>JBCNJP010000027.1:58458041-58531792 GCA_039602395.1 Deinandra increscens subsp. villosa
AGCTGATGCTGCGAACGCTACGACACAAGAATAATTTTCGGGACGAAAATTCCAATTTCAGGGGAATGATGTGACACCCGAGAATTTCAAGGTTAACTTCCGTTAGACAAACCCATTAGTTACGTTATAAATAGCTAATACATAACTAGGCCGAATACGTCCACGACCTTTGGTTGATCACCGAACCGTCCATATGTGTTATGTGTTCATCATTGATTGTCTTTATGAGCAATGTGATTTAAATACATGGCTTATTATTGTGAATAGCATGATTAATTGTAAATACTTGATTATGTGAAAATTGCCTAAATTTGGTAGTCAGCGAAACTACCGAGCGAAATTACAGATTCGCCCGGTAGCAGGCTAAACTGATCAATGTACCCGAGATCAGAGCCAGTTTCGCCAGCCAGCGAAACTGCCAGCGAAACTAGCCTCTGATATAAATAAACTTAATGAACCCTAGTAGCCTCATTTGCCTCATTTCACAACCAACACACACATACACTTCTCCTGGAGATTCTGGTCAGCTAGGAAACCATCAAGAACCATCATCTCAGCTTTGAGACAACACCCATTTGGATCCTAGATCAAATCGTAAGTCCCAAAAACTATGTTTTATGCCTTTCTATATGTTTTCTTCTTAAAGCATGCTCAAATCTACATGAAATCACTTGATCTCTTAATATGTTGCTTTAGGATGCTAGATCTACCTTAAAGTCAGAAACTTTACGTGTAAAAACAAACCATGATGATGATTTATGCTAGAATAGGTCTTTTTAGGTTAAAATGTGCTTTTTGGTGATTTGATGACAAAATGCATGTTAAACGTGTTAAAGTTGCTTGATTTATGTTGGTAAATGCCTATGGATGCTAGATAATGAATTGCATGTATGATCAGAAGCTGTTAGGTTGATTTTTAGGCAAATCCGTGTGTTTTTCGCGACCAGCGAAACTGCTGTTCTCTGGGCGAAACTAAGTAGCGAAATTATATCTCCTTCCAGCGACACTGACCAGCGAAACTATAGTGTCGCCGGGTAACCTGACCAGACCAGCTCGAGCGAAACTATCGAGCGAAATACCTGAACGAAAGTTCAAACCAGTTTCCCTGCGAAACTAGGCTAGCGAAACTGCGTCAGCAGTTTCGGGCGAAACTAGCCTAGCGAAACTGTGTCACCGGGCATTGCCTAGCGAAAGTGCTGCCCGTGCACCTAGCGAAACTGCCTAGCGAAACTATGCTAGCGAAACTAAGACCTGACCTAAAAACCAAACTTGTGAAATTTGCTTAAGTGTTATGCCATGACTTGCATGATTATGCCATGATGAAACGTGTCTGATATCTGATTCATATGAACCCTTGTTTATGATCAACCATTGGTGTCGTGTGTCGGTATGTCGAGTCATGGTTGCAACGTGCTATGTTATGGGCCATAGTGACGTTAAGTAAAGGTTAGACACGAAACTAATACTTAAGACCTAAACGTGTTCATAGGTCTTCGTTAAACAACAATATTCGGATTACTTGAAGTGTAGCAGTGCAACCAAAGGTGAGTGTCACTAACCCGCTTACCGTGAGTCCGATGGGCCACACAGAATAACTTAACGAAAACAATGCTGATAAACTCGAGAGTGCTAGGCACCTCACTGATAAACTTGAGAACACGGGATGCTCGGCACCCACTTGATGAACCGAAGTGTTTTATGGGAACACTTGTGAATTCTGATCAAACTGCTTTTGAAACAAAACTGAAAACATTTTAATATGGCTAGTGTAGGTTAAAGTCTAAACCATATGATATCACATGTTTTCTAAGGATGCCTTATAACTTAAAAGTCCTCAACTTAATTGTGCCATTAATTGTAAAGCGAGGGGATGTTGGGTAGATCTACTGGAGTTTGACAAACTCCGCCCCGTGGCACGGGGAGTGCACGGAGGTACAATATCAGCCTATTTGACCGTGGTCCCGAGAGGACACGGGGGAGGCAGAAACCGCGATGACTTGGTCCGCACTGTACGGGATGGCTCGGCCCCCACAAAATAAGTCAGCTTTGGTACAAACTTCCTTAGAGCATGGAACAACGGATTAGCTACCCGCGATATCGGTTGAGTCCTTTAACTTTACGGAACTAGTACATACCCGATGACGTGGTCACGGAAACTTCATTTATAAACAAAGAAATAATTACGAGCATTGCTTTTCACAAATAATTATGTTGTAAGTATACTTGACACGAATTATGATTATGAGACCGGGCCAATGCATGACAAGCCCACTGTGAACTCACCAACCGTTAGGTTGACACTTGCGTGGTTTAAACTTTTGCAGATCGCTAAGGAGTATCCGGAGCGGGTTGGCATGGCACGTGAAGACCTTTATTTTAATTGAACTATTTTGGGAATCTAAAACAACATTTATGTAAGGCACGTGGTTAGTGCTAAAGACAATTAATTTTCCGCTGCGTATGTAATTAAAGACTTTGATTCCTATCTTGCGTTTGAACTAACCCTGATTCGTTTAGTATTTGTAACTATGGTTATGGATCCTGGTCTAGTCGTGCCCCTTAACGGTATAAACTCCGTTAGTGGTATTTTGGGGGTGCGACAACAATCATCCCGCTCCTACACCAATCGCTAACAAAATCGGCGTCCTAACAGCAGCCGCACCGGTCCATCCAACCAACCTACTCCGACTTCCAATCAAAACCGTGGCCCACCGCCTCGGAATCCGGCAAACCAGAAGTCTCCCCCTAGCAACCACAACCAGCGTTAATGGGGAACCTGCTAGATACAAGGCACGTCTCGTCGTTAATGGTAAATCACAACAGGGAGGTATTGATTGTGACGAGATGTTTAGCCCCGTGGTTAAACCAACCACCATTAGAACCGTTCTTAGTCTCGCTCTGTCCCGAGCTTGGCCGATTCATCAGTTAGACGTTAAGAATGCGTTCCTCCATGGTGATTTACATGATACCGTTTATATGTTCCAGCCACACGGGTTCGTTGATAAAACGAAACCTCACCATGTGTGTCGGCTTTGAAAATCGCTTTACGGTCTCAAACAGGCGCCCCGGGCTTGGTATCATCGGTTTGCAACATACATACTAAATTGTGGCTTCAAAACATCGACCAGTGATAGTTCCTTATTCATCTATCGTAGAGGAAATGACATGGCATATTTATTGCTCTACGTTGATGACATAATCTTGACTGCATCTAACCCGCAGCTTTTGCAGCACTTTATTACAGCTATGTCTCGTGAATTTGCAATGACAGATCTTGGGCGTTTACATCATTTTTGGGCATTGACGTTAAACATCAAAATGGTGGTCTCTTTCTCAGTCAGCAAACATATGCCACAGATATCCTTAAATGGACCAACATGCACAATTGCAAACCGTGTTCGATCCCGACTGACACCAACTCCAAGCTCAGTGCTACAGCCGGTGATTTATTGTCTGATGGAACTCTATATCGAAGCTTGGCAGGAGCATTACAGTATTTGACATTTACTCGACCTGACATTGCCTATGTTGTCCAGCAGGTATGCCTTTTTATGCATGGTCCTCGGGAACCTCACTTTAATTTCCCTGAGCATATACTACGCTACCTTCAGGGTACTTTGGATCATGGCTTATACTTATCACCCACCAAATCGGTCAACCTCACTGCGTATTCGGATGTCGATTGGGGTGGGTGCCCGGACTCCCGACGATCTACCTCTGGCTACTGTGTATTTCTCAGAGATAATTTAGTGTCATGGTCATCCAAATAGCAACCCACTGTTTCAAGATCTAGTGCTGAAGCTGAATACAAAGGGGTTGCCAACACAGCTGCTGAGTTAACTTGGTTGTGTAATCTATTGGTTGAGTTACATGTCCCTATACATCGAGCGTCTATTATTTATTATGATAATGTCTCAGCTACATACTTATCTCACAACCCTGTTCAACATCAGCGCACCAAACACGTTGAAATTGACATTCATTTTGTCCGCGAAAAGGTTCGACTTGGTGCTATTCGTGTTCTTCATGTTCCCGCCGACTATCAGTATGCCGACATATTTACCAAAGGTCTTCCGCGCCAACTTTACGACAGGTTTAAGTCCAGTCTGTGCATTCAACCGGCTCATGCTACGACTGCGGGGGACTATTAGCGGAAATTATTTGTGTATATGTATTTTTGTAATATTATTTGTTGTGATCTCCCCTTAATTAGGAGATATAGTTTCCTTATCACTTGATTGTATTTCTTATATATTGTACGTATTATTATTGAATGGGATAACAAGTTTTGCCAATTTACAGAACCGTCGTTAACTATCCACTAACTCAGTTAGTATGAGAGATTGTTTTTGTAATTTTTTAAATTGGATGGACTATTTTTTGTAATTTCTTAAAAGACGGAGAGAAAAGAAACCGGTGTTCACCACCATCTTTGGCTACACCCATTCGCCACATCGTACAACCACCACCATCCTACCCCAAACTCCTCTGCCTCACCCCACCACTGCGATTTAGGGAGAAGAAACCGGTGTTCACCACCTCTCTCATTTTTTCCGACCACCGTTGTCTGCTCTGTCGCAGACCCCCCTCTCGACTCTCGTTCCACACAGTGGCGGCAATTCTAAGTAATTTCTAGCCTTAATTGCGTGTTGATTTCATCAATTTCTATCCTTGCTTTTAACTTTTGTTGATGAATTTGGCCTCAAATGGTTCACCATTGTCGATTTCTGTTCAATTGGTTCTCAAGACTCAAGCCCCTATTGTAGTTTTGCAACTTCTGTTCCATCTAATTGTGTATATTTTCGTCTGTCACTTTCTAAAAGGTATGCGACGATTGTTCAATTTTTGTTTTCCTATTTATAACTGTTTAAACCTTACTTCAGGGATTATGAATTATGTTGATTACTAAATTGCCAGAATGTGTGAAATGTTTAGTAATTTGTGTGAGACCTATTTTAAATAGTTGATTTATAGTAGGTAAGTCTTGTTTTGAAATACTAATTAGGTGTTATATCGATCTTAGTTGCCATCGTACAACAAAAATGGATACAAAGTCAATACGTTACACAAACCTATTATTTAATAATCGAAATCGCAGTGGTGGAGATGAGGCGGAGGAGGTTGAGGTAAGATGATGGTGATTGTACGATGGCGGCTGATGGGTGTCGCCGGAGATGGTGGTGAACACCGGTTTCTTCTCCCTCCTTATTTTAAGAATTTTCAAAAAATAGTCCCTTCATTTTAAGAAATTACAAAAACAGTCCATCACACTAACTGAGTTAGTGGATAGTTAACAACGGTTCAATATAGGCCAATGATTTAATAATTGGGATTATTGTGAGGAAAAATCAAATCTAGTGGATAGTTAACAACGGTTCAGTATAGGCCAATGATTTAATAATTGAGATTATTGTGAGGAAAAATCAAATCTAGGATATTATCGGCCAATATGTAATAACTGAGATTAATAGAGACCAATATTCATTTTTGAAACTGATTTGGATAAAAACTGATATCTATTACAAACAAGGTGAACTCCTATATATACATGGTACAAGAAGTGTCTAGATACTATCACAAGAAATATCTAGTACTAGGAAATATCTAGCTATAGGAAAAATCTAGATATTGGGCTAGTGGGCCTTATATACATACACTATTTAACACTCCTCCTCAAGTTGGAGCATAGATGTTAATCATGCCCAACTTGTTACAAATAAAATCAATCTGAGTCTTTCGAAGAGGTTTGGTAAGAATATCTGCAAGTTGAAACTCTGTCTTGATATGTATCGGTTGAATCGATGGAGGATCAACTTTAGTCCCTACTACTCGATCTCTGATTAAATGACAATCAACTTCAATATGCTTCGTCCTTTCATGAAATACTTGATTCTTGGCTATATGTATGGCTGATTGATTATCACAATATAGTCTCATTAGGTTATCAGAGACAACTCCAAGTTCTCTAAGCAGACGACGAACCCATATCATCTCCGAGGTGACATCTGCCATGGCTCTATACTCTGATTCGGCGCTCGATCGAGAGACTGTGTGTTGTTTTTTACTTTTCCAGGACACAAGGTTTCCACCAACAAACACACAATAGCCAGTAGTAGATCGTCTTGAGATAGGACATCCTGCCCAATCCGCATCAGAGAATCCTGATATCCGTCCATCTCCCTCCTCTGTAAAAGCGCCCACACGACAGTGACCCTGATCAGAATATAAAATTCCAAGACCTGGTGTGTTCTTGAGATACCTTAAAACACGAAGGGCAGCATCCCAATGTCCAGTATATGGTGTGGCCATGAATTGACTCAAGACACTAACCTGCGAATGAGATATCTGGACGGGTAACAGTCAAATAATTAAGTTTTCCAATCAATCGTCTGTACCGTTCTGGATCCTTCATCGGGCTCCCATCCTCTGGAAGAAGCTTCCCTGTAGGAAGCATTGGGCTATCAACCGGCTTACAGCCCAGTAAACCACACTCGGATAACATATCAAGGACATACTTCCGCTGAGATAGAAGTATTCCTTGCGGAGAACGTGATACTTCAATGCCAAGGAAGTACCGGAGTCGACCTAAGTCGCTGATCTGGAACTGAGACTGAAGGAACTGTTTGAGCTCAGAAATACCGGTTTCGTCATCCCCTGTGATTATGATATCATCCACATACACAACCAAAATAATCCTCTGGCCTTGACGGTGTCTGAAGAATACAGAATGATCATATGCACTACGAACCATTCCAAATTCTTCCATAACACCAGAGAATCTGCCAAACCAAGCTCTAGGAGACTGCTTAAGACCATATAATGAACGACGTAACCGACATACTTTCGAGGCCTCCTCCTGAACAATAAAACCAGGTGGTTGTTCCATATATACCTCCTCCTCAAGAACACCATGAAGAAAGGCGTTCTTGACATCAAGCTGGTGGAGCGGCCAATGGTTAATGGCAGCAAGAGCAATACAAATGCGGACAGATGGCATTTTAGCAACCGGGGAGAAAGTCTCATCATAATCAATACCATAAGCCTGTGAATAACCCTTAGCAACTAGTCGCGCTTTGAGGCGATGCAAAGAACCATCAGGGTTAAGTTTAACCGTGAATACCCAACGACAACCAATAACACGCTTACCAGCAGGAAGTTGCTCAAGATCCCAAGTATGATTGGCTCGGAGAGCATCTATCTCGTCTTCCATGGCCTTTCGCCATCCTGGGTGAGCAAGAGCTGTCATCACATCCCTGGGAACCGGGTAAGAATCAATAGCAGTGGTGTATGCACGGGATTCCGCTGAGAGATGTGCATAGGAGACATGATGCTGAATAGGATAACGGGTGGAGCGTTGTCTATTCTCTTTGCGGAAAGCTATGGGTATATCAGGATATGGCGCTCCAGGTGGATCATAAACGGGTGTAGTCTGGGTAGTATCTGGCAAGGGTGAAGGATCTGGCAAGGGTGTAACAGGAGTAGTCGTAGAAAGCGGAACTGAGGGCATACCAGAGTCATGGGCTGGTTGTGAATCATGTGTTTCTATCGTTACGTCCTTATGTCGTCGAGCATATGTGAAAAGAAGAGGCGGGGGTGCTGTCGGTAGGCCATCTGTAACAGGAGCATGATCTGTAGTGTCGGAGACCTGGGGGAGCAGACGAACCAATGGAGACAGGAATGGTGGGAATGTTAATAGACTCAGGTGTAACATGATCAGAATCATCAAGAAACAGGTCGAGAACAGGAGGGGAAGATGCAGGAAAGTAGGGGCATGACTCATGAAAAGTAACATCCGCACTTGTAAAGTATCGATGAAGAGTAGGACTATAACACCGATACCCTTTCTGGACACGTGAGTAACCAAGAAAGACACAACGAATGGCTCGAGGATCCAGTTTAGTAACACCAGGACGATGATCATGAACATATGCCACACACCCAAAAATTTTGGGTGGGAGTGGAAACGGAGTTCCTTTGGGAAACAAGACAGAGAAGGGGGTTTGACTACCAAGAACCGATGATGGCATACGGTTAATCAGGTAAGCAGCAGTTAGTACCGCGTCTCCCCAGAATCGATGGGGAACATGAGAGTGAAACATGATGGAGCGTGCAACATCCAACAAATGGCGGTTTTTCCGTTCAGCAACGCCGTTTTGTTGAGGTGTGTACACGCATGAAGACTCGTGAATAATACCATGTGTCTTCAGATAACTAGAAAATTCAGCGGACAAATATTCTTTTGCATTATCAGTGCGTAGTGTTTTGATGGATGTGTTAAACTGATTTTGAACGTATGAATGAAACTCACGAAAGATAGAACAAACTTCACTACGAGACTTGAGTAAATAAACCCATGTAGCACGAGAATAATCGTCGATGAAGGAAACAAAATACTGAAAACCTAACGGAGTTTTAGTAGGACAAGGACCCCATATATCAGAGTGTACCAGTTCAAATAGTGTACTGGCTCGACTAGACACTTTGGGAGGATAAGGACGTCGAGTATGTTTACCGAGTTGACATGACTCGCAGTGAAAATCAGAAGGAACAGAAATGTCAGGTCTCATTTTTCTTAGAGTTGCTGCAGATGGATGACCTAACCGACAATGAACCTCCCGAACACTAGAGTCACATATGTTTGCCATGGGGCGTGGCAACATGGACAAACGATAAAGACCATTTGATTCAATACCAGTGCCAATAACCCGGTTTGTCCCTAGTTCCTGAAAGACACAATGAGTGGGATAAAAGGTTACTGAACAATTATTTTGTTTTGTAATTTGGCTTACCGAACAAAGGCTATCAGGGAATTTAGGGACAAACAAAACAGATGACATGTTTAGGTTTTTCGAATTACTGATGGATCCAATTCCACGAACCGGGCATGAAGATCCATCAGCAAGTCGAACGGGTGAGTGAGAAACATCATGTAGGCTAGAAAGGATACCTCGATTCCCAGTCATGTGATGTGTGGCTCCAGAATCAATCACCCATGATGAGTCAAGGTTAGAAGGCGTACCTGAGTTTGCCGAGTGAGTTTGTGGATTCAGAGTGGTTGACTGAGAGTTAAGCAACTGGCGGATACAATTATACTCCTCCTGAGTAAGTGTGTGGCCTCGAGGGATAACTGTCTCGGGAATCTTTCGGTTTCCCATAAATACTATTAATTTCAAGTAACCAAGAACAAAAGAAACAAGCAGATCTGAGCTCAATAAATTGGTCTTTGGAACAGTAACAATGGCACAACAGATTGTAGACTGAATGCCGGCGACCACGGTAGATTCCGGCGATCGATTCAGGTGACCGGTGAGAATAGACTATGGTCTAGTCTTGCAAAGACAGGAAGCAACCGACTTTTAACAAAATGTAATCCGTACCTCAAGTGTTCATGGAACGACAAACAGCTACCATAAATTCTGGTGAGACTCCAGCAGGTCAAATGCAGCAGACGGTGATGTATAAATCTGAATTCAAGAACACAGACTGGTCGGAATGTAATTCCGAGTGTGCTGTAGCACAAGCAAAGCAGCAACATAGAAGAACAAGAGCAACCAGAACAACAGCAGACCAGAATTCGGTTAACAGGAGCTGAAACTGAGACTAATCGGAACATAAAAAGTCACTGAATCGGAAATCCAAGGGCACAGACAAGGTCGGAATAGTGAACCGACGGGACCGGAAGAAAAATTGGTTGTCGGCGGTGGCGTCACGCGCTGTCACGCGCCGGAGCGTGGTCTGAGACGGCGGAGGGCGGGCGGCGCGTGGAGGCGCGTCAGGCGGCGGTTGGGGGCGATTTTCTGCAAGAACCCTAATCGGAAGGTTCTGATTCTGATGGTGGTGGAGGTGTGCTGGAATGATCACTCGAATTTTTTTTTGATGCTGGGCAGTGACGAAGAAGTGGAACTGATCTGGGTTAAACAGGAGCAGAAGTGGACTGACTTGTACCAAGAGCTACCTTAGCTCTGATACCATGAAACCGATTTGGATAAAAACTGATATCTATTACAAACAAGGTGAACTCCTATATATACATGGTACAAGAAGTGTCTAGATACTATCACAAGAAATATCTAGTACTAGGAAATATCTAGCTATAGGAAAATTCTAGATATTGGGCTAGTGGGCCTTATATACATACACTATTTAACAATTTTCAATAATATGTGTGTATTTTGGACTACAATCTCGTTACATGTATAAATATAGTATATTACTAGCTTCAACTATGAGATGTTTGCTAATTAATGAAGGTTTTACAAGAGTTAGGACTGGTTGCAGAACAAGCCTCTTAGAGTAAAATACACGCTTCATATTCCCCAACGTATCTATACGTAAAATGATGTAATTTTGTTAAAATATGAATAGGTATATACAACTAGGTTAGTAACCGTGTATTACACGGGTTAAATTTACATTCATAATATTAAATAAATACAAAAAAAAAAACAGTTAAGAGATTTGAAAATTATAAATGGTGTAATACATTATAAACTATTAATTGATAATCTAATACTAAATTAATAGTTGAATATTGTTTTGACATGTGCCAGTGCTGATGTGGATCCCCTAGAAATGAAACATTTGACAACAATTTTATTGCTTTATTAGGATTAAAGATTTGCTCGTGATATGTTACATCAATACGTGATTTCATCTTTTAAAAGTTATGCCTGTGGTCCCAACTGTTCACGAGTTGTAACATTTTCAACGCATCAAAAAAAAATGTAACAACTTCGCTCCGGGGTTGTAACATTTTCAAAACTTCGCTCTTCATAGTCACACTCATCCTTTGCCGGTGATATGGATTGTCTTTTGACACCAAGAAACATGTCTCAAACCTCAATTACAGAACTTAGACGGTAGTTAATATCATTTATAATACGTGTTACAAGTAAGTAAACTGTTGAAACATTTTTTTAAAACTTAAAACTACTAGTAAAATCTAGTTTATTACAAGAATTATCATGTAATTTGATTTGTATTTGAAGACTTGGACTATATTTATTTGTTTTGTCGTTTTTTAAAGTTGAACTTATGTTTATATGATTTTCGGATATCCGTTATAATTATCCGAGTGTAGTCCGAAATTTCGGATATCCGAAATTTCAGACTTGGACTTGGACAACGAAAACTGATATCCGAAATTTTCAGATACCCGATATTCGAATATCCGAAATTTCAGGTATCCGGTTTTGAACACACCTACATGTAATGTAATTAAAACATTGGATTAATGGGTACAAAATTACCATTACCAGTATAAATTTATATATATTACAATGGTAATTGGTGGTTATAGACTCATAAAGCACTATTCATATCCCCACTAATAAGAACATGACACATGTCATGTTCCACCACTAATAATATGACACGTGTCATATTCAATCAATAATAAATTGGCACGTGTCATAGTGGCTTTTAAAAATTTTATAGGTCAGTATGTGGCCTGACACGTGGCCACGTGTTAGGCCATGTGGACACGTGTTAGGCCACGTGTCATATGTAGGCCAATGTTTTTGCGACACGTGGTTATGTGTTAGGTCACGTATGGCGATACATGGCTACGTGTTAGGCCAATGTTTTTGCAACACGTGGTTACGTGTTACGCCACGTGTTATGTATAGGTGATATTTTTTCTGACTTAAGCGCAGGTTGTCACTTTTAGATCACTTTTAGAGTTTTTGACTTTGCTCACAGCGTTTTGAAAAATGGGTGTTAGGTCGCGTGTCATGTACATGTGGTATTTTTTTCAAACTTAAACGCAAGTGGTCAACTTTTAAATCAATTTTAGAGTTTTCGATTTTGGACACGGTGTTTCAGAAAATGGATGGCCCGCCGCGAAGCGCGGGCGGGTCACCATCTTGTTATGTACATGTTTAAAGGTTTAAAACCAAATCAATGCAAAAACGGTGCCCTTTTTTTATCGAACACTACATTTACAATTACAGCTATCAATATGCTATATACTTCGGTGGCATCTACGAACAACTCATAATCTTCCCCGCCATTCATCGTGCGATCCACCACCTGTCACCGCCCCAATTTCGCTTTTCCGTCACTACCCCCGTCGATTGTGATCGTCATCCATTCAATTTCCCCTTCTTCACATCTCCAATTTGGCATCTCTGACTTGCCCGCCAACTGTTCGATTCTTTGCCTCAATGAGTTTGATAAACTTGAACTACTCGATTGGGTAAATTCAGTACCCACCGAAGAAAACGACGACGTTTCCCTTACTTCAATTGAATTCCAAACGTGCTGATCAAGTATACTTGTCGGTGAATCCGTCCTGATTTTTTCCACCGACGAAGACGGCGACGTTTCGTCGAACTGTTGAATATACGGATGTTCTAGAAGCTGTCTCGCCGTCCACCGCTTTCTCGGATCCCGAATCAGACACTTACTCACAAAGTCCTTTGCTTGATCGGAAAGCTGACGTGGCATTCCGGGGATATCGCCGGAAAATGCGATCCGGTACAGAACCGATACCGGATCGTTAACGTTTGGCCACGGTGAACCACCACCGGTGGCCATTTCAATTACCGTGCATCCAAGCGCCCATACATCCGCCGCAAACCCTTGTTCTTCCCCTCGTGCCACTTCAGGCGCCATGAACATTGGCGTCCCCGAAACAGGGGACGCCTGATGGGTCTGATCATCAGCCCATTTGGCGCAACCGAAATCGCCAATTTTCGCGCAACCTTGGTCTAACAAAATGTTTCCACCTTTAATGTCACAATGCACTATTCCATTGGAATGAATATAATCCAACCCTCGAACTATCTGTGTTGTGTAACTTCCAATTTCAAAATCGGTTAACCCTTCACCGTTTCGTCGGTTGATCGAATCGATAATCGAGCCGCCCGACATGTAATCGATGAAGATATTGTAAATTGTTTTCTTTTCATGTGTAGTAATGTCACACCCTTTGTAACCTATTACATAAGGACTCTTCAAGATTGACAAGAAATGTTGTTCCTTTCTCAAACTCTCGGAATGCGAGAAATCGGACGATTTGACCGCGAAAACTCTTTCGCCGGAGGTGGAGGTGGCGGTGGAGACGGTGGCGGTGGAACCACGGCCAAGAACAAGGCCTCTAGTCCATTCCATGTTGTGTTTCTTGAAAGAAGAAAGATGAAGATTGTGGTGTGTAGTAATTGTTGTTTTGTTGGTTATGTTTTGGGAGCTTTATGGTTTATATATAGTGGTGTGTAAAATGTGTTTTCTTTTATCTTTTTCAAATAGAATATTATTATTACTAAAAAAATAGAATAAAAAAGAAAAGGGGTTGTAGTTTTCTTGTTGAAAAGGTGTAAGAAGTTGTAGATATTTGGTTGGATGGCAAGTGTATAGGTGGCATGTCTTGCTTTCTAGAGTTGACGATATCTTTAACGGAAGTTTGATGACGTGGCAAAATATGGGTAGGGTGTGACAACTTTTCGGGCAGGTCAAGACGGCAGCTATGTGGCAGAGACACTTGTCAACAAGGGTGTCTTCAAATTGGAAAAATAAAGGTGGAGGTGAATGTTTTAACTTTAGAGCCTAAATTAATAAAAACAAATTGTTATCTTGCGTAAAGTAACCACGTATGTGATATTAAAATGTATAATTTTGTGGCAGTAATTTAAGAAAATTAAATAATTAAAGTTTGTAAAATAAAACTAGAACCGTTTGGTATGAAATCGTAAAAAGAATAAATGTCGAAACGTTAATAAAAATAAGATTTGATAATTTTTTTTTTACTGTGAAAATGTTAAATTATTAATATCAGATAACATCGGTTACAACTCAACATGAAGTACATGGGAGGCGGGCAACAAGCTGCGCCGCCGCCCTTTCTGAATAGCAAAGCCTAACCGAGTGAAAACCACATTCGAACCACTAGGGGTCACCACGTTCCCATGCATGACCTTCTGGACACGGCTCAAGGTATCCACAGCTTCCGGGGCAAGGTAACCGAAGGTATCAAACGCAAAAGGCACGAACACATGTTGATTCGCCAAACACGCTTCCTCATGTTTGCGCACTTTCCCTGCAGCAGCATTCGCGGCAGCCAGGCCTGCCCGGAAACCAGAGCCCTTAAACCCCACGAGAGGGGAAACCCCAGTAAGGTCGACACAGGCGTGCTTCCCGTGCTTCCACCCAAGTATATGGTATCAATAAATCTATTCCATCGATTTAAATTCTTTAAGGAATTTGATAATCGCAAATTCCTTAAAGAATTTAAATCGATGGAATAGATTTATTGATACCATAAAATAAGTTAAAAAAAAATACAACTATGCAGTAAAAAAGTAGTATTAGTTCAAGTCTCACGGTATAGACATTACATGGTTTAGTTGTAAATTTTAAAGGGATGTATATGTTTGTTGTTCAATAAAAATATACGATAATTATACATCAGTATTTTGCAAACAGCCAA
The DNA here is from genome assembly GCA_039602395.1 of Deinandra increscens subsp. villosa. Lineage (NCBI taxonomy): Eukaryota > Viridiplantae > Streptophyta > Magnoliopsida > Asterales > Asteraceae > Deinandra > Deinandra increscens. The sequence goes on from JBCNJP010000027.1 coordinate 58,472,467, forward strand.
ATTAGATGACTATACAGACACAATAAATATATTATGTATTGCATATTTGCAATCCTATACGCTTAAGATACTTAAATAAATCTTAAAATATAGGTAGGTTAACGATATGATATGGTGAGGATAAAGATGGGTAATCTTGAAATATATAGTTTGAAACCAAACCCAAATCTTAGGGTTGGATGCCCTCTTTTGTATTTGTGTTTGTTGACTTTTGAATACCAAAGATTTTGGGGTTTATGTTATGTGATAAGGTAGGAGAAGTTTGGAGGCGATGGGTTGAACCACTAAAGTGGTTGGAATCAAAAATGCCACTTTTTGGTAGAATATCCTTTAAAACTTTGAGTAATTTGACTTGTACTTTTGTCCAAAAATGGAGTCTCGAGGCATATCCTCTTCCAATGGGTTATGTTACAAATCAAAATAACTGTTTATTTTTTAATTTTCAAATTTGTGAATATTTATCAAAATAACTATTTATTATTTAATTTTCAAATTTGTGAATATTTACATGATATTTTTATCGTAACTCAACCATGAACCGCGGATACCCATAAACTAAACAAAGGAAAGAAGTTATTATTAACTAACACGGCTTTATAATCAAGACATGACACACGACAATAGAGTAGCATGGTAACTAGAACCTTTTGTACATTATGCGAGTGTAAGGCAGAGTGTAAGGCAGTACATTATGCGAGTGTAAAGGCCTATTAAACCTAATGTCTATTATGAAACATTTTTTCTTTTCTGCAGGGCTGCACCTATACAGAGATCGTTTATTGACTAGACATGTGAAATTTTTATGACACATATCTGACATAAAAAATTTCGAGTTTGATGACATTTAAACGAGTTTGGGTTGAACTTGCAGACACATTTAGTTAAATAGATTGGTCTTGAGTTGTAATATTATTAAAAAAAAAACTTTTAAATGGTATTCTATGATTGATGACGTATGTCCAATCGATGACATCATGCAAGGATTCCCACATACAATCCAAGGAAGAAGGAACATCCATCCGAAAGCTAGTCCGACCTAAACCTCTAGGTTGGACTTCATCAGCAACACCAGTCTAGATCAGAAGTCAAGCTGCACAGGGCCCGAACTAAACCCTTAGGTCGGACATCATCAGATATATGTATTTCGACCTACACCTTCAGGTCGAACCTCAACAAGCATAGCAGTCCAGGCCTACTGACCTGCTCAAAATAGGCTGGACAAGACATGCTTAGTCCGGAACGGATATTACAGACTAACGCTCAAACACAATAGCTCGACACTCTCATGTCTGGCCTGACACAACAGTTAATGCAATTACTCCAAGTAGCTAGGTATTATTGCACTCTGGTCCAGATCCTTGGTCACACCTGCAACATACCTAATCGAGACATTCCATTAAGGACATTGTGAGGCAAAGGTTGGAGGTTATGAATACCCTTCAACCACCAGCTGGTTTCAAACACATTGAATGCTCTCCAAGCTTTGTCGCAAGACAACCTCCTGTCCTGCCCGAGTCTAACAACACTTTTGTTTTGCAAGTTTGCTAGTCAAGATTCACAAGGATTCTCTGATCCAATCCTTTTTCATTCCTGATCTAACTTACTTCACTCCTATAGTCGATCTAGCTCAATAGTCTGTCCTTGACCACTTCACTCGTACAACCTGAGATAGCCCAATTCTATAATGACGAACTAAAATCTTATGTGTATTATATAATTGGTGAATGTGTTTTGTACGCATTTCAATGTTTTCTAGGCACTTGTCCTCTGTTATGTTAATTTATAATTTTAAATTAGTAAGATTACTCTATTAACAAATTAAAAGTTTAATGAAAGTTAAAACAGTGCACATGCCACGTGGTAGCCTTTGGTGGTGTCATGTTGTATTAATTTATTTGTGTTCTATCTGATTCCAACTCAACATAGGTTTAGGTCACAGGTTTAAGAATTTGACCTTTCGCTTTTGATTTTACTCTCTTTACACTTTTTTTTCATTTAGTTTTATTTATGTTGCATTAAAGCAGTGTAAAATTACATTTAGATCTTACGCTCAATACTCTGAAGGTTTGGCTTCTAGCTTTATTTTTGTTACATAGTCCTTTTTATTTTTGTTTCCTTTAGATTACTTTAATTGTTTTGTGTATCTGTATTTACCTCTCACGAGTTACGACAATAGACATATTCTAGTTGGCTCCTGCTATATCCACCCGAAGATTTTACTAAAAACACCAAAACCAAACGGTCGTTTCAAGTGAAACGACCTTGAAACGACAGTTTCAACCAAAACGACCTTGAAACGGTCAATATAAAGGGGTCCCCCTGAATTTTAAGGTTTCGTCGTCGCGACACGTGGCGGCCGTTTCAACTGAAACGACCTCGAAACGAAAGTTTCAACCAAAACGACCATAGGAAATAGGTGAATTTAGTAAAACCTTGGGTGTCTATATAACAACTCTTCTAGTTTAGAAACAATGGAAAAATATAGATTGCAATTAAGGGTCCGTTTGACGTTAATTCAAAAATTTTACCTATATACAAAATCAAGGCCCATGAACAATAACATCCATTTATAGCCAATCAGGGCCTGCCATCTGGCAAATCTTGGGTATTTTTTTTTTTGAAATATAATGTTGTTTATAGATAGATACTATATATTTACATTTTTCATTCGAAGCGATGAATAGATAAACTGGTTGGTTTGCTATGGGATTAAGGTGCATGGACTATCTTCGCTCCTTTTTTTCCGTTAGTTTTTCTTCGCATTGTGTTCTGAAGTGTTTTTGTGTTTGTGTACGTAGACTTGTAATATAAACTTCGTGTTCTAGGTCCAATATTTTTGTCTTTTTAAGCCTCCAGACGCAGTTTTCTTTTTTGTTTCAATTTTTTTATTCTTTTTCTTCGACAATCTTTTTTACGTATCAACGTTTTGATTTCATTTTGTGTATTATTCCTTTAACATAGTTGTGCGGTTTGTTTATATTTGTGTTTTCTTTACGTTACGTACCCTTTAGCAAAGTAATTGTTTGTGGATCCGCGTTATCCATATGCGCAACATGCGGCCAACAAAATCTAGTATAAGTAGAAGTCATAATTTTGTTAGCACACTCGCTGTTTTGTCCAATGCCCCTCCTCACATCTCAACCGGCACGCTGATCTCCTTCGATCATGAACCCGGCCATAGGGGCTCACGCCTCCTCTCACGAGTCCACTACACATGTTCTTATATTGGATTTGAGTGTTCTTATTTTGGATTTGAGCTAATGAATAGACCGGCCACTTCTGCACATTATATGCAAGAATTTTAGTTATAAGGTTATGTGCAATGGTCACCTGTCACTCCCCTTACTTATTTTTCTGTCAACTCAGCGTCACACCAGCACCCCTCACTCCCCTCACTTTCACTCCCAATACCTTCCTTTCACCTTTCACTCCCCTCACTTTACTTTTATTATTATTTTATTTAATTAATTTAAAATAAAGAAAAATAAAAAAGAAATACATTTCATTAAAAAAAATACACGTCCTAAAAAAATTAAAAAAAAACACACTTCCTAAAATAACATTTTCCTAAAATTACTTATTCGTAAAAAAAACACATTTCCTAAAAATTACCACCAATTCCTAAAAATTACCACCAGAAATCCGAATTGGAGTTGGTGTCGAAATCCACAAGTCGTCGGGCAGCATCAGCTTGTTCTTCTCTCAGTTCCTCCTCCCACACCTCACGAAGTGCCACCTCATCCTATAATACATCATCATCAACCGGTTCTTCTATGTCCTCCAGATGGACTTCATCATCGAATTCGTTGTATTCTTGGAGTGGTTCCACTGGTGCGTTCTCTGGCAACCAATAATCAAAAACCCAATTCCAGAAAACTTCATCCTCCCAAAGTTCATTAACATACGGTGGTGGCGGGGAGGGGGGGTGTTGAACTGCAGGTGGATGTGGAGGTCGGGGCTAAGCGAGAGGTGGGGGTGGAGGTTGTTCAACTGGTGGAACAAATCCTGGAGCTGGCTAGAATAGGAGGTTGTGTCGAGGTCCTCTAGGACGTAGATGATTATAGCGTTCTCGTCTTACTCAACTGTATCCATCAAACGCTCTTTCCACGTCCTTCCTTGCCTCCTCTTGAGCCTTAGCATACTTTTTCCGTTTTTTTTTTTGTTGTGGGAGCGGTGAGAGTCTTGACAAACACGGACCATTCCGGGTAGATTCCATCAGCAAGATAATAATCGTGTTTGTAAAATGTGCCGTTAACTTCAAACGACGAATCGGGTGCCTTGTTTTTAATTAAATCATTTAATAAAGGAGATTTTTGGAGCACGTTGATGTCGTTGTTGGAGCCAGCAACTCCAAAGAATGCGTGCCAAAACCATCCATCTTGCGAGGCTACAACCTCTAGCATAATCGTGGGGTGTGCATGATCGCCGCGCATGAACTGCCCACGCTAAGCGTTTGGGCAGCTAGACCACTCCCAGACCCCAGTGCATACAATCTAGGCTACCCAACATACCAGGAAAACCATGTTTGTTTGCATGAAACTCATACAACTTTGAAATATCACTCCACGTAGGCTTTCGCAAATATTGAGCAATATATATTTGACGAACATACTTGCAGAATTTGTAAAGACATTGACGGCCAGTGGACTCGCCGACATGCATATATTCATCAAAAGCATCGGAAGTGATACCGTAAGCTAGTTGGCGTATGGCTACTACGCTTTTTTGCAAGGGACTTAGACCTACCATGCCCCTTGCATCCCATCTCAGACGAAAATATATTTTACGAGTGGACAAATCGTTAACAATGCGTAAAAAAATAGATTTATTCATACGAAATCGACGACGAAACTTATCTTTAAATATTGCATTTTCGGAGAAGTAGTCGTTGACTAGTCGTTTATGTGCCTTTTGTCGTTCTCTTTTGATCGACTTCCGGGTGTAATACGGTTTAGAACTTTGACCCTCCTCCTGTGCAGCAATGATCATCGTCTCGGCTACCAACATAGCCGCGTCGTCGTCGGAATCGAACATTGACGAGGAAGACGATGAAGAAGACCTTTTTTTAAGATGGTGTGAAATGGTTATGAAATGAGATGAAATGAGTGTGAGTGTGTGTGTTTATATTGAGTTAATATATAGGTTTAAAATTATTTTAATTTTTTTTTTAAAAAGCAAGAAATAACCGTTGGGGGGGGGGGGGGTCCCATCACCAACGGATCCATTTCACCGAGTTTCAAACCAAAGGGGGGGGGGAGGGGGGGCGGTAACCTAGCTCGCCACCGAGCTCCTTCACCGCGACGCACGTAGTGGTCGCACCCCAGGCCACCGAAGCCATGTCATCAACCCCTCCTCCCTCGGTGTAACCATTGCAATCAACCTAAGAATAACACACGTGGTAATGTTGTGATGGTTTTATTGCATCACTCTACATCTTCTATAAAAAGGAAGGCTGATTTTTGATAACTTGTGGAAGAAGTTTTAGGTGAAATGATTTGGTTAGTAGATAACAGATTGGTGGTTATAACTTCTAAATCAAGATTATTATACATAACGGTCCCGTAAGCATTGCAAAATAATCCAACTTAGAATTTGTGGTGGATGGACATACATGCATGCATGCGTGTCCCATAAGTTTTTTCTCCATTGAATTATTTTTTTATATATATTTTGTTTGGTTGTTGTATCTTTAGTGACACTCCACGCACAAGTCCCTTCACCCCAAAGGTTTTCAATTTAATTTTTTCAAGCAAAACTTCGTTTTTTCCTTCTTATAATAAGTTTAGGCTTGGGAATGAAGATTGGGTGTTGTTGGTGGGGGCCGGCCGGGTATGTGGTGTTGTGGCCTAAGGGTGAAAAATACAAGAGATCGAGTAGGAAGTAAGCTCAGAAGAAAGGCTTCGGGAACACCGTCTTGACTATCGGGAGCAAAGCGGAAAGGAGGGTTAATTGAGGTGGTTCCTGTTATTAGCGAAGCTTCGGTGAAAAGTTATTTGTGTGTGTGTGTGGGAGGGGGGGGGGGGGGGGGGGGGGGGGAGGGGTGGGGGGGTGAAAAGTCACGGATCCTAATCCTGAGGGGCGGTTCTCAATATATATTAAAAAAATTCAAAAACCGCAAGAATTAACACTACGGCCGAAAAAACCGGGGGAGGGGGGGGCGGTCGTCCCCCCTCCCCCCCCCCCTCAGCATGCACTAAGTTTCGCCGATCACCAGCGAAGCTTGGGCGAAAAGTTTGGGGGGGGGGGGCAGTCCTTAATATATATAAAAAAATTTAAAAATCGCAAAAAATAACACTACGGCCGAAAAAAATGGGGGGGGGGGGGTGGGAGGAGCGGTCGCCCCCCCCCCCCCCGGTCTCCACTAAGCTACGCCACTGTCGCCGATGGTTCCTGCTACAATACCATCTAGTCTACATAGGGTTGTTCAAAGCCAAGCTAGACGAGCTCCAACACGACTAGAACTATAAACTGAGCCAACACAGGTCAACTTGGATTTGAAAGCGAGCGAAAACATACTTGAGCTCTAGCTCGCTCAGTTTTAATTAAAAAGGAAAATATTGACTTAGTTTGGTTTCAACTTGGTTTGGCTCGATTAGATTGTTCAAACTTAAACCAAATAAACTGTTTTGCCTCGATATTATGAACGAAATTAAATAGTGATGGATACTTCAACTTATATTCTATCTGGGGTAAAAAATGTAAACAGTTGGGGCTAATTTAAACGAGTCAACAAGCGAGCCAACTTTGACTTGAGCTTGGCTCAGGTCGTTGACAAACCAATTAGCCAACTTCAAACGAGCTTTTTTCTAGATTTTTTCGTGCGAAGTTCGAGCTACGAATTTTTTTGACAGTCCTAAAAGTAAGGGTTTATGTGTATATATATATATATATATATATATATATATATATATATATATATATAGGGGAGGGATATAATGAAAACGTCTCCGAGTATGAAAAACCATGAACCAAGCTAAAAAATTCGATTTTTGTTCCGATTTTTTTTATGATGATTCTCTAAGTTAAAAAGACCCCCTTTATGCAAAAAAATAAAATAAAAAAAACGTCTAGTAAATTTTTTTTAAAAAATATTTTATAACCGAGGTTACATATGTAACAGGGTATGTAACCTCGGTTATAAAATATTTTTCTAAAAAATTTTTACTAGGCGTTTTTTTTATTTTTTTTGCATAAAGGGGGTCTTTTTAACTTAGAGAATCACCATAAAAAATCCGGAACAAAAATCGAATTTTTTAGCTTGGTTTTCACGGTTTTCCAAATTCGGAGAGGTTTTCATTTTATCCTTCCTCTATATATATATATTGAAAAGTTTATTGTAGACACCAGCATAAGTGTAGACAGGTAGACACATCTTAGATCTTTTGATCTAATGGTTATATTTAATTTCCTTTTCCATTTTTCCTTTTTTCTCATTATTCAGAAATTTTCACATGTAAAGTGTGCTATTTTACATGCGAAAGTGTCTACAATGAACCTCACCCTATGTATATATATATATATATATATATATATATATATATATATATATATATATATAGGGCCAAGATCTCGTACGGACAGGCAAATTGCCTAGGTTCCGTGCGGACAAAAGACAACCATCGGATCATTAATCTAACGGTTGTTGTGCGGATCGAGATAAAAGTTCATAATTAGATAGATTATAAACACGGAAGGGTATTTTTGACCAAAAATATACCTCCGTAATTTAGCCTAATTTGAAAAAACACGATCATTCCGGTACGTCAAAACCCCTGAAAAATCGTAGACAAAACCCTGAATAGAAAACTTCAATGAAGAACGGAGACAACAGTGGAATGCAACCGCAGATCACACAACCGGCATTGACATTCAATAGTAAGTTTGTGAAAAACTTAGTGTTTCGATTGGTTATGTTTCATTCATACCAGCAGGAGTGAAGAATTGCTCTGTGTATAATCGTTTTTGCCGTTTTTTATGTTTTTTTTTTGTTTTTCAGGGAAAAAACTTAGGGCGAGAAAACAGAAAAAAATAAGAACCAACAACAGTGAGATGAAGGCTTCCAGAGATAGAGGCATTGCTCTGCTTACATCCGTGTATTTTAGACATTTGTGTTTGATTTGATGACATATTACGACATGCAATGTTAGTCTGCATGATCTAATATCATATGCTGATGTGTACATAATATATCAAAATCTGACATTATCTGTGTTTAGAATCATGCACTGTTCTAAACTTTTAAATACCCTACTTTGCTATGTTGCCGTATACCAAACTGAACAAAACATGACATGATATGTGTATACTTTCAGGGAACCATTCTATTAATTTTAATTTTTTTTGTAAAATTTTATGCTGGGCTTATATTTGAACTTAATATGTTGCCCTTCTCATAGGTAAAACTAACAATTCTAGTGATGAATTTGAAACTGATGATGATTTTGAGATTCCAAAGCCATCAAAGAATAAAACACGTGAAACAAAAACTAGCAAGATTGACTTGAAGGCTACTGGAGACATAGGTATTGCTATGCTTACATTCGTGTATTTAGTCATTTGTGTATAATTTTATGACATATTGCGACATGCAATGTACACAATGTAACAAAATATAACATTATCTGGGTTAACAAAACATGAATGTTTCTACACTTTTCAGTTCCCTACATTGCTATGCTGCCGTATACCTAATGAACTAAATATGACATAATATTGCATTGTATACTTTCAGGGCGCCAATATAAGAAAAAAACAAGTGAAGCACAAAAATATGTTTCTTTCACTGGTGAAAGGTTGAATATGAGAAGCAAGGCTGAAAACATAAGCTCTATATTTCAAGATAGTCTGACTAAAGAAAGGCTTGATGCAATTAAATCTATTGGTTTTGGCAGCATGGCTTCACTATCCATAAGTTCAGTACCAACTAAACTTGGATATTGGTCGCTGTCAAATTATGACCATAAGACCAACATGTTGAATATTGGATCAGAAAAATTAAAAACTGACCAGCACAGATTGTAAATAGAATCCTTGGGATACCAATGGGAAAGCTTGAGGTTGATAAAGTTGATAAAGGTGCATATGTGGACCCTGTTATTCTAGAGTGGAGGTGTCAATGGGGTGCGAAAAGCGGTATGAAACAGTGAAAGATGTATGAACTAGAATCAAAGAGACAACCAATCATGGAAGACAATTTAAACTGAATGTGTTGGTAGTAATAATTTCAACAATTGCTGAGATAACAAAGCAGTCTATTGTTAACATGCGGTTTCTGAAATCAATTACAAAGGATGCAGTTTGTACAGAGTACAATTGGTGTAAGTACGTGGTAACTTGCCTCAACAGGACCAAAGAATCTTGGAATGGCAAGGAGTACTACAATGGTCCAATTACCTTTCTAGCTGTAAGTACATATGTACATTGGTTGTTTAATATTTCCTTATTTGTACATTCTTATGCTGCTCATTAATTCAAACTTATATTTGTTTGTCAAACAGCTATGGTATGCTAACCATGTCCTGAGAAGAAAAATCAAAAGGGTGATATAAAACTAGCAATTGAAAGGTACACCACTGAAATACTGAAAGAATTAGAAATGGATCTTGTTAGAAGATTTGAGAAAGTGGAAGTGGTGAAAGGTAACAAGAGAAAGAGGGCATCAAATCAGGAAGTAAAGAAAGAAGAAAATGTGATCGAAGTTGATGAAGACGAATCAAGTGATGATGAGAGTGTTAGAATAATTACACGATCTGCAACAAAAAATAAGGAAAGGGTAGTATATTCAGTGGCAGCCACCAGCAGTAGTACAGACTCTGCTTCTGCTGATAAAAGAGCAGCAGGAACAGATGCACATTTAGATGATGATGCAGATGGAGACGAAAAAAAAGAAAGACCAGCAGGATCAGGTTCACATGGAGATGAAGACACAGATGCAGATGGAGACGAAGAAAGTGAAAGCCCATCGGGATCAGACGCATCAGAAGATGGAGATAGTGAAATGGAGATGTCAAGGAACAAGACAGTTCATTCAAATGATGTTGATGACCATTCGTATTTTAAAGACACCACAGAAGGTTTATCTGCATTTGCTTCAATTGGACTTTTATCAGAGCCATTACATCCTAGAAATGAGCTTGTAAGTTATGTTTTAAAGTTTTACAAATATTTAAATATTTATTGACTAAAGTTTAATAATTAACAAACAAAAACAAAAATTGAAAACAGGATTGGGTTTACTTATCGAGAAAGAAAACAAAGGAGCTTGACAAATTTGTTGAAGAAGTTGATAAGTTGATTGAAGAATCAATAGAGGTTTATCCCGGAAGTGAGTCAATAAGTGAAGTGATTTGTCAGTGGCAGTCCTGACTAACAAAGTATGGCAGCAGGAAATGCCCAGAACAAAGGGATGACGATGAAGGCTTGAATATCAATAATGGCATGTGATGTTGTTGTAGAAGGTATGACAGCAAATACTTCCGAAAAAGAAGACATGGGTGCAAGGAGGGGGGGGGGGTAGAAGATGATGCTGGTGGGTTTGTTGGAGAAGGGGTGCCAGCAGAGACAACTGAGAAAAAAGAGATAGGTGCAGGTAAGTTGGTAAAAGAGGATGCTGGAGGAGTTGTTGGGGAAGGGGTGCCAGCAGAGACAACTGAAAAAGAAGAGATAGTTGCAGGTAAGTTGGTAAAAGAGGATGCTAGAGTAGTTGGTGGAGAAGGGGTGCTAGCAGATCCACCTGAAAAAGATGAGATAGGTGCATGGAAGGTGGTAGAACAGGATGATTTAGTGGATACAGCAACAAAATCTGTTGGAGTTACAAAAGTTGACATTGCAGCCCAGGTAGATATGGGAAAACTGAAGAAATGACCAGATATGGCTCTCAGAATATAACTGCCACATATATGCAAGAGATGGTAGACTATGCTGACTCAGTTGAACAAGGACTGAAACATAAGGGTAATAGAGATAAAGCATCTGGCCTGCCTTCATTTGACTTGAATATAAGTTAACTGACTCCATCTTCATATCCTGTAGATGATGTCAATGTTGGGGTACTGATTTTAAAACTCCCGTTTCTGGTAGAAGAAGAAACAAAATAAGGATATGTTTAAGACACCTGTTCAAGCTCACCCAATACACCAGCAGCAATCATCTCAGTTTTACACAAGGAAGAACACAGGAACAATGGTATTAACGCCTGTGCCACTTGATAAATTTAACCCAGCAGAGGTTCATGATAAAGCAGATTGTGATGTTGATAATTTAGTAGCTGCAAATGTAACAAAAAAGCACAACATGTGCTGGTGAAGAACCAGTAGTTACTGATGATAAAGCTATCATAAAATCCGAAGCAAGACACCTTAAGCCACTTATAGTTCTTCCACCTGAACAAGAACAACATCAGAGGAGACAACGTTTGACAAAATTAGCTGATGCTTTAAAGTCTCCATATAAGGATAGAAAAGTGAATGTTGGATTAAGAATCACAAAGTTGGAAGGAGATATATTTGAGTGTTTTTTGTATGGGCAAGGACAGGAACGGTACTTTTATATATCTGATATATAATGTTTAAATTTTATATTATGATTGTTTTATACGTAATCATCATATAGAATAATAAAAAATTTGTTTTGCGGCATTATGACACAGTGAAAAAATGTTACAAACTGTTGCTGGTAACATCTTAAAGCGGAAGCATCTACATTCGCTTTACACTGATGAATATGTGGATGAGAACATATTGAACTGCTGGGTTCAAGTTCTCAACAATGAGGAGAATGCTAAAAGCAGTGATTCACCAGCACGACTATTCTGTACTTGTGATGTCTTGGTACGGAACAATTATTGTTATATGACAAAAATAATGTAATATCTTTGTTATGCTGCTCTAACAAACTGTGTATCCTTTTTCAGTCGGAAGACAATTTTAAAACACAATGTACCCCACAAGAGAGGGCAGATATTATGGAGATAAATATTCAATCTTGTTTGGAATCATCAGCTTACAAGAGCATGAGAAAGGTCGACCTTTTGTTCTGCCCCATTCAATAGCATAACGTGTTCCACGTTGTATGCTTTGATTTTGTAAAGCCTGCAATAGAGATAATGGACAACAGGAGAGACAATGCAGCAGTGCATACAAAATATGGAAACAGACCTATCATATTGGTAATAAAAACAAACTAGAATTTAAAATGTATAGATTATAGATGTAGTTCTAATAATATACCTATTTGCAGAGGGATACCTTGGAAAAATATCTTTTAAAAGTATGTCCAATCAGATCCAAAAAGATTAAGACCTGCCTTCCAAAAAGGATGACGATGTCATGCAGAACAACTAAAAACAAGTTCGACAGCGGCATATTCGCCATGCGTCATATGGAAACTTATATGGGGGGACTAGCAGGGCAGTGGAAAGAAGTGTTCACAGATGAATCAGGAAAACAAAACACGGAGATAAGTGGACTGAGGGTCAAATACCTATAAAAAATGTTATTATTTGATGTGAACTTATTGAAGAAGGATGTGCAGATAAAAACTACAAACTTCCAATCTTTAAATGAAGCTGATAAAAACAAGTGGCATGACAAGGGGGTGAAGCAAATCAGAGAGAGAAAGATGCAAAATGCGACAACAGAGTACATGTTCACAAAATAGGGTGATGGGTGGTGATTATAATCAAACAACCAACATAAAATACTTCGCAGCAAGGATAGTTTGAATGAAGGATAACCTTTATTCACTTATTAATTTATTTTTGGCAGGGATGAATTGTTCTTTAGTGGTTATGGTAATTATATATCAAGGGCAACACTGGAATCGTTCTACCCCACTGAACGCATCCATGTTAGCTGTTTTACATACTGGGAAGAGGTGTTGAACAATGAAGAAGTGGACAAGGAAAAGGAAGATCCACCCAGGCTATTCCTAACCTATCATGTATTGGTGAGATCATCTGCCTTACATTAAAAACAAACAATTGTCCCATACTGGACAGTATTATGCACCAGCATAAGTAGGTATCTTATGCTGGAAAGCTATATGCGACAACATAAGTGTCATAAGCAATGTTTTCAGAACCGGACCGGATAGTGAACCGGTTGTCTTACCGGTTCACTGGTTGGACCGGTCGGATCTGTTGAACCGGATTTAAGAACCGGATGACATTTTAAGTAATCAGTTATAATAGACTAGATACAATCATTTTATAAAACAAATAAAAGCAGGGTTTAAAAACACAATTATCATATATATGAAGGGTGTAAATAAAAAATTTAAAAACCCTACATAGAAGAAAAAAGGAGCAGCCGTCGATGTGTTCTCTTTGTCTTCATAAAGCCGGCCACCACAACTGGTGTTATTCATCATCGCTGTCCTTCGTCAATCTCACTTATTTACAACTATTATCGACGCTTTTCTTTCAAGATCCAGATTTCCCCTTCTTCTCTTTTAAGATCCAGAGTTCTTCTTCTTATGTTCTCTTTTTTTCGGTTTAATCTGGTCTTCCTAAGTTAATTCCGGTCGAACCTTTAAACCGGGTTACCGGTTCAACCGTTAAACCGCAAAAACCGTCCGGTCAAAAGGCAGGCGGTTCAAGGGCACGGAACCGGACCGGCGAAGACACCGGTTCCCGGTTAAACCGGTCGGACCGGCCGGTCCGGTCCGGTCGTGAAAACATTGGTCATAAGTTTGGATTATCAGAATAAGTGGTCATTTAATGTTGGGCAGTTATGTTCACCAGCATAAATGGTTATGTGTTTGGTTAGTCAAATACTTAAGCTGGTACATAATACTTCTGCTGGCCATTATGTATGTGACTATGTTATTTATCTTGTTATACATATGCTGCACAAAACAGGCAGACAAGTTTTTTGTAGGGGAAACCCCAATTGATGAGCGTGTCGATGAGCTGTCACAGAATATTGAACAAATGCTTGTTTCCTCACCTTATGCTAAGATTGATGATGTCGACTTGCTTTTCATTCCGTTTCTTGCAAGCCAACATTTCTATGTGATATGTTACAACTTCTTGAAGCCAGCGGTGGAGATAATTGATAACATCTATCATACAAAGGAAATTGATGATAGATATGGCAGGCGACCTGCTGTGGTGGTACGTAAATATATTAAGTTGTTTATTTATACAATTTTCAATAAAATGTATATAAAAAAACACTAATTTTTGCTTGTTATCATCCTTTTATGTAGCATGAGACAATAGTTCGATACCTATCTTTGGTATCCCTTTTTAAGATGGCCAGGTTTCAACATTTAAAACCAACTTTGGTGGGGATGCCATGGCGTACAAAGAACAACAGTGTTGACTGTGATGTGTTTGCAATGTTACACATGTAAACGTACAAAGGTGGGGATGTTAAGGACTGGGCTATTGGACTCTCAGATGAGTAAAAAAAACAGAAGGAGCAGATATATGACTTAAGGTGCCAGTACGTCACAAAGATTCTATGGTCACCTATCAACTGTGTGAAGGATACAATTGTTGGACTGCTTGAAGAATTTATGAAGCTTTCGGATGCACAAAAACAAAAAATAAAGAAGAACGTGACTGAAAGGATTAAGGCAAGGTTAGAAGACACTGTAGGAGGTGAAAATGATTAAGGATGTGTATCAGCACAATTTACTAGATATGTTTTAGTTGTTTTAAAATTCTTGCTGGAGGATTTAATTTTTTGTTGCTGGCGGAATTAGTGTTTTTAAATAAACTTTTTTCAATTTTAGGTATTCTAGATTCTGACTATTACTAATGAACAAACTAAAAATTAACAAGTTCCAAAATGAAATAAGCATTTATAAAAAGAAGATACATCATACGGATTAAACCAAAAAAAGGACATAGTTAAAAAGAAAGATGCTACTCTAGTTTCCTAAGAAACTTTTTCTTCAAACTCAACGATTCTTCAACATCTTTTATAGCCTCCATGATTTGATTCACTGTCTTCAGATCCTTCTTGTCCATGTCAAGTAAAAAAATGCATGGCTGCATCACGGACATCGGAAATTGGAAGTTGCAGAATTTGATCCTCAATAGCAGAGAACTCCATGACACCAGCATGGATTCTGTTCATGTTTGTGAGTAACACATCCTGTAAAAAACTCTCATTCTTGATCTGTTCTTTAATCAAATCTTGCACCTCTTCTTTTGACAGATTCTCAAACTTTCTGAATGATGAAGCCATAGAATAAGATTTAAAAAAGTGGAAAGATAGAATATGGAAAGATAGTAGATGGAAAATGATAAAAGGGGACTACTATTTATAGGGGATGTCATTAGAAAAAAAAATATATTAAATGTCACGATCAGAAAAGTAATCGAGTGTTTACCTTGGAAACTGGAAAACCTTTCATATCACAGTGTCCAAAAAATAAAGTAAGCATCAATTGTAATAATTACACCGCATCCGAATCGTTTAGAAACTGCCAATGTTTATTAAAATATAATTTAATATACAAAACTATTGATCTACCCCATCCTTACTATATAAACTCAATAAAACCCAAAAAGTAATCCAGCACAGTTTTCACCCACTTTACACACAGTAAAAAACACACAGTAAAAATGAATCATCAAAATTCAGTAGAGAAATGGCGTCCCAAGATGAAAAGATTTGCTTGGAGAAGGTGAAGAAGTGCATTCCAAAATCAAAGTTGATCGACATGAAAACGGAAAACGCTCTTCAACAGGTAAGCAAGTCTGTGGTGATAATCACAGGACAACATTGAACATAAGAGATGGCTTACCTAGGGGCAACAACATAGAATGGGTAAAATTAGCAAGAGATTACTGTTTCAATCATGAAAATATCGACAGGAAGCTTATTCAAGCAAGGGCAACTCAAAAGACGCTGCTAAGGAATCTACAGCCTTCAGAAGGACATACCCTGCTGATGGGTTTATGTAAACAGTAAAGTTAGAATGGGTAGATGATGGGTTTCTTTGTTTTTCTTTTTTATTATTTTTTTTATTTTTTTACCAGATATATGTAAGTACTGTGAAGCATATTTTGATAAAAATATATGAAATAATATCTGGTTAGAATGAAAAATCTCTACAATTTTTGTATTATTAATGATTGATGGTATAGCATAAGATTTACACCAGCAGTGTTTGACCAGCATGGGTACATCAGTAGATGTACACCCGCAGAGGTGCTCAACAGATGTATAATCATGAGAAAAAAATCAAGTATAATGTAGGATATTAACTGATCAATGTATGAATGGTATGACAGCAGATTACTAAAAAAATATTGACCAGCATGGGTACATCAGTAGATGTACACCAGCAGCAGAGTACTAAAAAACTGCCCAGCATGGGTACATCAGTAGATGTACACAAGCAGATGTGCTCAGCAGAGGTATAATCATGATAAAAAGTATCAATAAAATGTAAGATATTAACTAATCAAGGTATGAATGGTATAGCAACAGGGTTACACAACAGGGAATGGTCCAGCATGAGTACAAGAAAAATAGCCACCAGTTGTAATAACAAAACAAAAACATCATCAAACTACGTATTCTTATTCTTCTTCATCATCACTCACATTTCCATCTGCACCATACCCTTCATCGTCTCCAACATCGTCATCGTCTTCATCTTGTTCATGATCAGCCTCATCACCCGAATCTTCATCACTTTCATCCATAGTATCATGAGTTTGTTTGTGGCAAGTCAGACTGTTGTGCCCAGTACGACCACAATTTTGACATCTACGCTTCTTTTTACCTTTACTTTTAAATCCCTTTTCTTCTGCAGACTTGAATCGTTTGTGAGATCCGGAACCCTTCATCTTCACTATAATAGGTCTGCTTATCGGCACGTCTTTAGTTTGATCATGACCTAATAGACTAGCATACCTCTCCTTCTGTTTTGTTAGATCAACTTTAAATCGACACCTATCAGCATTGCTCATAGCTTCTTTGACTTCATCACGGAACAATATCAGTTCTTCCATATTACTTACCAAACGATTTACAACATACTCTGTAGACATCATGATTTCTTTGACAAGACCTTTAACATTCTCACTAATGGGATCAGCACCCTCCCGTTCAAGAATATGACTAGTAGACACATTCGGAATTGCATCTCTGGTCCATCTACGCAAGATATATTTCTCTGGAAACCTTTCAACCTCACATACAGTTAAAGCATAAAAAATATGACGACAGAGAAGCCCATACTGTTCATAACGATTACATGTGCATGATAATGTCATGTCACTCTCTCTGAAAACAACCTAAAAAAAATAAACAATAAGTACAAGATTTTAAAAAGATCTGCAACATAAAAAACAAATATCCCAGCATAAAATAAAAGACTACACATAAAACAATTACTCCAGCATAAATATTCCATCACAAACAGAATGTGTCAAATTCCCCAGCATAGTTTTTGCCTGTTACAAAAACAATTATTCCAACATAAAAAAAGGAAATATACCTCAGACAACACTTTGTATGGTGATTTAAACTCCTTTATTGTGAATTTCAAGAAATCCTCAACTGTTGTTGTATTCAAACTCAAACAATCATAGACACCGGCCCTTATTTCTTCTTGAACGTCATAAAAAATTACTCTAGTATAAATCTTATCAGCCCGCCTTTCAAGAATTGAACCCGTCTTAAAATCTGGTGTTGTGTAACGAGTATCATGATTATTCTTCCTATGTTGATATCTCTGACACTCAATTGCAGTTTCAAAACTGCTAAAGAATTCTACAAGTGTGTTATCCACATTGGAAAACACGCCAAAGAAATGATTTTCACTTTCAGATCTAGATGTTGTTCGCATCAACCCTGACATGTGCTCGTGACGAAAAAATGCAGGGATCCAATCTTCCCGCATGTCATACATGTCGTTAAACCACCAGTTCTTAGTCAATTTGAACCTAACCATTATACTATGCAATTGTTCCTCAAATTCAGTAATATTAATTGCATCAGTCCACACTACGTTACAAAGCTTACGTTTGAATTTTTTTCCGGAACAACCGTTTACTAACCTGCAAACATAAAAAGAAAAAAATGTAACTCACAAAAAAAAACATAAAATAAAAAATAGAAGATATAACAACCTTAGATGCAAGCTTCTTCATAATATGCCACATGCACAAGCGGTGTCTAACATTTGGAAATACCTCAGTGATGGCACCTTTCATGCCAGCATCCTGATCACTAACAATTACTTTCGGATCAGACCCCATGCTGCTCTGGAAATTTCGAAGAAGCCAAGTGTAACTTTCAGTTGTCTCCGATCCCAGCAGAGCAGTAACAAAAGTAATATTGCAGTTATGATTGTCTATGCCAGTAAATGGAACAAATACCATCTGATATTTAAAATTAAGAATGAGATTGCTCATTTCTGTAATATATTTAAAAAATGGAATCATTATGCCAGCATAAAATAATATCTGTATAATTAAATTACCTGTTTGAACGATACGTGGCATCAAAAGCAACTACATCCCCCCAAAAAAGAAAATTTCTTTTCATTGCCTCATCAGCCCAAAACAAACCAGTAAGATTGCCATTAGTATCAACAGTGTAGTCACATGAAAATCCAGGGCAAATTTCTTTCTTCCTAAACAAACGTTTGACAACCATATCAGCATCAAACTCTGAAATAAATGTATTCATGTCCCTTTTAAAATTCTTACAATCAACGGCTGTTACACCTACATCCTCAAATCCACCATGCATCTTACGCATAATGTGAAAACCCCGAACTAGACCAATATTCAACTTTGATAAATCATATAATGTCTGCTGTTGGGTAAAAGACAAATGCCTTGATGAATTTAGCAAGTAAATATCGCTTTCATGTACAAATTTGTGGTTGTGCTCCTCAACAAACGAATGAACTTTGTATCTTCCACAATCTGTAATTTTAAAGTTCAATTGTGCACGATATTGCGTCCTTTTTGAAGGTCGTTTGCGTTTATCTTTTGATTTCTTTTCAGCACCAACACTATTGATAAACATATCAATGGGGTGGAATTTTTTATGACCTTCTTTAGAGCATACAAAAAACTTTGATATAACAATTCCTTTTGCCTTCCTATCACTTCCTCTACGGACTTCAAAACCTCCTAACTTTGCATAATTTTTGTATCTATAGTATCAAGAACCATACCAATCTCAGGTTTAGCAGACTGTGCCACATCAGGTGAATAAAATTTCTTTCTAGTTGTTGGAGATACACGTTCAACTCCATTTACAGAGTAATTAGGAATTGGTTGCCCATCATTGGCACAAAAATCAGCATCAACTAAATAAAAATTAACAAAAAATTAAAACACCAGCATGGACCACCAGCATAGCAATATCCACACAACACACATCATTCAGTAAAAAAATAATGATAAAAAAATCAACTGGAAACACAACTTCCATAACATAACAGCATGATACGAGACCAAAAAATCGTATAGCAGATCATATTAGAAGGATCGCCAAATTCAAATTAATACAATCAGAAAACAACTATCAGATCGAAAACACATTATAAATATACGACGATAACCTGACCAGCATGATAATATACGTGGATTACAAGACCATCATCGTAATATACGTCAAAAATCATAGTTGACGGCTCATAAAAATCAATTTCATACCTAAAACTACTATCCGATCGCTAAAATTAAAAAAATTACCTTCGGTATGAACATTGTCATTCGAACTATCACTCGAGTCTGGAGAAGATACATCCATTGAAGAATCCATTAAAAATTGAATTGATCGACAACTTATGGAAACCTGATTGATCGACAAAATTGCGTTAAACCCTAGTCGACTTGTAGAAATTTGAATTTGAAGAAACTGCTTATCGAATGCAAAATCTTCGCGGTATAACATGAGTTGCCATAACAAACTAATAAGGCAAAATGACGTATACACCCTTGCGATTGAATTCATTAACATAATACGTGTCATTCTCTCCTTAGTGCGCACGGATCTTAGGCAAAAAGCCTGTCCGCATATGATCGCCCTTCTATATATATATATATATATATATATATATATATATATATATATATATATATATATATATGGAGATGATCATTTGAGAACCAAATTTGCTTTGAGAACTAAAAAGAACTAATTTGAGCCACAAGTTTATTTACATGTATCTCCCCTCCCATGAATTGTAGTGCCCCCCCCCCCCCCCCTGAAATTTGTGGTTGAGATTTAGTTCTTAAAAGTTCTCATTTGAATCTAACCATATATATATATATATATATATATATATATATATATATATATAGGTTAAGGATCCTGCGAAAACACTTTATGTTACGAAAACGCGAAAACCAATATTAAAACCTACATAACTTCTTCATACGTTAATGTTTTTTCATAAAATTCGCGTCAAAAGTCTTAGAATTACGCTATCTCTGGACAAAAACAAATTATAATGCGAAAAACGCTCTTTATGTTAAAAACATATTAAAAACACTAAAACATTTATGCTACTAATGATAATGACACATAGTGCACATGTGCAACATATAATTAAAAAATTATAAAATGTGATTTTTTCTTTAGATCTAAAGATAAGACAACTATAAGATTTAGGTGCAATTTATTTTTAAAACTATTAATGTATACCACATATATGAGGTTTTTTTGGTGTGATGCACATGTGCATCATTCAAGAAAACACAAAAAATGACGGAAATATGAGTTTTTTTTCTGTGATGCACATGTGCATCACAAAAAAAAATGTTAATTTTTTTAGTTTTTATATAATTAAAGATAACATAATTATAATACTTTTGGTGTAAATTTTAAAAAATAATATTAGCGTATGAAAAAGTTATGTAGGTTTTAAGATGGTTTTCGCGTTTTCGCAAAATAAATGTGTTTTCGCATGATCTTTCCCCTATATATATATATATATATATATATATATATATATATATTATATATATTAGGTTCAAATGAGAACTTTTTGTTTTGAGAACTTTTGAGAACTAAATCGCAACCACAAATTTCAGGAGGGGGGGGGGGGCACTACAATTCATGGGAGGGTGGATACATGTAAATAAACTTGTAGCTCAAATTAGTTCTTTTTAGTTCTCAAATCAAATTGGTTCTCAAATGATCCTATATATGGAGAGGATCATTTGAGAACCAATTTGATTTGAGAACTAAAAAGAACTCATTTGAGCCACAAATTATTTACATGTATCCCCCCTCCCATGAATTGTAGTGGTCCCCCCATGAAATTTGTGGTTGAGATTTAGTTCTCAAAAGTTCTCAAAACAAAAAGTTCTCATTTGAACCTAACCCTATATATATATATGGTATGAATCGTACGAAAACAACTTTCATTGCGAGAACATGAAAATAAATATTAAAACATTTATAACTTCTTCATACGTTAATTTTTTTTTTAAAAAAAACCTGCACCAAGCATCTTAAAATTATGTTATATTTAATTCTGAAAAAGATTAAAATAAATAAGTTTGACGTTTTTATTTATTTATTATTGCACATGTGTAGTATAACTATTTTACTTATAGTATACATGTGCACTATTAAAAAAAAGTCATACGTGAGGTATACATTAATACTTTTATAAAAAGTTATACCATAATCTTATAATTCTGTTATCTTTAATTCTGAAAAAAATTTAAAAAATTAACGTTTGTTTTTTTTAATATTGCACATGTGCACTATTATTTTTGATACTATATTACACATGTGTATTATAACTATTAGTCATGGTGCGTATGTAGCATTATCTTTCGTACTATAAATGTTTTAGTATTTTTTTTAATATTAGAATTGTGTTTTTTCGCATTATTCTCCTTGTCTAGTACTAATGACATTATTGCACATGTGTAATATAACTAATACTTATAATGTACATGTGCAATAATAAAAGAAATCACGAAATGTTAATTATTAAAAAAAATCCAGAATTAAAGGTAAAATAATTTTAAGATTTTTTGTGCAAATTTTTTTAAAAACAAATATTAACGTATGAAGAAGAGGTTATAGAGATTTTAATATTTGTTTTTGTGTATTCGCAATAACAAAGTATTTTTACATGATATTTTCCATATATATATATATATATATATATATATATATATAAATATATATTATTAATACAACCATACCTAGTAAAGTCCCACCAAAAGCAAAAACTATTGGTAGGGTCTAGGGAGAGTGGGATGTAGGTAGCCTTACCTTCGTCGTAAACAATAGAGAGGCTGATTCCAAGAAGACCCCTAACTCCGACACACCAGAGAAAGCAAAATCGAAAAGAAAGTGACGAACAAGCAAAAAATAGGGACAAAAGGAAAATCATAAGTAAAAATGCAAGAAAACAGGGAGCCAAACCCACACACAAAAGGAAAATAGTAATAAATAAAAATAAAATAAAAAAAATACATAAAAAAATAATATACATAGAATAAATAAATAAAAAGGATTAAAAAATACAAGGATAAAAGTGAATCCAAAAAAAAATTCCTAAAAAATACAAAAAGAAAAAAATTAAAAATAAATACAAAACACCACGCTAGATCCTACCTTATCTCTTCTAGGCCTCCTTAGTTTTAATCTTACGCCTCCACGTCTATCCTCCACGACGGCCATTATATATATTAATATAAAATGATAATGTAATCATTTTCTAAAAATATACCTAGAAATTTCAATAAAAAATCCATAAAAAACATGATCAATGTAATTTACTCTAATTTCTTATACTCAATGACAGAAATCTGAAACCTATACATATATATTTCCTTATTTATCAAAAGTGATAACGTGTCAGTGAGGGAAAATGAACTATTCAACACAATTGTTTTTTAATGGTTGGTTCAAATGGACGGTCATTTACACTTGCCATATACACTACATGTAACTGCTGCCAAGTGTTCATTTCCTCAGATTTGCTATACACCATAGCACACTGTTTTACTATTAAAGTTATCTCTCTCCATCATTTTTCCAACCACTTTCTCTCTCTTCTACACAATTGACGTTTCCAATGTCTATTAATTCCGGTGACTTACTTATAGCCTCCGGCGATTCCCTTCAGGATCTCATCGTTACCCATAGCCACCATTCGTCTCCGCCGCGTCAGATGTAGATCTGAGGTGTCGGTGAAGTGCATAGTGCGATGGTGGTGTTGTAGGCGGCGGTGTATGGTTTTGTTGGCCGGATTTGTGGTTTACGACTGTCGGTTGCGATGTAGTGAGGCGTTTCAGCCTCTCTTTCTACACTGTTCATGGCAGATTCTTTTGTAGCAAGAAAAAATTGTGTTGATATGGATCTGTTATGATGTGTCTCTACCGTTTTCTATGACGGTCGTCGGTTTCCTCATAGATCTGTGCTCTCTCTCTCTTTCATGGTTTCTTCTTTGTCTTTTAGAGAGAGAAAGCTTTGATATGGATCTGTTATGATGGTGCGGTAATCGTTTTACGGTTTCTGCAGTGTATGCTCCGCCGTTGACATCGGTTTTACTGGGTTTTCTATGATATACGATCGCCGGTGTCGCCCGCGTAATCTCTCTTCCAAGAGGTTGCGCTTAGGTTTGTCGCCGCCGTCGGTGTACCGGCGTCTTTGTTTCTGGGCTTCGGTACTTTGCATTTTCTGATCTGTTACGGCCGGGGGTTGGTTTTTCCTGGATTTCTTCGGGGATTATCTTTTCGGATGGTTACGTTACTGATGACGTTTTAACTAACCTTGCTTTTGGGTTTTTGAAGAAAGCTGATCTCACTTGGTTACATTGTTGTTCTTAATGTTTGTATTTGAGGCTATGATGATTACTCTAAGATAGCTCTGTTTCTGGCAGCGACGGTTATGGTGAGCCGGAGGTGTTAGACATTTTCGCAGCTATCACCGAGACCCCTGTCAGAGACCTCTGCCAGTTATTTGATGAATAACTAAAATCTGAGCTAATTCTGAGCCTTAACTGTTATGTAACTTGATTTTTTTGTTTGAGTTTTTGCTTATCTTTTCCTGTTGATTCTTTTTCTTTAAAAAACCCAAATAACTTGAACTACCTAAAGAAAAAGATTTGTGATTTCAAATTAGCAGATCAAACACATGAGGCCATCTCGGTGGTCAATGATTTTTGTTTAGATATTTCAGACTTTTGATCTTTAAAAAAGAGAGAAGAAATTGGTGTTTGTTGACTTTAATTTATTTCTATCAATTACCAACTAAATAAACGTATCTAAAATATATGAGTTACTCATCTTAATTAAGTTTCTTTATTTTTAATGATTTTTTTTTTGTTAATTTGATGTTTAGTATCTTAGTCAAAATACGTCTTTTATGTCATGTTTTAGGTTTTGTTTAGTACCTTCTCGCCCCATGGTAACATATATAAAAAAAATCATGACCTTCTCGCCCCGTGGTAACGCACAGGGTCATAGTAAGTGAATCTTATAAATATGAACACTTCTATGTAAGATCACTAATTGTATGGGCATCAAATCTTATGAATTTGACATGGTAAATGATGCTTTCTACCCACTATCAACATTATATACGTACCAACATAACAATGACGACACGGATCAAAATTTTAAATCCATACAAAAAAGTCTCGCCCCGCAGCAACGCGCGGGTCAAAGATCTCTACAATTTTGGTCGTCTAAAAACTGATCATATGAACTTCAGAAATTGTAATCATGATTTTTTGTAAATGTCTTTAGTGGGGATAGTTAGAAGCTACTAATATATGCTTTAAACTATGAAAATTGTAATCATGATTTTTTGTAAATGTCTTTAGTGGGGATAGCTACTTAGAAGCTACTAATATATGCTTTAAACTATGTCAGTTAACATAAAATCAAAATAACGACCCGCCGCAAGGCACGGGTCTATTTACTCACTTATATAATGTTACATAATATCAGTGAAAACTATACAAATAAAATAAAAAAAATTGACAACCCGCCGCAACGCGCGGGTAGCTTTACTCGTATATATGAATCATCTTTTCATTTAAACTAAATAAGTTATGAAATTTTGGAATAACAAACCTTAGTGTTACATCATTATATTTGATGCTTTTTGTTATTATCAAGTGATGCAATTAATATTGTTTTTAGAATTAGAATTTAACTAACTACCTAAATATTTATGTGGTTAAAATTCAAACACAAAGTAATTATATATAATCACCATTTTCTAAGAACAAGTGAACAACCCATTAAATTTATATTAATCATACACTTTACAAAACATATAGTAGAGCCTCCAACAGATATAGTTGGTGGGGTTTGAACTTTGAAGTAACACTACTACAAAAACTGGCTTTCTTGACGTGCATTGTGCGTCAAGAAAGGGCCTTCTTGACACGCAAATGCGCGTCAAGGAAGCCGGGGTCAAGAAGCTTCTTGACGCGTAAAATGCGTGTCAAGAAGTTCTTGACGCGCGAACAATGACACGCATTTTATGACCTGCATTGCGCGTCAAGAAGGGTCTTCTTGACACGCAAATGCGCGTCAAGGAAGCCGGGGTCAAGAAGCTTCTTGACGCGCAAATGCGTGTCAAGAAGTTCTTGACGCGCGAACAATGACGCGCATTTTTGCGCGTCAAGAATGTTTTTAAAAAATTAAAAAAAAATTATTTGTTTGTAAATCACTAATTTCCACATTAAATGGCAATTAACCTCAATACAAAATACAATAAACTTACAACAAAATAATGCATTTTATATATATAGTAAGCATTACAAACTTAACATGAGTTTACATAAAAAAATAAACTATGAACTAAATACATAATATAAACACTATACTATCACAATACTTTACTAGTTGTTGCTGCTGCTGCTGTCTTATTATTTAGTCTCTAATAATAAGACTGGTGATTCACATTTGTGCTTGGCTATAAGAAAAGAATGCACATGTATAAGAATGGTGATTCACATTTGTGCTTGGCTATAAGAAAACATTAAGTCCATCAAAGTGTAAATCAAGCATTATGGGGATGCATAAATAGAACATCACCTGCTGTGTTTTTGATGGCTTGTGATAAACCAATGTCTTTGAACTGATGCTAATTCCAATCACTGTTCTGTGATAAAGACCATATTATATTATCATTAGCTTGATTTAATAACTTACACAGATCTTTCTAAAATAAATTCCAATTAGGCAACAGTGTTCTATGAGGAAATAGGATAATTGCATGCAAGGATATATGTACAGAAGCAGCAGAATTGCTAGCATAATTGCATACAAGCATATAAGTACAGCAGCAGCAGAATTGCCCGGCCAAAAAAATGATTTGCAAACAGTAGCAGCAACAAACAGAATAACAACATATATGTACAGCAGCAGCAGAATAACAACATATATTTGGCAAAACGATAATATTCAAACTTTAATATCATTATGCTCTATAAATATACCACATTATGCTTTATAAATATATCATCAATGTCAATTACTAAGTTAATAAGGTAAAAATTAACTCTAGATTTGGCAACTTGATTTTTGTCGCGTTTTACTAACAGATTAAAAGGCTGTATGGTGCAGTCGGTCACAAGATTTGCTGGATCCGAAGTGCCAACCATTATCAACCGATTTTATGGTTTAGTCCTCCATTTTTATCAGGTTCCCAAAATTCTGTTTCATATCTGTTATGAGAATCCAAAATGTATAAACTTATTGAAAAAAAAATACTAATGTGGGTGGCGTTTACCTGCTATTGTTGATAAGGGAGGGCCTTTGATGATCGTGTTGGTGAAGTGAACCTTCTTTGATCCCAGTTTTAATGTGCTTACATCGCTTTAAATCGAGCATACTCTGTTTTCTTTAGAACCCTTGTCGTCAACATAACATATAAGTCAGTAAAAGCTTTAAAAATGGAATGTTTAAGGTCACAAGAAGGACTCGAAATAACCTTTGTAAATATCAGGGGAGGCCTAGATGACCGAGAACCAGATTCTGTTGCCAACGAGAGCTACAAGTCATGTTAGGAAAGTGAATGACTTTTCAGTGACGAATAAGATGACAGTGATAAATGGCAAGCAATCAAGCATACCTTGTTAAAGAGATCGATTGGTGGAGCATGTTGAGCTCGCTTTTCGGATTCAAAATTAAAGGCCTGCTGCGAAAGATAGATATAGAAATTTAATAAGTTAAGACATTGTCAAATGTTAAAAAGTAGGAAAAATGAAAGAGTATGCAACTTAACTAGAACTAGAATAATATTGTATTAGAAAGAAATTAAGTTTATTCCTGACTGCTAAAACTAGAAAGAAATTAAGTTCATTCCTGACTGCTAAAACGATACCTTCTTGTTCAGGGCTTTAAATCTGTGAATTGTCTCGCAATGTTTCAGTTTGGAGGATTCAGACGGTTTTAACTGTTCATGTACAACAGCAAGCAGCAGCAGAATAACAACATATATTTGGCAAAACGATATTATTCAAACTTTAATATCATTATGCTCTATAAATATACCACATTATGCTCTATAAATATATCATCAATGTCAATTACTAAGTTAATAAGGTAAAAATTAACTCTAGATTTGGTAAAACGATAATATTCAAACTTTAATATCATGTTCAATGGAAGGTGTCAATGTGTCATAAGTTCAAACTTGAGAAAAATAAAACTATATCAATGTTTCCTTTATTATGTAATGTAATAAAAGGGGTTTATATTATAAACAAACATATAGTAAAAACTAAAAAGTAAAAGCACGAATAAAGAATCACCTAACATCTGGTAGCTTTTCCATTTCTGTGGCATATGCAAGGCTGAATTGCCCCTCATTACCATGATGCATGTGACCAAAGTCAAATACACATATCTGTACAAATCCCAATAATCAATATCTGAAGAATAAAGTGGATGTCATTTTGCTTACTATAACCAGTATATACAACACTATATACATAATTGTCCTATAGAATATCAGAATCAACAGGGACAGATTCAGTACCATTTCAGCAGGAAGTGTGATTTTAACCATGTTACTTGAACCCCGGCTTATAACTCCACTGTTCTTTTCGACCCTCTTGATCTCTTTCTCTGCAAAATAGAGAACTCAAACGCCTTAAACTAGTCATCTTGGAACAAAGAGAATATATCGTTTGGGACCCAAATGCCTACATAGCTGCATATAAAACACAGCAAATTACTTACCTGTATCCAATTAGATAAAAAATAAGTTTGATATAAATTAATAAAACGAGTGGTTTTTTTGTTATATAAAATGCTTATATATTTCTAAGTATAAATATTGGTACACACGCGTATATGGAGTTACACAATGGCGTCTTTCAAGTGAAGGTAATTCTAGATCAATGAATCAGAAACTTTTAAAATATCAACTAACATGGGGCTTGGCTGGGCTGAACCTATATATTGCACATATGAAAGGTCTGCAAGTGTGCTAACAACAACAAGAATCAACATTTCTTGCCACACCATATAGATATCACTACAAAAATCAAAACAAAAACCAATATTAGATGCTACAATTCAACTATAAACTTTACATAAATTGGAAACTTACCTAGTACGCATTAACTTCAACATGGAGGTCAGCCGGTCAGGGGCTGCAATGACCATCACATTGGTTTTTTATAAATAAAAAACTAGTGTATTTGGGTCAACCCATCTAACCCGGTCTGTTTCAACCCATACTAAAAAAATGACCGTTATTACATCTGGAATGGTAGTTATGATTCTCAATCCATGCTCCAACTCATAAAATAAAAATTAACGCCCCTTACATCAAACATAATTAGCCCACCTTCACCAAAAAGTCCTTAAAAATGAAGCTTTGTAGTGTTAAAGGCACTAGTGACCCTATCTTTTCTTTCTCCAACTTCTGCCTCACTACACCACCAACCTGAATGAAAATAAACATGTGTAATTACACACAAAAGAGTTTTAGTATTATGGTTTGTCGGATAAACTTGTCATTTGTCAAAAACTTAAGCAGAGTTGTACAAACCTTTTTTAAGATGGTTTAAGATGACAATGACGCATAAGTTGATATTTTAATGGAAAAGCTATGACATACATGCGGGCTTTCCAACAATCTTAACATCAAAGTACACTTTGTGAGTCACCTCTTTCAAATCTTTGTTTGATAATCTTTGCCTGCCAAAAATATGAAATTCAAATTTTAGATTAAGCCCCAATCAGGTAGCTAGAAGTAAGATGAGATTAGAAATATGGAAGTTGCATTTGAGTAAACTTTTGAGGGTAGGGAGATGGTATACAAGTTTCAATTCAAACACTTGAAAAGTAAAACCCTGTGTCCCATACCCATCAGATACCTGTTACCCAATACCCATCAAGTATGCAGGTACACATTTTTATTATCTTATGTGATTAAAAGCTACTCATTTGGATGGCATTGAATAATCCTAAATTCACCTGTACAACTGACTTGAGCTATCTATTAGCCTATTAAATACTCAACTACGATTCTAACAATTCTATAATTTTAATAATTTCATGTTTCTAACAACTTCAACATACTACTATATCAAAAATAAACCATAACAGATGCAAATGGACAAATGGGACCAATCTACTCCAAAATATCATTAATAAATTAACCACCTATCAGGCCCATGTTTCTTGCTTACAATTACAGACAAGTCTAGAAGAAATTGGATGTAAAACAGTCCACAGGCAGTCCTATTGCATGAATCAAGATCACACTACCTAAAGATCAAACAGAAAAAACTAAAATAACACGTTTTATTTCCCTTCTCTCTGGTGCACGATTACGCTTCAAGGACAAACAAGCAAACACTCAATTCGCAACTTGCCGATAAAAAATTAACAAAACGGAACAAAATGAAGTGCCTAAAAGCAAACAGATCCAATACGATCTGAGATCAATAGGAAAATTCAAAGATATCGAATCTACAAAACCTGATAGATCACAGACACGGATCGGTATAACGACCGACTAAACCCTAAAAAGGAACCGACCGCAAGAGGAACTAATTGAGATTTACGGATGATACATTCATTACCTCAGCGAGGACTAGGGTTCTCGCGATTATCGTGTTTCTTCACGAACTGCGCCATTAAAGAGCTTTAGGTTCAGATTTTACCTAGAAGATATTGTAGATCGATCTGAGTGAGCCCAATCGAACCTTTTATCAGTTGAAGAATGAGGATTGCACATACGATGCTCTCTGATTTGTGGTCGATTTTGTGTGTGAGCGATGGAGAATCGATTAACCAGAAGAAGAAATCGGAGTCTATTAGGGTTTTCGCGTGTGGTGCGATGGAGAATCGATTGATCAGAAGAAGCAGAAATCGATTTTGTGTGTGAGCGGATGATGGAGCAGAGATGGAGAATCGTTTTTGTGTGGGCGAATGAAAATTTAGGAGGAGCGGGAGATGATATAGGGATTTTGGCGCTCAATGAAAATAATGAAAATTTAGGGCAAATCAGAAGAGGGAAAATAAAATAAAAGACGACGGATTCCGTACACCAGCTTCTTGACACTCATATTATAAGTGTCCTCCGTGTTTTTTTTTTTTGAAATATGACAGAAATTCTTGACACTCAAAAATGCGTGTCATGAATTCTTAGGAATTACCTATAATTGACATTTTATTTTGACACTTCAGTTTTTGCACGTCAAGAATTATCGAGTGTCATCGTTCGCTTGTCAAGGAAAGCAGTTTTTGTAGTAGTGTAAGGTATAATAGTAATGGAACAATTAAAATGCTTATATTTATTGGATGAGTAGCTAGACAAAAGAAGAGGGTCTACCAACTTTTAACACAAGCAAAAGTCAAATCAACCATGCTAAACAAATTGGTTAAAGGACTATCTTACATTTCACATAACTTGAATGTGAAGTGATTATTACATTATGAAAACTTAGCTCTCATATGATGACTGTTATTTTAACATGTGTGTGTATATTCTAATGCAAAACTTCTACAATATAATGTGTGGATTGATAATGTGATGTATAAACCATCCACTTTAATTATAAAAAAAAAGGTAACTTATATTTCAATTTTTTAGTTTTTAATTGTTTAAGCAAACAACTAGGGTTTAATATACTATATTTTTTACTCAAATTATACAATTCAAAAGTTAATCTATCATCATGATCGAGTTAAGTAACTAAAATATGTGGTTTATATCAAATCAAACTGTTTAATTAAAGCAGATCGACCAATTAGAGTAAACCGCTCATGTTGCTATCAAAACCAAAATTCAGAATAAAAAATGATGGCAAATGGTTAAGCAAGCTCAAAGAAAGAAACAACGTTTACTATATTAGTAAAATACAAAGTAGAGTGTCTTAGAAATAGAAATAGTTGTTCATTTCTATTAGTTCAAATTGTTTTTTTTTTATTTTTAATTTTTTAGTTTTTTATAATATTTTATTTTAGGTTTCTCTCTTTGTTATCGTAGTGTGATTTCGAAATAGATCGGCCCTCGCACGAAACGTAATAGGTGTGATATATGTTAATTCTCTCTTTAATTTTTGTTAGTTTATGTCTCATTTTTGTTATCTTTGCTATTTTTTTCTACATTTTACTTTTAGATTTTTATTTGTTAACCATTACGTTTAATGTTATGCGTCATCGTTTAAATTATCATCTGAATGTTTTAGAAATAGATTCGCACCCGATCTGAAGTGAGAATGTTCGTTCGTTATCTAGTTATATATAAACCGGATAACATTAAATTATAAGCTATTTGATGTTAGTTTCCCTTCATTTGGTTATATTCAAATAACTAAAAGATCAATGCTTATAAGAGAATTATTTTGAGTTAATTGAAGATTATATATTGTAATTAGTTTGTTTCAATTACATTAAATGGTATCATATCTATGTCATAATGACATGGCTAAAAATGGAAATGAAGAAAAGAGAAATACTTGATGGAGAAACACGACACGTAGTATTAGTAGCTTGGGTGAGTGAGGTGGGGCTTCGTTATAATTTACAACCACGTTTTTAAATAGTTAGTTAAACGGGTTCCATCCGTCCCCTTGTCATGATGATGTACTTATTGGTATCTACGTCATTGAATTTCTTACAGCCACAGGACCTGAAAATTAGACATAAACGTACCTTGAAATTTACGGGTTACAATTTTTATAAATGAGTTTAGTCAGCTTTGGATTTTACCCGTAAATCTTTTTATCTAAATTGGTCGTGTTCGTGTTAACCGGTTGGGTTGACGGGTTGATCCGTTCAACCCATTTATTTAATATTTAATATTTTTAAGGGAAAATTGTATATATCCCATACTTTGGAAAAAAAATTGCATATATACCCAAAATACAAGTTTTTAATGCATAATGTACAATGGTCTTAAAGCATGATTTGGGGAAATATGCAATTTCTTAACTTTAAACATGTTTATGTTATAAATTAAATCGTTGTTGTAATTTTTTGTTATCAAAGTTTGAATAATGAAAGAGAAATTAACATAAACTTTATAATCATAATATAATTATTTTATATATATTTGTATTTTTTATAAAGTTGTAATTTTAAAGTGTTAATATGTTAAAAAAATTAAAAAGGTAAAAAAATATCAAATGGGTCGTGTTCGGGTTCATTGAGTCAAATTTTTCAGATTCAGGTTGGGTTGACCCGCCAAACTACAAACACGAGTCGTATCAAATTAATGTAGCCATGGTGTAAATGCAATATTCTACCGATCTAGTAATGTGTGGTTATATCAGTCCCTAATGTTATTTCATTTGAGTTGTGTGAATGTGAGAACAATCATATTGTACAATCTGTATAACTAAAGTCGGATTTTTGTACAAGGGTATGGAGTAACAAAAAAGAAGATTTTTTTTCTTCACATTATCTATAACACAGTTTGTTAGTACCTGGTTCCTGATCGTCATGTGAAGTATCGAATACAAGACAGAGACATGCATGATTGTTGCTGTCCGAACCCTTGGCGAACTCCAAGTTCGGACAGATCCGAACTGGTCCGAACCTGAGGTTCGGCCAAGTGGGTTTAGCTCTAGTATATATAGTTTGTCTTGTATTGTAATTGTAAGCACTTGAGCTTCTGGTAATATTTTGTATGTAAACTCTGTGGTGTTTCTCTGTGGTCTAATACAAGTCTCATTGTATTTAATCTCGTGTTCATCTCGTTTACATTGATTTCGTTACGACTAAGTAGACGATCTACCGCTCATGCACTTTCAAGTGGTATCAGAGCTTTTGGTTTGCTCTACTGGTCGGAAATCATTGTGTTTCGGAGGTTTGATTCAAAATTTCACGGTTTTTACGAAAATGAGTATCATTTTTTATTCCGTGTGATCTTCTCGAGCGTGCTTTACGTGAAAAATCTTCTTTGTATTTGTTTCTATTGAGTTTGTTTGAGTATCTGTCAAAAATATCGTTCAAAATCTCTCAAAATGTTGAAAATGGTGTCGATAGTGTTCTGGTTCATTTGAGGTTCGGACAACTTCGGAATAACTGCTCCGAACTCTAGGTTCGGACAGCGTTCGGTTTTTTTCTAGTTCGGTCAGTGTTCAGATCACATTCGGACATAGTTTGGCCTAGTTCGTCCATAGTTCGGAACAAGTTCGTCCCAGTTTTTTGTTTGTTCATCCGAAAGTGAAGTTCGGACAAAGTTCGGTCAACTTTTTGTTCGGGTAAGGTTCGGCAGAAGTTCAGAAGACGTTCGGAAAAGGTTCGGCATAGGTTCGGGTGAACAGTAACCAGAAATTTTTCAAAATGTCTAATTTTCTAGCGTTCGTGGCTATTCAGAATTCGGTTCAAGCAACGATGCAAACAATGATAAATTATGATAATGAAATTGGAACAAGTCAGAAAGTTCCCAAATTGCTAAAATTGGAAGATTATCATAGTTGGGTTAAAAGATTTGAAGTGTACGTTGATACAAATGATATTGATATGTGGTTGGCGTTTACTAAGCAGTATGTCTATCCTAAAGATGAAACTGGTGAACCCATTCTTCAAAGGAAGATGTCATCTGAACAAAAGAAAGCTTATCAAGCTGAAAAGAAAGCATATGGTACTTTAACGATCGGTTTGCCTAAAGAGTTACTACATCAATTTCCTGGTAACTATACATCGAATAGTTTGTGGGATGCATTGGAAAAACAATGTGAGGGTAATGATCAATATAAGAAAAGTCGTCAGGTAGTTTTGAAGAAGGAATTTGATAGCTTCAAGCATTATCAAAACGAATCGATTCCAAATCTGATTGCAAGATTCGCTCACTTGATGAGTGAAATGCGTTTGGTAAGTCTTACAAAAGAAGAAGCTGATATGAAAGAAAAGATTTTGGAGACTTTGCCAGAGAAGTGGGAGAATTATGTGATGATGATTACTCATGATAAGGAATATTTAGGATTATCATTTAGTGATTTAATTCAAAGAATTCAAGCCAGAGATATGGAGTTGATGGTGAATAAATCATTTCCTGCACAAGTTCAAAATCCTGCCGTGTATTTTGGTGATAATGATTCAACCATGAATGCCGGAAAATCTAATATTCTTAATTTTGCACCTCCTACAGCATTCATTACAAGTAAATTTGAAACTTCAAGTTTTTCTGCTGGTTGTAATGTTTCTGTTCCTAGTTCTTCAACTCAAAATGCTTTGTCTGCTCAAACTACCGATGATTATAATGCTTTAATGTCTGCGTTGGTATCTTCATATTTCGGGGTTATTACTGGTGCTGTTAATAATGCTGAATTGACAAATGAAGATTACGATCAGATAGATTATGATCATTTGGAAGAGATGGATTTGAACTGGCAATATGCTATGTTAGTTCGAAGAACGAATAAATTTTTCAATAGAACTGGCAAGAAAAGATTGAATCAATATGGAAAAATTGGATTGGACAAGTCAAAGGTTAAGTGTTATAAGTGTTCTGTTTATGGACATTTTGCACGAGAATGTCCAAGTTCAATTGACAACAAGTGGAAACCTGGTCAACATGCTCATGTGGTTTTTCATTCACCAAATGAAACTTCCAAGGTTGAAGAAAAATCTGTTTCTTTTGATGAAAAATTATCCGAGGTGTTTTGGTACCCAAACGGTTTGCTTGGAATGTAGATTTTGCAGCACAAATGAAACATGCTCCGTTTACTATTGCTCTGACTGCTCGTCATGATGATGATGATGATAGCATTCTGACTGATTCTGATTCCAATTCGACAATATCAATGATCAAAGAAGTTAAAGTCGAAGAATTAAAAGAAATATTATGAATTGGTCCATGTGCATGAGGATGTTTTGAAAGAAAAGAGTAAGTTGGCAGACGAATGTGAAAACGCAAAAGCTGAAGCGTTAGATGCAGCTCAAGATTTTGAGAATTTATTTGAAAAGAGCTATCCAGTTCAACAAAAGTATGAAAAGGCGAATGCTCTTATTGTTGAGTCTGCAGCTACTATTGAGAAACTTCAAAACAAGATCTCTATGCTTCAAGATGAAAATGTTCTTTATAGGGATAAAAATGAAGTTTTGGCCAAAGATATTGAGATTTACAAAAAGAAGAGAGAAAGTGTTCTTGAAGAATTGTTTGCTAAATGTGAGATCCGGAAGTTGCAAATGTACGAATATGATGATCTCAATGCAAAATTCACCAAGTCATAAAAAGACGTGTTTGATGCTCAACAGAAATTTCTGAATTGAAGTTGGAAATTTTGGAGTTGCAATGACAAGTAAAGAATTGTAATTTGTCACCAACATTGCTGAATTTCTTATACAAGCAGGATCCGGGTGAAAATAATTCTAAGAAAGATGATATTCATATGGTTCCTCAACCGGTGGATTTATATGAGGTTACATCTGCTCTGCTTGATCCTAAAGCGAGTTGCATGATTATTCAAAATTTATCACTTCATCCAAGAAGACGAGGTCAAAGTCTAAAAAGAAGGAAAAGTCTTTGGGTGAAGCTCCGAAGTTTAGCTCAAAGTCTATTTTTCTTGAAAATGAATTAGTTTTTGACAATAGTGGTGCAAGTGCTTCACCAGCAACTGAAGAAGACAAAGTTTTGGTGGAGAAGAACAAACCGAAAGACATAAAAGCCAAATTCACTAGAGAAGCTAAGGGGAGAGATGCTTCTGGTTCTTCTTCAAGTTCTTCAAAGACCCCAAGTTTCAAGCACAAAGGATTGGGTTATGAGATGAAGGAAGCACCAGTTCAAGCAAAGAAGCCAGTGAGAGTTGAAAAGTTTCAAAAGTTAAAGTTCCAAAGAAATCATCTCTTCTAAAAGAACAATCTTATTATTCTGGAAGGTCATCATCTTCAAGGAGTCCATCTCCTAGGTATGATTC
This sequence comes from Deinandra increscens subsp. villosa, assembly GCA_039602395.1. Taxonomy (NCBI): domain Eukaryota; kingdom Viridiplantae; phylum Streptophyta; class Magnoliopsida; order Asterales; family Asteraceae; genus Deinandra; species Deinandra increscens. The sequence continues at coordinate 58,508,770 of JBCNJP010000027.1, forward strand.
TTCTGATGGTTTCTTTGATACTTTTGATTCTAAACATTCATCTAGTTTTCAACATTCAAAGAATTTTTCAAATATTTTTCGAAAAAGACTTTGTTATGCATGTCGTCAACCAGGACATCTTGCTGTTGATTGTCCGACGACTCCATATATCCACAACACGACTAAGTTTGTGGATAACAAAGGTCAAAATTTTTATGAACCATGGTCTCCAAAAGTCAAATCAACTCGTAAGTCGTCATGGTCTAAACCACGTACGCTGGTTGAATCTAATTCCGGTTCTGATGAAAAATTTAAATCTGTTACAATCTAGAAACCAAAAGTTGTTTCCAAGGCCAACAATGACTATGTGGAGGACACCAGGCGACCCGATGTTGTTGAATCGGGTCGATCCCAAAGCAACTAATGTTTTATTTGGTGTTAGGCATGTATTTCAGGAAAACCTTTCGGTGATTGGAAAATTGCTGATTGTGGAATATCTGTGATAACTTAAATTGAATTTTCAAATCAATTCTGTTTTCCAAATGGTACATGGCAAGTATTCGTGTTGGTTGATCAATTTCTTTGTTTTCCACTTCGTCTCATTTTGAGGGGGAGTTTGTTTTTGCAAAAATTCAAAAATATTGTGTTGTTTTTCAAATTTACCTCTACTAATAAAGAAAAATCTTATTAGGAGGTCTTGTAAGCTTTTGACATGTGGCACTTTGGTCTTATCAGGAGCTTTTGACACGTGGCACTTCCCTGATCCTCCAAACATTTCTGATTCGCTCTAATTCACCGCTAACCTACAATCGATTCTCTTTGTCTTCCAATTTAATCCACCATTTACTCTTCTCACGTTTCAATCGACCCAACCATTTCACAATGTGCATTTAAGACGATGCGATCTTAGGGTTCAGTCGCCCAATCTAATGAAATGCAAACGACGATCAAAATGAACTTGAGGGTTATTCACCACTCTCTTTCTCTGTCAGATCGATGAATATGAATGTCATCAAAATCATCGGTTATGTGTGATAGGCTACTCTTCATGATCTTCTTCTACTGGCAAGTGATCTCCGCAGGAACTCTCTGCCTAATCGTGCCTATAAAGCAAAATCAAATCCGTTAAACCCCAATTCCATTTTAGGTTATACCTTTCTCTTTTATCTCCATAATTTCTAAGAAATTTATGGCACCTAGGTTTAGTTTTTAATCCAGAAGCTTTAAGGGAGAGCATAAGAAGATAGGCGTTCCTTCTCTATCATTTTTAACAGGTATTGTTTCTATCTGTTAATCACCGCTTTTATGGTAACCTTAAAATTGATATGCATATGTTTCTAGCCCCAAAATTCATTTCTGATTTTGATCTTATATTCAATTTTCTATTTGATTCAACGTACATATAGTTGTTATTTTGAAATTCTGAATATTAATCGTGGCAACCGTATGCTGGTTTGTTTAGAAATGAACAGAGTGCCCTGGGCAATGCAAGATGTTGCAAAAAAATCAGTACCACAAGTTGTGCATGTTCTTCAATCTTTTGCCAAATATAGATCCTAATTGAATAATTGTTTTGGAATGCCATTAAAATTTGTACCTTAGTTCGAAATAACCAGCTTCATAGTTGCTAATTCAAACTTACTTTGACCGGTAAATTATTGAATTTTTTGGTCAAACTATATTTAGACTGGTAAATTATATATACACTAATACACCAGCATTTGAGTGGAATTTGAAATAACACAAATTAATTAGAGCAATTTGATAATACCAGCATTTGAATTGAATTTGTCGTTGGTATTCAGTTACGCAAAACCTTTTCAATTTCTCTTTTCAATAGTCTTCAACTGCTGTACCTCAATGGTCCAATCCGATGGAATTTTTTTTTATTGTTGTCTCAGTTGGTTCTCATTGTGATCACGTAGGAGGGATTTAATCAAATAGTTTATTTGTGTTTAATTAACATAAGTTTATTACCCCCTCCCCCTCCTCATATTATGTCTACCGCGTTAGGTGTATGACTCAAGGATTTGCCATTCTTTGTTTGGGCAATTCATATTGCACATAAGATATGCATGATGTTGTTCTTTTTCTCTAGACTGCAGTAGCTAATTAACTGTTTAATTTATGGTGGATATTCTCATCTGTCTAACGATATCTTAAATTGTGATTTAAAGATGTTAACATAACATATTTGACTGAAATCAATTGAACATTCAGTTGCACTAATACTTTTTCTGATGGTAACTAATAGACTATTTATGTATGAGAAATCCAAAAATGACAAAAAAATATGTTTAGTGTTATCCATCCAAATTTTGACAGCCCCAAAAATTGACTTTTGTAGCTTGAAGCTTGAATTCATATGACCCATTACTATTCCCATCCATTTTGCCACTTATATTGAAATATTGAATCTTATTAATGATAAAACGGCTTTTGTTACAATAATGTCTGAGCTATATTCATATATGGATATGGATTTAATTGCATCATAATATTCATATTAAAAACAAAGTATCATTTAACCATCAAACTAATATACTGGCTTATGATGTTTCCAAATTCATGGATTTACTTGAATCATGATAGCCCCTTTTTTACTATCCTATACAACTTCAACAAATTTTATCCGATTTACATGTTTTCAATTTTATTTTTAATAATTAGTTACTTTTCTCCCTGATACTATATAGATTCATGGAATCTAATTTTATTCTTTGATACGTCAGCTTGATGTGCAAAAGCTCGGGCCTACAATGAAGCTGCGGATAATTCTTCTATGGAAGCTTTCCACTCTTCTCGAACCCATCATAGACTTACTACATTCAGATGGTCCTCATGGATGAAGAGGTATTGTTCCGCATCTAAACTTCTTTCATGTTGGAATCCACTTCTCTTTGTGGTTTTACAATATGTTATCTTTCATCAGCTTAACACGGGTACTAAAATTCAAAGAAATGTCTTAAAGAGGTTGGTATTTAGATTTAAGAAGTTGTTAAGGGAAAATGTTGATTTCTATGTGCACCAGCCACAAGTTGTCCCCAACAACTCTAAATATTATTACCTTAACAATCCAAAGAAGCTCACTTGCACTTGCACCACAAGGTTAGTCAGATGCACTGACTTTAAGGTCCCACTGTTTGGTTTTGGTTTCGCCAATTTCCAGTCAGTTTTAGAACGTACCATCCCTGATTGTGGGATGGTTGGTAAGCTCTCAATCTTTTGCCTTGGGAGATAAAATCGATTTGTGTGTAATATTATCTTTGCTCACTTTTGGGTTCAAATTAGATTAGACTACTTATAGTTTTTCCTTTTCTTAATGTTTTTTTGAATATTTTTATGTTTTATTACAGATACCGAATCGCTAAATATCTGTTCTCCTTTATGTTTTAGGAACTTAGAAATTCTTATTATTTGTTTTCTGCATATTTATGATTATCCATTTTTAGTAAATAACTAAATATATTCCATGATTATCTTATTTTTTTTTCTTTTATGTTATTAGTTGAGCATCTGTATCATATTTTGTAATGGTCAACTTTAGGTACTCACTACAAGAAAGTTGATCAGTACTGCTTATTATGCACCAATTCAAATTCATTTACATTGACAGATTAAACAACTTAATGTTATGCTTATTGAATTTATTTACACACTGCATATCTTGTGACTGTCCATCTTTTTTTAAATATAGACCTCATCTTTCTCTTTAAGTGTAATCAATTTATGTTATGCTTATTAAATTTATTTACATACTGCATATCTTGTGGATGTCCAACTTTTTTTAAATATAGACCACATGCATCTTTCTCTTTATGTGTAATCACGGTTTTAACATTTTTATCCTTTATTATATGTATTTCTTATTTTGTTCATTTCCTTTAAAACATAATGCATCTTCATTGTTCAATCTGTCGTTATTTGGCTAATGGCTAATATCTTATTATTTCCATAAATTTATTAGAGACAATAACACAACCACAACTACATCCTTCCCTTCCCAAAAACGTTATCTCTTACTTGATTAATTTTAATAACGTCATTCTGTGTTCTTTGAGGGCTTCTTCACGGGACATATAACCTTACATCGTGTTTTTGTTAAATTGATTACATCAGCCCCGTGTATCACACGGGTAACAAACCTAGTGTTAAAAAAATGAAAATTTATAAATAGAGTTGTCATTTCTAGGGGGGGGGGGGGGGGGGAATTTAAAAAGACAAAAACATTGAAAAATGCAAAACTCCAAAAATATTGAAAAATAAGAAATTGTATCCGACATGATTGGGAAATGATGGTACATTGGCTTACATCGTCTGGCTCATGGATAAAATAGATGAAAAAGCCATAAGACCATTTGATCGATGTGTAAGGTAGGCTTGGCAAATCAGAAAGTATTCAAATGTGATATACACTAAATCTAATGATTAATCTAGTGGACACCATCTTGATGCATATCTCACAATATATCAAGAAAAAGATATGTGAAAAATAAAATGAGAAGTCACTGTGTATACATGTGTTCATTTTACAAAGATTTAAACTTGTTTGATTTTCTATATTTTGTCAAACGATCGGACTTTCTCTGCATGCTCACAAAACCGACCTGATTGTTGTTCGTTTGACGTTCTGCTTTACTATCTTTGGTGTTTCGTATAACTCATCGGACTTTCTCTGCGTGTCCACAAGACCGACGTGATTGTTGTTGAGTTATACATTTTCAACTTGTTTTATTTTCCTTTTTTTTGTTAAATCCGATGCCTTATATGCGTATCGAAAGATCGACCTTAAGGTAGACGATTTAACGTTCTTATTTCTTTTTGCATGGAACACAGTTGACTATATCATGAATATAATCATTATGTGATAAATCACAAGCGAAATCACAAATTTTGATAAGGAAAGCATATCTGAGTATGTCTGATAGCGTGGGGTACACTGGTCAATGCAAATATAATCAATACTTTAACATATCCAGATGTTATGAGTATGATTTCGCCTGAGTTTAAAGTTGGACAAATTATATCTGCAATTGCATGGCTTATGTGCTTCAATAATCGAAATTGAAGTGTAGTTCAGCGTGTTATGTCCAATATGATCCCAAGTTGTGATCTTTCTCGCAAAAGACAAAAATAGTGTCTGATTCTGTATTGCTTTTACTTTTCTTATCAGAAAATACCAAAAAGAGTTTAGGTGTGTTTTGATATAAAATTTCTAAAAGTCAAAAAGATTTTGTTTCTAATTTCTTTTCGTTTGATCAACATGGAATACGAAATCAGATTTTAAAATCAAAACATCTTGAAGTCTCGAAGAGACGTTTTGTACCAAGATAATTTATGTTGGCAGGTTTCTAAGTGGAAAGAGAACATCACAACTTCAAGTCTTTTGAAGATTGTTGATAAAGAGATTACACACGATGCAATAGCAAGTATTTAAGATTGAACTCATTGTCAAAGAAGAGGAAGAGTTTGATTGAAGATACATGATACAAGTTTTTAGCGGAAGGTGATACTGCACATGCCGCGGGGGAGTTTGTTAGTACCTGGTTCCTGATCGTCATGTGAAGTATCGAATACAAGACAGAGACAAGCATGATTGCTGCTGTCCGAACCCTTGGCGAACTCCAAGTTCGGACAGATCCGAACTGGTCCGAACCTGAGGTTCGACCAAGCGGGTTTAGCTCTAGTATATATAGTTTATCTTGTATTATAATTGCAAGCACTTGAGCTTCTGGTAATATTTTGTATGTAAACTCTGTGGTGTTTCTCTGTGGTCTAATACAAGTCTCATTGTATTTACTCTCGTGTTCATCTCGTTTACATTGATTTCGTTATGACTAAGTAGACAATCTACCGCTCACGCACTTTCAATCTATAACTATATGTGCAGGGTTTTTCAAGTGACATTGTTGTTTTTTCTGATGGTAAATCTACATGTATAATTCACATATACCGTAAGTTTCTCTACCAGTGGAATCAAGTAGGGGTGTAAATGAGTCGAGCCACTCGTGAGCTACTTGAGATCGACTTGATAAAAAACTTAAAACGAGCCTAGCCTTATCGAGCTCGAGCCGAGCTCAAGCTTTGAAATAAGACTCGTTTAATAAACGAGCTCGAGCCCGAGCTTTGAAAATCAGCTCGAACCGGCTCGTGAGCCTTAACGAGCTTTTATTAATATAATTTTTATTTAATTATTTAAATATATTTAAAAAATATTTATTTTTATATGCAAATTTATAATAAATAAGTAAATAATATATATTATTTTCTATATAAAAAGATAATTCTGAATATTTACAAATTTAATTATAATAATATATAAATAAATAAAATTTAATAATAAACAAGCTGAGCTCGAGCTCGAGCTCTGTTGAATTTAAACGAGTCGGGCTCGATTCGAGACGAGTTCGGGCGCGGCTCGACTCGTTTACACCCCTAGAATCAAGTATTCCATCGGTTTAAAGCTCAGACATGCGCTTCTTGCTAATATAGCCAAGGTGACAATACCACATATACGTAAGATTAAAGTCCGACTTTGATCTTTTGGTGATTACGTTATATATTGAACTATCACGTGAACTACTTATTTCAACTTTGTAAATACCATAATGAGGGCGTGCCTTTGACGTGTCTCAATCTACACATCTTTTATGCCATCGAACGCCCTTACTTATTGATTGTTTATGCTATATTTTGGTCATATATACCATTTGTCTTGGCTAGTTTGTCATAAACAGGTATTTAAGGTTGATCAAGATAATAGTTACAGATTTGAGAAGATTTAGTGGTGAAATAAATAAGTTATCGAAGAATGGACATTTCATGCTCATCACGGCCCGTGATACCATCACGTCTCGTTATGCTGACGTCATCAAGGGATAACCTAAACCCTAATTAGTAAATCCGTGATGGCCGTCACGACCCATTATGGATCATAACGACACGTTACAACCTTATTTTCCGGAAACCCTAATTTCAGCCTATAAATACAACATGTTCTCAACGCTTTTAAGAGTTCGACTGTGACAACCGTCAAAATCTCAGGTGAATGCTTTACTTTGAGTAAATGCATCTAGTCGTAACCAGTGGCGGATCCAGGAAAGAATATCAGGGGTAGCGGGGACTAACAGGGGTTCGGGGGCAGCGCCCGCGGAATTTTTTTTTAGGTAGTTAACGGGCTTTTAATCATATTTTTAAGAGGCTTTTGATCATATTTTTAAGTAAAAGCCATAAAATTTCTTCCAGGGGTCGTGAAAAATTCGTTTCAGGGGTCGCGAAAAACCGAAAACCTATAAAAAAAAAATTTACACGTCGGGGTAAAAGTTCAGGGGTAGTGGGCGCTACCCCTGGGCCCTTACTGGGTCCGCCCCTGGTCGTAACACGTTCACTTTAATCTTGATTTCATGTAATTTGGGTCATCATATGCACGTCACGTTCGTTTCACATATTCACAACCGCTTGTCGGTTCACATTCTTCCAACGCTAGAGTCACCCGCGAATAATGCTCGGTGATATGAAAATTTCCATGATACACAATTTGAATGATTCACACCTATATAAATTATGAAAACGATTTTGTTCATATTTTGTGTGGGTGTTATGTTGTCACAGTTCTCATACCGCCCGTCATACTAATTGTTAATGTTTTCGCGTTTTGAGTTTTACCCGATGAAATACCGACACTATATGTCAACCTATTTAATTAGGTATTTATTTATCCAAAACAATTATTTATTCATTTATGAGGCCATTCATTTATTTAAGTTATGTAAACCCGATTCGCAACTTCCATTGTGGTGTAGTGGTAGGAAGCTTGTGTTCTCTACTTGAGAACAGGTTCGATTCTTACGGGCAGCACTTTGGAAGAGGCATTGGCGATGAGGGGAGACTTGGGGCTGAAAGGTCACAAGTTCGATCCCTGAGCTCCCAGGTTTTACCACCCGGCCGCTCGCGGAAGTGGATTTTCCCTAGAATGAGTTCAACTGGTGTAAATAGTCCCCGGGTTTTCCGGGACATTCGTTGGCCGTTCAAAAAAAAAAAAAATGTAAACCCGATTCCCAACTCATGCTATACACGAACCGTTTACCAAACCTATGACCCGACCCGCCCAACGACCCGACCAGAGGAAACCCCCTCCCCTCTCGGCCGACCCACTCTAGATCTTCTCCCTCCCATATTTTCAGCCCAAGATTCCCTCCCAAACCCTTTTTTTAATTTGGTCAACTCTTCTTGAGCCTACCAACAGTACCACCACACTCCACCCTTTTAGCCACCCTACACCCTCTCATCATCACCCTACACCATCATTACCCACCTCCCACACCCACCAATTGGCTAACATCCTTCCCTCATACTCCTCCACCCTCAACTCCTATTTAAACCCCACCAAGGACTCTCTTGAAGACTTTTACAACTCACTAAGACTCTTAGAAATTACCCGATTCGTATAGTCTTCTTGTGATGGTCATATCTCCCTTATTCTTCATCCAAATGACTTCATTCTTGGCTATAAGTCTTCCTCTATGTGTCCTCTAACAAACCCCCATCGATTTTGCTCAGTTTGGTTGACATTTCAACCTCCAAAACAACTCCACACCACAACTAGTCTGGAATCTCGCTACAATGCAACTCTATATTCAACACCCTGTTTTTGGTAGCAAATGAGATCAGATTGACTTGATTATTTTTCCTATCCCTTCTTCTTTCAGATAAATTAATTTTAGTCTAAAGTTTTGCATCATTTGGCCTCCTAAATCACCCAAAAACCTGTTCCAAAGTTGACCTAAGAATCTGCCAGAAAACCTTGTTGATTCCAAGCTCCCTCAAACTACCGATCCGAGCCCCTCGTCCCGCTACCATTTGTGAGCATTCTTTCATTATTATTTTTAGTATTTTTTGTTATATTTTGATAGCCTAAAACACCCAATTAATGCTCGGTTTATTCTCTTTTGATTTCGTAATCATTTTGTTTAGATCTAAAGATCGTGGTATTATGTATGTTTTGATGTAAATTTTATGTGGTCTATTGCGATCTATAAGTGGTTAGTAGCAAATGGTGAGTTCATGCATGTAACTCATCTATAGTGAATCAACTTACATGCAAGTATCTTGTTGATTTGTTTTGGATTTGATATTGTCTTGATTTGTTTATCTATGATGGATAATTAATAGTTTTGTTGGCTAGATCATATGTGTTGGATCATGCATGTTGGTTGCAATGGTTCAACATAAGGTTAGTCATGGTTAGTATCCTTGCACGTGGACTAGATATGTGACACTTGCAAGTGGATCTATTTTTGGTTTAAAGCCTTGTTGATTGTTGAATGGATTTTAATGCTTTAAAAGACTTGGTTATTTTGCAAAGAATGTTTAAATGAACGATAGTTCATAAAGTAGTCTCTTTTTATCGAAAGAAGTTTGATTTATTTTAAAAGAAGAAAAAGTATGTTTGATTTGTGCTTAGCTACAAAACTCAACTCCTTACAGAATTTCATTTCGAGTTTTCATTTCATTGTTTGGATTACAACCTATACTACAAGTATGTTATATTTATTTTTGAGAAATAATTATATGTTTTTATCATTAGTATATATCACCGTCAATTTATCGGGTTAATACTTAGGGGAGTTGACCAAGTCTCGTTGGGTGACTTAGGCTAGACTATGACCACGTATATAGACCTTAAGGTGTCTTATTTGTTACAGGGCACAGTTAGGTCGTCATTAATTCATTTCGAACGTTGCATATCTTTCCACGCACATTACTTGTGAGTTTACGACCCCTTTTTCACTACTATTACCTTTTGGGGGAGAAATACATGTTGTTTTCATCAAAACGTGCCGATTGCACGAGACATTTCATTATGACTAATAATTACATGTTGTTTTCATCAAAACAGTGCCGATTGCACGAGACATTTCATTATAATTATGAAATACACGTGGTTTTCATCAAAACAGTGCCGATTGCACGAGAATTTTCATTTTGATTATCAAATACATGTGGTTTCCATCAAAACAGTGTCAATTGCACGAGACATTCCATTATAATTATCATATACATGTTGCTTTCATCAAAACGATGCTGACTGCACATGAGACATTTCATTGTGATTATCGAATTCATGTTGTTTTCATCAAAATTGTGCTGGTTGCACGAGACATTTCATTACAATTACCAATTACTTATTGTTTTTATTCGAATTACATTACATTGTTATTTCCAATTTCATGTTACATTACTATGGTGTGATGGTCGCACGAATTCACTCGCATTTCCATTATTACTTAGTGATACACACTAATTGTATGAGACCCACTTCATATTATCCTATATAAGACCCTACACAATTAGACCGCTAACTTTGTGATGGTGATGGTAATTCTGGATAGATCTATTGGATTTGACAAACCCTACCCCCATTAGTTGCGCTAACTCCAAGTATCGAACGGAACGGGTATAGGTCACACCCTGAACTTTCGGGAACAGAGGCGTGTGACGTCATGGGTCATAGTCGTGGATGCATTGAATGAACTCTAATTTATTATATTAACAACATTTCAACTGAAAACTAAACAAGTTAATTTAGTTGCAGCGGAAAATATGATGGCATGACATTGTCTTACATTTCCAAATGATAAAATAGTTAAATCTTGAAATTGTTTCGACCAAGGATAAATAAATAAAAGAAAAGAGTTTCATACGCTATTTCATGATGATGAATGAGACTATAACTCCAAGATGCGCGCAGACCCTAAGTTCTGACGTCCCATTTGCATACGATTTGGCTTAGTGACATGAGAAATACATGAGTTTAAAAGGTCAATATAATGTTGGTGAGTTCACAAGTTTAAGACTCTACAAATAAATTTGTAAATAGTTCATTGCATACAAGATATTGCAATAAATGGGCTCGTGTAAGTCAAGTTGTACACATTTTGATGAAAGACTTGTGCAATTCAAGTTTTGCACGGATTAAGGCATACATGACATTATTTCCAGGTTACCGTGTTTTTTTGGGTAAAGGGTTACCCCGGTGATTTTGTATATATATACGAATAACAAGGAGTAAGGAGAAGCCCCCAATAGTTCATACTTGGGACACGCCCCAAAGCATGGAAAAACAAAACAGACAAGAAATCAAAACACAACCAAGCCAACAACCTAGAACAAGCAAACTAGGTACAAACAGACAAACACTAAAGACTACGTAACAACCCCAGACTCGTTAGCACCAGAACCAATACCCCAACCATCCAAACTCTGAGTAACTCTGGAGGAACTCTTGAGCTTCACAGAAAGCAACCTGTTACGGACAACCTCAGTAATCAAACCAGGTTACCGTGTTGTAATGATCTCACATGAACCTTAGATACGAACACTAACAGTTTTACCCACTCATGGTACCTTTTCTAATGAAACCGAATGGAACAGAATAGCTGGTATGTACTTATCGACTAAAACTATGGAGTCGGATTTGGAACGACCAATAATAAGCAGGGTTGTTAACCCAAATAGATCTATTCACTAGCTATCGTTTCGTACAAGAACTAATCAAATTTAACTAATAGTGAGATTTTGTGTCGAAACATTATGTAACGAATTGTACTATAGTTTAGGACATGAAAAGAACACGTAATCATACTTCCATACAGTTAACCATAATATCAAGTAAAAAGTTAGTTTGTTTCATGATTTCTCCCCAACGTATTTAAAACAATTTAAAAGAAAGGGGCCGTGAGACTCACTTGATCAAGGTGATGAATGAAAGTTGTATCGCGCGGGATATCGGTAGGCAAAACAACGTCCTAATAATAAATAAAACAAGACAGTTTTAAGGTTTAAATTCAAATGGGTAACGATTAGTCATTAAAGTGATCCTAGTCAAGTCTTGACATAACATTCCTGTTTGTATGGTTGGAAAGCCCGTTTGGAATATTTATTTGTTCAAATAAATATTTAGATTGGTAATTATATTTATATTCAAATAAATATATAACTTGTAGAAATAATTATAAATAAAATAATTATTTACAGTTATGAAAACATATATTCAACCAAGTTTTGAATAATGTGACAAATAATAAAGTATTTTATTATTTGAAGTTCATATTATATATTTACGTTCGAGTTTATAATTATAGGCAAATAGTTATATATGTAAGTCATAGAAATATATATATGCAAATAAATATATAACTTATAGGAATGATTGTAAGGAAATTAATTACTAAAAGATATGAAAATATATATAAAATCAAGTCTTGAACATTGACAAATAATAATGTATGTTTATTATTTAAATGTTCGTAAATATGTATATTTTCAACTACGCGATAGATACGCGTTATAATTAGTTTTCCTTTGAAAAATAATTAGCGTTGAACTAAATAAATACCATTTCAATATTTTCAAGATCCAAAATAATAGTCTTTATTTTTTTAGGATTTTGTTTGCCGGTTTTGTCGGTTTATGTTGCTTTTGTCCGGTCTCGTTTCTACAACTCATTTTATGACACTTTGAACACTCAAAACTTCAAGTTAGCCATTTTAAAGACCAAAAATATTGGCTTGGTCGGTTTGACTTCCGGTTCACTAAAATTGAGTTTTCTAGTCGCGTTCGTTACCGTTTTGGTCCCGGTTTCTTTTTTAAGCGACGTTTCTCAATTTTGGTTACTATGGTTCACTAAAACACTTGAAGTTGTATCATTTTACAGCCCTGAGTCGGTGATATTACAGATCTGTAATAGTTTCTGTTTTTGTCAAAAAAAAGTATGTATAATTTGTACCTTAGTTTCTAGCTTTTCAAAGCCAAATTTGGGGTTTTAATCAAACTTGTTTAAGGTCCATTTACCCATGATTTTAAGGTCCAAAAATGTCATATAATCCAAGTTGCAACAATGTAACCATAACTCATGTTTATGAGTCTTAGACAGTTTCAACTAGACTAACAGCAATTACATGTACATGTCTTTCTTTTATACATATCAACTACCACATTAAATGTTATGAATTGATTTTATATAACAAAAAAAATGAAATAAAACATAATGGATCAAGGGCACACAATACTCCCCAAATATGCACATTAGCTTACTATTTGGTTTCTTGATATACTTACACACTTTGTGGCATTTTTAAGCTTTTAGAAGCACCAACAAAGTGTTTTAAATCAAACATTCATTAATATACTAACATTATTCATGAGTTTCATCATATTTTATAGATTTAAAATGTGAAAGAAAATAATCTTCAAGACTTGTATGGGACTTCATTTGGGTGTTAGAAATAGATGAAAAACAAGAAATGAAGACTAGGTGAAGCTTACAAGAGCTTAAACCCTTGATGATCCTTGTTTGCACCTTAGGATTCTTTAAGAAAAATGGAGTGGTGGTGGTGTATGGCTACCGTTTGGAAGGAGGGTGGCAGTCGTCGGTTTGGTGGTGGTTCGACGGTGGCTAGGTGATGGTTGACAGTGGGGCTGCAGTGATTGTGCGATGGAGCGACGGTGGTAGAGTGCTGGTGGTGGTGTAGTCTCTGCCGAACAAAGGAAGGAGATGGAGATAGTTTGAGTGATGTGTGGTGTGGTTCGTGCTAAGGAGCTCTTGCTCTTTATAGGGGAGGTGGAGTATTTAGTGGTTTTGGAAGTATGGGAGATTGAGGTTGAGTGTGAGAAAGAACAAATACAACTAGCAAGTTTAATTTAGACATGTGTGCTAAAAAGATATCTAGTTTGTAGGTTAAATAGTTCAAGAATCTTGCTAATTTTTACATAAAAAGAAATCACATGAAGACTAACCTACATTGCATGGAGAAGTTTTTATAAAATCAAGGTGATGGGCTTGTTGTTTTGTTTGGGCTGAAAAATCAAAAATATATAAGAGGGAGTAGGTCGGTTGGGCCGACGGTGAGCCTCCTCGAGAAAAGGAACGGCTGGGCCGAGGGTCTAGGCTCGGGGGGGGGGGGGGGTTAGGCCAAGTCTAGGAAGTGTCAGGCTGGGTTCATTGGGCCAAGTTCCGGGCTTGGTTAATGAATTTTGAGGTTATTGGGCCGAGTTGGGCCCGATTCGGGTTACCGGGTTCGAGGGAAATGAAACGGTCCATTTTGAACGCGACAAATTTCTAAATAAGTCTTGGTGAGGAATCAATGGTAATTGTTCTTAGTTTTGCTTATCAAAACAATAAATTGACGATGGTAAATTATTTATATAAGTTTCACTTTAAAATGTTTTCTATACGCGAATAGTTTTAAATAATTCGCCGGTTATATGTTTTAGACTCGGTTGTTTTAAGGATAATAAATCTAATAAAAGTTTTGGTTTATCAATCGTCTAAAATGGTTAACGGTGTTTGATGTATTATTTTATAATACCGGGTAAGAAAATTATATAAAAAGTCATTTATATATATGTTTTTTCTTATTGTTGAAATTTCATGTTTCATAGTTGAATTTCCTTATTGTTACGGGTAGATTTTCCAATACAAACGCGAAGATGAGTCAAGTGGTTGATTAAACATGCATGTGAAATTACTAATCATCATAGATGATTCAACTAATGTACGGATATTTATATACATAAATGGTCAAAGTAACGGGTTTGACCTTGGATTTTTATCGGGTTGTCACAACATAAAATTGATCTAATTTCCATGAATGTTTAGGATTAAACATTTCGCTCTGGGGCAATCTTAGTCAAGCATCGGTTTTAATTACTTATGACAATAGTTATCTGTTTGATCAAAACGATCACGTAAAGTAATGGCTTTTGTAACATACTTCTTAAACAACTTATACTTATGTTTACCTTTCATATACTTACATGTGAATTCACCAACATTATTGTTGGCCGTTTTCAAACATGTTTTCTCAGGTAAATAAGTTGTTGCACATGACATCGCATACACAAGGTCCACTAGGAAGTACACTTGCATTTGAGGGACTTCACTTTCAATGTTATCATTTCATGAAAAGATTTTGAACAATAATTTATGCGTCCGCAAACACTTTGAGTTTTAATGTAAAACTATGTTTTTCGTTTTAATTTAGTATTACATGACTAATATTTTCAAAACTCACTTAAGGTCATTCGATATGATTTTGTGCTATGATTCATGACGTCATGATCCCGTGGTGTCGACCGCAGTGGTTGGGGTGTGACATCGACCCCAGAGGCTGTTAGTACGTCTGATCATGTCTATTCCAGATCTAGAAAGGCTCTGAGTGCTGGAGATTGATTGGAGAAGTCCAGAGGCTCTATGATAGATTTGAAGTACTCGACGTGTTGGTTTGATTTAATTATGTCTTCTTTCTGTAATTACTTTGTCTATGCTTAAAATTGCAGGTATTTGTATCGAATTGGTCAAATTTGCAGCTATTAATGATTTCTGTTGAAAAAGTTTGTTTTGAGAAATATCAAGTTTTTTGTGAGAACTTGATTTTTCTCAAAAGTCCATTATTTTTGCTCATAAGGCAGTTACAAAATTTGCGAAAATATTTTTATGAAACATCGCGTTTCACCTTTTCATATCATTTGCGAAAAAATTCTACGAAACATCATGTTTCAATTTTCTTTCACAAATAATTTTGTGAAAAGTCATTTTTTGCGAAAACATCCTTTGGCAAAAACCTTTTTTTTCTGTGAAAATATATTTTTTGCAAATAACTGTTTATTTGGTGAAACATTTTGTGAAATTTGCATGTTTCTAAAAATTTTGAAACATTCTTTTGCAAAATTTGTTTGTGTTGACAACTAATGATTTGAATTCTATACTTGCATCTTTCAGAAACATGGCATTAGTTACCAATTATGACAATTAGTTCGGTATTGGAAACAAGCCTCCACGTCTAGAAGACATATATGATTTCCCTAATTGGAAGGACAAAATGTTTGCATTTTTATCCTACACTGATTACAATTTGATCCAATCAATTAAACATGGTCCTCACATTCCTACCAAAGTTACAGATAATGGAAGGCTGGTGAACTTATATATAAAAACCTGGACTGATGAAGATAAATTGTTGGTTGCTAGAGATCATAAAGCTTTTGGCTCACTTACTATGGCATTGTCATCCAAGATATATCATAGAAATGGGTTTAATGATGAGCCGAAAAACTTAATCATTGTTGAAGGCACTGTTAGAAAAACTTAAAGGTAATGATGAGCCGAAAGAAGGGAAGAAGGATCTACTACAAAGGCAATTTGATGTGTTCAATTATGTACAAGGAGAATCTCTTGATGCACAAGTTACAAGATTTAACTTGTTGCTGAGCAAAATGAGAAAGATAGGAGTTAAAATATCTAAAAAGAAGAAGGTGAAGAAGTCGTTTGATGCCTTGCCACCTGCCTGGAGTACCCCATGTATAATGATTAAAAGAACTGGTAGTCTTGATGAGATGATCCTGAATAAGTTTGTTGCCTCTCTCTAATCCTATGATTTGAACATCAAAAAGAGGGAGATGAACCGTGACATTACTACTGATACTTATAATATGGGAATATACTCAACGATTGGTAATGTTGCTCTTTATTCGGGTTTTACTAGTCTAATTCTTTCTACCACAAATGCAGGAATGGGAATCTGTAATGGAATAGCTTCAAAGGATGTTGCCTCAAAATATGGTGATTATGTGCCTAGAAGTTATGGTTCAAGCACTTATGTTCCTAAGCAACCAATTCAAATTAAACGTGTGAATGCTTAACGTACATAATTAGCCATTACACAATCTGCTGTTACTCAACCTGCTGGTGCTAAAAATGCTGAATCTAGTGGTTATCAAATCAATAGCGAACATGTTAGTTTGTTCACATCTTTCATATCTAACTATGAAGCTTTGATGGCCGGGAAAGTGACTCCAGCTACTTTTTAATATGAAGACCTGACCTGGATCAATCCTATTGATTTTGAAGAGATGGATTTAAACTAGCGGATGGCTATGGTTTCCCTTAGAGCTAAGAGGTTTATGAAAAGAATCGGGAAAAAGCAACTACTGAATTCATCTCTGGGTTTTGATAAGTCCAAGCTTCGATGCTTCAACTTTCAATTATTAGGTCACTTTGCAAGAGATTGTTTGAAGAAGAAGAAGAAAGTATATCAAAGCATTGAAGGTACTCAACTGAAACTTATTGAGATCAGTCTGGAAAGGTCTCCTGCTGAAAAAAACGAAAGTAGAAAAGACTCCACAGGCTCTTGTTAGTGAAAACAACTATGATTGGTGTGCTGAAATGGGGGAGGCAGAATTTGAAGAAGCTTTGTTGGCCGAGTTGGTGAGAAGCTTATCCGAAAGAGATAAAGAAGAAATGAAGAATGAGAAGAATGTGAAGGCTGAGTCTGATGAAGGTAAGAAGTGTCAAGGAAAGAAGAAAACCGGTGCTGATCAAGCTAGTAAAGTTGGTCGAGGTTACTCACACTTCTCTGTAGCGTATTATGATGCGGTAAATTTTGGTTCTTTTACTATGTTATGAGCTGCCAAGTTTTTCAGATGCAAGGACGCCAATGCTTCACTCATCACAAAGAATGAAAACCTAAATAGGTTATTAGAATCTTTCAAAAAGAACGAAATTGAATTTAAAACTAAACTTGACTTAACTCTATTAGAAAACAAGAATTTAAAATATTTTGTGGCAATTAAAAATTCTTTTTATTGATGAGCTGAATGCAAAAATAGAAAGTAACAAACATGAGTTGGCAACTGCTGAGGCAAAGTTGAGAAAATAGAATATGGCATCCATCATGCTGAATAATTTCTTGAATGATCAAAGATATGAGAAGTGTTGGAGTGGAATCGGTTTCTTATCCAAGAAAGAATATTGCAGCATCCCACCACTTGGTAACTTTGCCAGAATGCCAGACTTCCATCCTGAAAATGATTTAGCTCATGTTTCTAAAACTAACTCTATTGATAATTCTGATGCAGATTTAATTGTTGAAGATTTTGAAGAAAGTAGGGTGAGCATTGGATTCGGTAATTCCATATCTAGCATAAATTTGCCCACGACATGTCGTGGCAGAGACCTCAAAGTTGTCTGTAAATGCACTACCATTTCGACCCATTATGTTTATGAGAGGTGGTGTAGAACACACTCCGGACCTGACCCCTACTCCTATGAACTCTTTGTTTTCTAGTAGCTTAAACTTAAATGTTTATGCGAACAATTTGATGCATACTAGCAATTTGGATAGGTCTGAGAATATCTTCTCATCTTCTGAGAACTTAAATGAAGTAATTGTTAAGGATGTGGACATTTCAAAGGAGTTTCCTCAGAAAATAGAGAAAAATGTCACATCTCCGGACAATTACATCATAAAAAGAGCGTGATTGAAGACCAATTTTTCATCACATACCACCTCCAGAATATCAGAAAAAGGATTTTGAAATAAAAGGGAAAACATGATAAACCAACCTTCCACATCAATAAAAATTAAGGATATTAGCTTAGAATGTTCCGGTTTATGTAGTGATACATCTAGTGCTTAAAGCCTAAATGTGGTTTTAAATGCTATGTATGTAGTTGTGTTGGATATTTTGCAAGAAACTATGATAGACGCGTTGACAAGAAACAGAAAGAGCAACATGTTTCTTCGTCACAATATGCTCAATCTGAAGCTTCTGCTCAAATCCAGGCAGAATCTTGTTGCTCTAAGTTTCAATCTTTGAAACATGGGTTAAACCAAACTCTGAATAAAGCCACTCGCTTTGTAATTTAATTTGCACCGACCAAACCATTAATTAATTATAAGTCGTCCTCTAAGAAAATAAAAAACTTATGGTTAAAGACCAAAAAGGAGGACGTACTACCGAGAAAACACGAGTCAAACAATCAAGTGTGGTTCAGGGTGTTGTGACCTAGGTTATGGCATCCTAAGTTATCGGGTATTTAAAACTATGTTTGTTAAAAGATATGCCTATTTTTCTTTGTGTGTGTGTGTGTAAATAAATAAACTGATTTTTCATCTCTTGTATGAAAATTATGTTTTTTGTGTTGAAATAAAAAAAAAGGAGGTCTTCTCTATCCCCTATGATTCAAATGAATCCAGTATACCAAAACAAAAATTTCGGGAGAGAAAAGAGTGACTTGAAAAATATCTCTTGTTTTAGTAAATTGTTTTTGAGATATATATAAGTTTTAACCTTGTGAGAAATGATAGATAAATTTATATGTTTTCATTTTCATGTGGATATTGAGTAGATAAGGTCAAAGGTTTTACTTGATGTATCATGTAGGCTCAACATTCAATAAAGTAAACTATGTCTGTGATTCACATGAACTAAATTGTTGAATTAAGGATCTACCATAATCTGTGACATTGCACGTTCTTGTAAATCCTATTGCTTGATTATATTTCCGTATGGTTTAAATCTATGTACACATTATTATCTCATAAGCTGACAAAGTTAAACCTTTACCATATGAGAAAAACTTGTTCTTCCATTGCGTTCTTTTGAAAAATTTTAACTATTTTTATTTTTCTTTATTTTTCTCAAATACTTGGACTCTCTCTGCGTATATGAAAATATCGATATGAGAGTTAGATATTTGAGATTCCGTCTTATTTTTCTTGGTGTTTCGTTCAAATTTTGGATTCTCTCTACGTATATGAAAAATATCGACCTGAGAATTAAAGTTTGAACAATTTCGACTTGTTTTACTTTTCTTTATTTTTGCTAAAAGTGAGGTCTTATCTGCATATTGAAAGATCGACATTAAGATGGACGTTTTAGCATTTCAACTTGTTTTTGAAAAGGAAAGCACTTGTGGCTCTATGATTTTATAATTAGTTCTTCCTAAATCTTTGACTAGATTGAAAAACTAAAAACTCTGTTGACTATTCTATGAACTGAAAATTATAAAGTTGTGCTACAGATACTTGTTAAGTGTGTCTAGTTTATAGGTTGAGAATAGTCATAGACTGTAGGATCGATATTACTTAACACCTAATTAAGTTACAAGATTTACTTGCAAGATTAACCTTGCGGAATTAAGTTAATCTTCACTTTACTCTAGCAACTAACACTTGTGAATAATAGTTGTTTGCATGAATATAGTAACACATGAAGTAAAATATACTCGACACTATTTGCATTAACTCAATAATATTACACAGTGATAAGGATCAAAACATCCGTGTACAAGGTTGAAGACGAGCTATGTTATATATAGTGCTAAGGGAAATCAATGATAGCCATTGATTTCCAAACGATCATCTAGACCATTGATTACAAAAGTCAAATACTACTACCAAAAGAATAATATTCGACAGATGGGATATCTTGCGTGTGATCAGCAACTATCTACTTTAGGAGAGCGGCTTTGATAGATATAGAAGCAACCGAGAAGCCTTTGCAGGGATTGGACGACTGAAAAGACTTCTCAGGAAAAGTCTAGTTGAACTCATTATCTGGTGGATAATCGAGTTCACTCGGAATATTCACTAGGAGACAAAACTGCTTATTTCCGCTTGAAAGTCTTTTCCGCTTGGACTTTGTTCAGCTGGAACTTCTTCAAAATAAGACTTCAGCCAGAATCATCAAAGTGATATTCCTTACATAGATTCTGTAAGTGTAGCTCTTATTACATTCATAAATAAACCAAAATATAGACAAATATCACATGACATTTGTTGAAAGCAAAAATAAATGGGTTTAAGTGGACAACAATACTCATAATCATCATTTAAATCTTTGTATTAGTTCAGAAGATGATGCTTGACTATGACTCACCATTAAGATTGTGCCATTTTCAAGTTGGAGAGTGAAGTCGAAGGTGTCTTCATTTGCCGTCCACCCGATGACTTTGTTCTTTCTGGGTGGGGCTTTCCTTCTTTTCTTCTGATCTATCTTTTTCTTTGCATGCATCAGCTTCCTCTTTTTCTTCTCCTCATTAGAATCACCTACTGATTCTTTATCAATTGGAGCTTTTCCCTTTGACGAGAAAGAAGAGGGACCAGGTTCTACATCACTGGGTTTGGTTGGAGGTGTGTGAGCAGTGGTAGATAAGGGTTCTCTTATGGTAAGAGGTGGTAGAGATTTTTGAGTGGGTGGTTTAACGGCTTCTGGTGCAGGGCTATTTGGAGGTGATGGTGGAAAGATGTCTGAAAAGTCTAGGTTAGGGGTGGGTTTCTTTGGGAAAGGAATGATTGGGGTAAAGTTGTTTGTTCGGTATTTTGGGTTTGAGAGCTTTGTGGCAACTTTGTTGGATATGGTGGGAGGTTTGTATGGTATGAGGGCAAGTGATTTGGATGCTGATGAAAAGGCTGTAGGTTTAGGGTTTGGCTCATAAACAAGGGAAGGTGGAGGTAGGATATCTGCAGTATCATCAAACTCTGGTTTAACAGAAATGTTAGTTGCCATACCTGAATTTATTTCTGAAGGCAGGGGCGGCACTAGGTTTGGGTTAACAGCAAAACTGTCTCCTCTGAGCTCTTGATAAATAGAATCAATTAAGCTGCATAGCTCCTTTACCTTCATTTGAGACACATCATCCTCTGATTTCAAGTTTCTGATAATCAGGACCCTTTTGACCTTCTTCAGCAGTTCATATTTTGCATCATTCTTCACCAATTTGGTGGCCATCCTTGAATCTATGTTAATCACCCTTTGCCTTTCACTTTCTATCATACCTTCCAAATTATATTCTCTTAATCTCCATTCGATTGACCTTCTTTTAGCTTCCTCAAACAAACTTTCAACAACCCAATTCTGTGAAAACAGATCCAATTCCTCGTGAAATTCTTTTGCTAACCTTTCATTCTCAGCAGCCATCCTAGCATCTTCCACAAAAAAATTTTAGAGCTTCAGATTCTCTAGTGTGAACAACCTGATGAATAGTTTGAGTAGCATCAGGTTAAACTTGCTCTTCCGCTTGAACCAACTCTTCACATCTCATAGCCACCAAGGTTTCAGCAAAATCTTCAGTTTCATCCCTTGGTTGATTTTTCGGTTGAACCACTGGGAGTTGATCAGTCCCAAAGATAGAATGATTCCTGCCAAAAACAGGGTCAGGTGCATTTTCATCAATTTCAATTACCTCGACCTGAGTTTCTGCTTGAACTACTGGATGATCCTCCGCTTGGTTTTCAGCCTGAACTTTAGTCACCACCGGTGGTTTGGTGACCTCAGCTTATTTGTCAACCGACTCTATAACCTCTGTGCCTTCACCTTCTCCTAACACACTTTCATCAACCCCTTCGGTTACAGTTCCTACAACAGTTGTTCCTACACTTTCTTCATCATCAACATTTTCTGCTATTGCTTTGCTGGTGGAGGCTTTGTTATTTTCAGCTTGATCAAAGGCGTTTTCAGCCGGAAATATCACATCTTTCAGCAGCCTTGTAATAATGTTTATATGCTCAGGGAGAGCACCAGCAATGAGCATGGAAGACGGAACCAGTTCAGTTAGGTTAGGATCTTCAAATGGTGAGATAGCAATCAGTTGGCTGCTCTTTACATTCACCCAACTTTCTTCAACTGAGAAAGGTTGAACATCAGATTTCCTAAAGGCAATGGCTCTTACTTCAGTCGGAAGTCTTTCATGTTCTTCAATTTCCTTTATAGCAGATGTTGAGACTAGTTTCTCCCCCAATTTGACAGTATCAGCTTGAAATATGTCTGGGTTCGAAGGACCTGCTTTAGCTTGAGTAGGAACACCTCTAGCTTTAACCAATGATGCAATAGTGACATTTAGAGTGCCAACCCGTTGTTGGAGAGATTTTTGTACATTGCCATCAATTAAGGTAGAGTTAAGTTGTCCTCAACTGGCATTTTACCAGTATCCCTGGATGAAACCAAGTTATCAATCCTAGATTGATCAACCCTGGTACCCATGGCTTCTTGGCACCCGGGATTCTCCTCATCTGTCTCAATAACCCTCGGTTCCAATGAAGGACCCTCAGGTGCTGATTCAGAGAAGATTTCCACAGATCGGGTCTTATCTATGTTACTACTAGCACCAAGGTCTAGTGGGGACTCATGGGCAGCAACAACCCTTTTTTGTATGAATCTCTTCATTACTCCTGAGATTCACCTCCGATAGGGACTGGGGGCT
>JBCNJP010000027.1:58532292-58568722 GCA_039602395.1 Deinandra increscens subsp. villosa
GTCTTTTGAAAATGACAGGTGAGGATTTAGATGATGAAGTGGCAGGGGTGGTAGTTTTGGCAGTGGACTTCCTCTTCTTGGAATGGTAAGTTTGAAGTGTAGAGGAAGTAGGGACTGATGTGGGTTTAGGAACTATGGGGTTTATAGTCCTGTCATCATGAGTACTTTGCTCAGTTGTAGCACCAGTTTCCATTTGAACCTCAGCTTGTGCAGGTTCGTCAGGAAACTGTCTCAGAATTGGTAGGGGATGGTCAATGTCCCTTTTGAGAAATACTGACTTGTTTAAAGCTAAGTTAGAAAAAGTCTTCTCATTGAGAAGTTTTTGGTGCAAAATAGAACCACCCAAATTAATTTGAGGGTATTCTTCCCTAAGAATGCAAGTCAAAAACCTGGGATATGTGTAAAAATAAGATAGTGTGGTATTCAGTTTTAGGGCATGAAAAATAAGTTTAGAGAAATTGAAACTTTCACCTTGAACCACCGTGTTGAATGCTGAAGCTTGTTCAGCAGCAAGTTCATCGAAACCTCATTTCTTGGGAGTAAGGCACACCAAAATTATGTGGGCAAGAAATCTCCATTTGTATGGAAGTTTCCTCTTCTTGATGGTCTTGCTTGTTGGTGAGCCGCCGTAGCCAATGGCTCTGAACAGCGGCAGGTATTTCTTGGAATCCACAAAAATATATCCATTTTCATCCCTTAGTTTCAACACTTTTCTAACTTTCTCTTCATCGATTTCCACTGTTGTGCCCTGAACAGTTGACACAATTGTTTCACCACCGTTGCCATCTTCGACTACCCTGGCGTTCTTCCAAAATTCCTCCATAATTTCTTCAAAGATCACTGCTTCAATTGTCAGCGTGTGATGAAGGTGGGAGTTTTTTAGAAATTCGACCATGCCTGTGTAAATGTCTGTGTTACTGGCTACTTCGAGATATGCCACCAGATTGTGTTCCACAGGGAATTTGGAATCACTGGTAGGCTTCTTGCCACTTGTGCTCGCTTTGGGAGCCATCGAATGTTGGATTTGGAGAGAAAATTTGACTGTTTGTTGGAGGTTATGGAGAATTTGAAGAGAGTTTTGGGTGCGGGGTTTGTAAGAAATGAAGAAATGACGGTAATCTAGGGCTTTTTACCCTTAATTTTCGTCGGTGACGTGGAGGAGAGAGGTTTTAACGCAACCGTTCAGTAACTGATGTGACTTGTGCTTAGCGGTTTATACGGTACAACACGTTAAAGCATGTCATTATCCAAAAGGATATTAATGAAACCTCGTATATTTAATGGTTAATACTTAATGGGTAATTTAATGTGTATCCGCTTAAAAAGTTGTGCCTTCCGGGTAATTAAATGAAAAGTAACTTTTTACCTTTTGACCCGGAAGTTCAAGCGGAACTCATATTCTCCTTTATTTTAAAAACAAAATTTCTCCTGTCTGAACTTCAAGCGGATAGTTTTGCCACTTGAAAGAATTCTTTTTAAAATCATTTTCCACGATTATTACAAAACATTTTTCCGGTTGATGTTCACGTGGAGATTTTCAAAATTTTGTTTTTCTCACATGTTGAACCGGAACTTGAAACGGAAAACCAAAACACATGAATTTTGAAAATAACTTGTGTTAAATTTTCATAGTTTTACAGAAGTTACAGACTATGAACTGAAATGCTTTCTAATTTACACAAAAATTTTCTTTTTCTTTTTCTTTTTGTATCAAGAGACGGACTCTTTGACACAAAGGTCTCATATTAAAGGTTTTCTGAAAATTGATTTTAATCAAAGTTCATCATACCAATTTCAGTGATAAGGTAGAAGAATCTTGCCTCATTAAAAGCCTTAGTAAATAAATTAGCTAATTGGTTATCAGTATGAACTTTGAGTAGTTTGATCAAATTCTTTTCAGCACAATCCTTAATAAAATGGTACCTGATATCAATGTGCTTTGTTTTGGAGTGCTTCACTAGGTTGTTGGTGATTGAGATGGCACTGTTGTTAGCAAAGATGGGAGTTTCCATGAATGTGATTCCATAGTCTAGCATTTGATTTTGAATCCATAGGACTTGACCACATCATCTTGAAGTAGCAATATACTCAGCTT
Source organism: Deinandra increscens subsp. villosa (assembly GCA_039602395.1). Classification (NCBI taxonomy): domain Eukaryota; kingdom Viridiplantae; phylum Streptophyta; class Magnoliopsida; order Asterales; family Asteraceae; genus Deinandra; species Deinandra increscens. The sequence goes on from JBCNJP010000027.1 coordinate 58,534,388, forward strand.
CACTACTAGAGTAGAAACACAGGTTTGTTTCTTGCATTGCCATGAGACAAGTCTCTCCCCCAAAAACTGACATCCGCCTGAAGTTGACTTCTTGTCCAAATTGCAGCCTCCACAGTCACTGTTAGTGAATGCTTTGAAGGTGAAATCGGAATTCTTAGGGTACCACAAACCTAGCTTAGGTTGACCCTTGAGATATCTGAATATCCTCTTGACTGCCAACATGTGGGACTCCTTTGGTGATGCTTGGTATCTAGCACATAGGCAGACACTGAACAAAATGTATGGCCTGCTTGCTATGAGATACATCAGTGATCCAATCATTGCTCGATAAAGATGCTCATCCACAGGTTCACCACTGCAGTCACTTGTGAGCTTGTGGGAAGTGGATATGGGAGTCTTGGTGCTAGAATCTGACTGCATATCAAAACGTTTAAGCATATCTTGAATGTATTTAGATTGATTCAAGAAAATACCAGAGTCAGTTTGTTTCACTTGAAGCCCCAAGAAGAAACTGAGTTCTCCCGTTAAGCTCATTTTAAACTTTGCTTGCATAAGAGCCTCAAACTCCTTGCAGAGAGCAGAATTGGATGAACCAAAGATAATAGCATCCACATAAATTTGAACCATCAACATGTCTTCACCAACTATCTTGATGAACAGTGTTTTGTCAATTGCTCCTCTCTTGTACCCATTTTCCAAGAGATAGTTGGAAAGGGTTTCATACCAAGTCCTGGGAGCTTGTTTGAGACCATATAAGGCTTTGATAAGCTTACACACCTTGTTAGGATGGTGTGGGTCCTCAAAACCAGGAGGTTGATATACATACACTTCTTGATCCAACAACCCATAGAGAAAGGCACTCTTGACATCCATTTGAAATACTCGGAAGTTCTTGAATGCAACATAGGCCAAGAAGATTCTGATGGCTTCTAGACTTGCTACAGGAGAGCAAAAACTTCATCATAGTTAATTCCTTCCTCTTGAGCATACCCTTGCACTACTAATCTTGCTTTGTTTTTCACAACAATTCCTCTGTCATTCTTTTTATTTCTGAACATCCATTTTGTACCAATTGGTTCTGCCCCCTTTGGCAAATCAACCAATACCAAACTTTCTGTTTGTTGATCTGAAACAATTCTTCTTGCATAGCTTCTACCCAGCTGTTATCTTCTAGAGCATCCATCACCTTGGTGGGAACCTCTTGTGACAGAAAGGCAGCATGCAAGAAAATGTTTGCATCAACAGATTTGCTTCCTGTCAACACAGGTGCTGACATATCTCCAATAACATTTTCCAACGGATGATACTTGCTGACTCTTCTATCTGAGAATAATGGAAATTCACGGCTTCTTCCATTGGTGGGGAAGTTAAGTTGTGGAAGGATATCATCAAGCTCAACATTACCAATGAGTGAGATGGGGTCTAATGTTGTGTTCAACTCTTGGGAACTAGGCATTGACCCATAGGATTCATGTTCAAAACTGAGCTCATTTGATTGAAAATCATTTGAGTTTGAAGGCTCAGTGATCCTAGAGTCGGAGTTCTCCAAAGACTCTAAACTGTCATTTTCCGGTTGAACTTGGACCGGAGTTTCAGCAGGTTCTGTTTGAACTTGAACCGGAAGTTCTTCCGCTTGATTTTGAACCGGAACAGCATATGCTTCAATTTGAATGACATCATAAGTATTGTTCACAACAGTTGGCTTCAATGGCTTCATGCTAATTGATGAGAAGAATGGAGGGTCAACTGAGAGGTTCTTTGTACAATTCCTCCAATGCTCATCAGCTGAAGTTTTGATTACCTGATCGTGCACAGAATTACTAACAGGCTTCTCAACAGTTATGTTGAATGCAGTGGTTAGTCCATCAATGTCATATAACCAGTAGGGCTGAGAAGTAAAGCTGTTCTTTAATTTCTCATTAAAGAACACATTCAGTGTTTCTTCAACAACTTTAGTTTTCTTGTTGTATACTCTAAATGTTTTTTAATACACCTGAGTATCCAACAAAATATTCATCATCTGCCTTTTCAGAAAACTTTGGCAATAGCTCATTGGTTATTAAAATTGTAACAGGGCACCCAAAAGATCTAAAGAAATACGTGTTAGGTTTTCTATTTCTCCAAAGCTCGTATGGTGTTTTATTTTTCCCTTTAACAATTAAAATTCTGTTTTGGACATAACATGCAGTGTTTACTGCTTCAACCCAGAAAATCACAGGTAATTTACAGTCAGCCAACATTGCCCTAGCAGCTTCAATCAAAGTTTTGTTTCTCCTTTCAGCAACTCCATTTTGTTGTGGAGTTCTGGGAGCACTGAACTGCCTTACAATCCCTTTTTCCTCACAAAATGAATTTAGAACATGATTTTTAAATTCAGTACCATTGTCACATCTGATTGTTTTGACTTTAAATTTTGACTGATTTTCTATCTTGAAAACAAGTGTTTTCAACAATTCAACATTTCATCTTTTGTTTTTAGAAAGAAAACCCAAGTGTATCTAGTGAAATCATCGATTATTACAAAACAGTATGACCTTTTTCCCAAACTCATTACCCATTAGCCCAAATAAATCCATGTGCAACAACTCTAAGGGTTGAGAGATAGAACTTTCAGCTTTTGGCTTGAAGGAAGACTTGTGTTGCTTACCCTTGAGGCAAAGCACATAGTGCTCAAAACATGTAAATTGTTTAGCAGGAAGACCCTTGACTAAACCAAGATTGACAAATTTGTTCATGTTCTTGTAGTTCACATATCCGAGCCTTCTATGCCAAAGATTAGACTCATCAACTAAGGCTTTGGATATAACATAAGCAGTGCCACTGGTAGGTGTAGCAACTGACATATCCAATTCATACAGTCCTTCTTTCCTGGGTACTCTTAGCAACACCATTTCCTCAGGAATTTTGACCTCAGATTCTAGTATGATTGCCTCTTTCTCAATTAAAATCACATCTAACCTTTTGTCACACATTTGTGAGACACCGAGTAGATTAAAATTTAACGTACCAACAAGATTGACTCTATCAAAACCTACTGAACCATTTGTAACATCTCCTCTAGTTGAGATGTAACCCTTGTTGCTTCCAAAAGCAACAACTCCTCCATTGAATGTTTTTTTGTTTTCTAGCTAGGATGTTTTTATTTCCTGTCATGTGGTTGGTGCACCCGCTGTCAACGATCCAAAGTCGATCTTGACTCTTATTATGCACCTACACATATCATAAATTTATTAGTTTTTGTATGGGACCCAAGCCTTTGTGGTCTTGGGTCTTCCAAATGCATCATTATACTTGTACTCTTTTAGCACTAAAGTATTTAAAACAGGTTGCTCAGTGAGCAAGTCATCATTTTCAAGATGTAAATTTTGATAGGAGCCTTGATAATGAAATTTCTCACTTCCTATTTTTTATTTTCTTTCCAGGGCTTTTCTTTCTCTGAATTCTCTGAACTTCCTCTGTTTGTTGGACTCAGTTTTAATAAAATCAGTTGTTGGAAATTGGTTATGACTTTGGACTCTAGTTCTTTCAGGTGAAGCAGCATACTTATGTGATGCAAAGCTATTTTTGACAAATTTTGCACTTTGAGACGGAACAGTTGAACTTCCGCTTGAACTAGCTACAAACTCATTTTAACCAAAATGTCTTTTAGTTTGAAAAGAATTTCGAGGATTGACTTTTCTTCTTGTAAGAATTTATCCTTCCTTGACTCTCAAACACGTCATAACTTTCATTAAACTTCACAGAAGGTCTTTGTCTTAAAGCAGTGGCAAACCTGAAGTTTTTCTTGTTTTCCGGTTGAACTTGAGTTCGAGCGAAGAAGTGTTCCGCTTGAACTTCAGCCGGAAATTTGTTTTGTTTGAAAACTGAGAAACTTCCATTTCTTTCATTACCAATTAAAACCTGATTTGAATTTGACTCAAAATGTTTAACTGTTTGATTTTTAACAGGTGAAACTTTTCTTGTTAGCTTCTTAGCTAAGTTTTGACTTTTCACAGTTTGGTTTCTGTTCATAGGATTAAAATAGCAATCTGCTGTCAAATGACCAATTTTGCCACAAACTATACACTCAGGGATTCTAGGAGAATCGTATGCTTAAGTGTATCTAGGGGACTTCTCATTAGTTTCTTGACTGAAAACAGTTATTCCAAAACTTTGACCTTTGCCAGTTTTAACATTTTCAACATGTTTACCTCTAACCTTTGAATCTTTTGGTTCATAAAAAATAGGTGGAGATACTTCAAGCCTTGGTTTCAAAGTATTTGATTGATCAACTGCTGCAGAGGTGCTTGCAGCAGTGATTTAAGTTTTGACCTTTTCACATTTTTCTTCAACAATTGTTTCAGAGGCAGTGTTATCAACAACTAAACTGACTGTGCTATCAGTTTGTAGGGCAAGGATTGGCTTAATGATAGGTAAGTAGTCACCTGGTGGTTTAACAGAAGTGTAACCAATCCCATTTTTGCCACACATAGCACCCTTACACAGTTTTTCAACCTTCTCATTGGCCTTTTGGAATTTATCACAGGTAAATTGAGCTTTAGTTAGCTTCACCTCAAGAGCCACCACATCTGCCTTAGCATGTAGGGTCTCTTTTCTTGAGGTGTTTAGCTTGGAGATTAGGTCATCAATCTGAGTCTCTAGATTTGAGTTTGTTTGTTTTAGTTTCTCAATTTCTTCATTTAAGGCAGTTACTTTAGAAATGTATGAATTTTCTGTCTTTCTAAAGCATTCTTTTAATTCTTTGAGGTTTGAAACTTCTTCTATTAACTCAGAATTGTGATTCATGTATCTTTCCACTTGTTTAATGCAAGTAGGAGAGCACAAGTGTGTTAACACATTTTCAGGAATAGGTTTTACCTGAGATGGTGACTCTTCCTTGGCCATGAGTGCATGGTTGATTGGCTCAAAATCTGGAATAACATATTTCCAGTCAACAAACTCTGTTTGGTTAGCCACAACAGCAGTTGAGTTACTGTTATTTCCACTTCCGTTTGGTTTTGGTGGTGCTGGCTGTAAACTTGTGGAACCATTGGTGTTGTTGTTCTTGTAGCTGTTGTTGTTGTGATGATTGCTTCCTTGACTCTTCCCATGAGCTTGATTTTGATACTGACCTTCCTTTCTTGAACTTGAACACTCCCTTGCAAAATGACCAAGTTGGTGACAGTTATAACACTTGACCTTACTTTTGTCAAGAACAATAGGTGCATTCTTGGCTCCTTTGTAAGTTCTCCCAGTTCGTTTATAGAAACGTTGGGCTCTTACTGAGACCATAGCAAGTTATGTCATAATGTCCATCTCTTGTAAATCATTTGCTCCAATGCACTCAAGATCTTCATGTATGAAGTTGGAGTGTGAGTCAGAGACTACAAAAGCATGATGGTTGTTCTCAAAGTTATGAGACACAGTTTCAGAAAAATTTGAGTTTATGCTTCTTTGATTTTGAAACTCAGTTGTTACAAGAGCAGTGGATTGAGGTTGAGATGCTTCAGATGCTGAGCCTTGTTTAAGGTTAATCTCCATCTCATAGGCATATAGGATGCCGTGGAGTTCACTTAGTTTCATTTTCTTTAGTTTTGCACTCTCTTATGCTTACTGAATAAACCGTCCACATTGAAGGTAGTGACCTAAGAAATTTTCAGTTTACATCAGCATGTTCCAGAGTTACACCAGCTCTTTGAAACTCATCAAATAGAGAAACAAATCGAAGGTACTGGTTTGTCATGGTTTCACCAGATTTGCAACTGAAGTTTTCATATTTTTGTTTCAAAATGTCCTTTTTATTTTCTTTTACCTCACTTGTACCTTCATAAATCTCATTAAGAGCATTTCACAGTTCAAAAGCCGTTTTGTACCCCTTAAAACCAATTAATATGGAGTTAGGTAGTGCAGCTTGCAAGGTCCAGTAGGCCTTGAAGTTTGGCTCGAGTTGTTTGTGGTCTATGTCGACTTGTTTTACTTTTCTTTATAATTGCTAAAAGTGAGGTGTTATCTGCATATCGAAAGATCGACATTAAGATGGACGTTTTAGCATTTTAACTTGTTTTTGAAAAGGAAAACACTTGTGGCTCTATGATTTTATAATTAGTTCTTCCTAAATCTTTGACTAGATGGAAAAACTAAAAACTCTGTTAACTATTCTATGAACTGAAAAAGTTGTGTTATAGATACTTGTTAAGTGTGTCTAGTTTATAGGTTGAGAATAGTCATAGACTGTAGGATCGATATTACTTAACACCTAATTAAGTTACAAGATTTACTTGCAAGATTAACCTTGCGGAATTAAGTTGATCTTCACTTTACTCTAGCAACTAACACTTGTGAATAATAGTTGTTTGCATGAATATAGTAACAAATGAAGTAAAATATACTCGGCACTATTTGCATTAACTCAATAATATTACACAGTGATAAGGATGAAAACATCTGTGTACAAGGTTGAAGACGAGCTATGCTATATATAGTGCTAAGGGAAATCAATGATAGCCATTGATTTCCAACCGATCATCTAGACCGTTGATTACAAAAGTCAAATACTACTACCAAAAGAATAATCTTTGATAGATGGGATATCTTGCGTGTGATCAGCAACTATCTACTTTAGGAGAGCGGCTTTGATAGATATAGAAGCAATCGAGAAGCTTTTGCAGGGATTCGACGACTGAAAAGACTTCTCAGGAAAAGTCCGGTTGAACTCATTATCTGGTGGATAATCGAGTTCACCCGGAATATTCACTATGAGACAAAACTGCTTCTTTCCGCTTGAAAGTCTTTTCCGCTTGGACTCTGTTCAACCGGAACTTCTTCAAAATAAGACTTCAGTCAGAATCATCAAAGTGATATTCCTTACATAGATTCTGTAAGTGTAACTCTTATTATATTCATAAATAAACCAAAATATAGACAAATATCACATGACATTTGTTGAAAGCAAAAATTAATGGGTTTAAGTGGACAACAATACTGATAATCATCATTTAAATCTTTGTATCAGTTCAAAAGAAGATGCTTGACTATGACTCATATGAATATGATCTCAGGTTAATTCTTGTCTCAAAAAGAAAATTTTGCTCTTTTCAATATTTTGAAATAAAATTTGTTTGTGTCTTTTGAGTGTTTTTTTAAATAAAGGCATAATCTTTTAATTAATCAAAATTCACACTTGGAACTTTTTACGAAAAACTTATTCTCTGCAAAAGGTTTTAAAAGCCCTATTTAGTGAAATTCTAAAATTGTCTTAAAAAACTCTGTATTTGTCATTGTTTGTCTACCAATGCATTAGAGGTTATCATCAAAAGATCATCTATATAAATATGAATCTTGCTTTTGTGTCGTTGTTAGCTCTGGGTTTTGCATTTTAATGTTTATCTATCTATACTCTTATATGTGTCTTCGATGTTTTTCTGTTAAAATCGAGGTCAAAAGGACTCTCTGTGACATGTTAAGGCAATGAGTTTTTGTGAAGATTTTTATGAATAATGAAACACCGCGTTTCAGCTGTTGATTTCAAAAATCTCTCGAGTAAAAATTTGTTCAGAAATTGTGAAATCATGATTCGCAATTTTTGCAAAAAAGCGTTTACATCTCTCACTAATAAAATATGCAAGATTTGCGAAAAAGTTATGCTTTTATAGAACTTCTTAAGAGTTTTCTCAAAAGTTTATAGTTATTTTTCTCACTAATAACAGTCATGGACTTAAAATTTGATCCTAAGCATAATACTGTTGCTTTGCTAGATAAAACTCAATCGGGAATTTCATCAAATTATTCTCTCAACCTCTGAATCTGCTATGCTATCTCTAAAAATGTTGATATATATAATTGAATCATCGATTCGACTTTAATTCACGTGCAATCTTCTCATTTCTACTGTTTCGGTCGTTATATCATCATCATCATAGATTCATCATAGATGAGTTGTAGCTGTCGGTGATTCAAGTGAGCTTCAATTAGATAATTAGGACCTACACTCATCCTCCCCCTCTCTTGTTTTGGTCCAGCCTCTCACAACTCATCCAAAGCATAAAAAACTCCTCGACAAAGGAAACTCATCATCTCCATCCACTCACAGTTTCTTTCAAAACAGAAACAGCCACTCGATCCCAAACCCATTATTAATTTCTCAAGCAATTTCGAACTTCGCTCCCTTTCCTGCTCTCGTTTTCACAGCAGCAAAGATTTCACATTTCAAACCCATCTACATTGCTTTGTTCACGGTTCTTGTGTACTACATCCTATGTTAATATGTTATAAATCTGTGAAAGTGAAACGGTGCAATTTCACAAAGACAGTAAATAAACACCTGGGTTTTAACATTGAACTTGTTCCACAAGTAATATATCCCAGCAAATTTTAAGGTTTAAACATGAGATATATTTTATTGCTGCATTTACAGAAAACATTAGAACAAGCAGCTTGATGATAACATAGAGAAAGGTATCAAACAGCCTCTGCAAACCCGATCCGTAATTTACCATAGTCGAACACTGTGTGGTATTTACCCATGAAAATATCTCCCAATATCCTGTATCAAAAGACCGATATTATTTTAGGTATAGGCGCCCATTTCAACACGTTTACTTATGAACTGTATGTATATGTATACGTCTCTGGGTATTTGAAAAAGAGCTATGAACCCAACATGTATTCTTCCTAATTCATTTTTATTTAAAAAGTTTGATTATTATTATAACAATCTAAATTTTGTAATTTGTAATCGAAAATTGAAAAATGTTGATTACTAATAAAATATATATTAAAAAATGAGATTATCATTAAACATAACAGAAGAAAAATGTTTTTCTTTCCATTGTATGTAACATACTGGTACGAACCCAATTCTTGACCCACTGAATGAGTGACCCAAGACCGAGTCAAATATTTCTCTTGACTAGTCAAGACAGTTTCAAGAACAAGTCAAGGCACTTTCTTGGTCAAATCAATTTTTAACTAGCGAGTTAATGAGGTTCTTGTAATAGGAGAGAAAACCCCTCTCGAATCGGGCCAACTATCTTACTTTTTCAATATATCATGTTTTGATTTTCTAGTATTATCACACACATTCAGTTTTTTACAATTGTATGTAATAGATGTAAAACAGTGATATGGAACCAGCCGCAGGATGATGCGGTTGGGTGCCATGTCACTATTTCACATGTTATAGAAGGTTACTTAAATAAAATGATAGATAAAAAAAAAGCGAATAGTGTTACCATGGTAAAAAAAAACATTTTCCAAACACAAAGAAGCGAAAGCAAGTTACACTCTTGAGTAATAAACTAGGGTTGTTCATGGGCCAAGCTACGGTGAGCTCGAGTTCAGCTCGAATTTTAAACCAAGCTGAAAACTTGAGCTCAAGCTTGACTGGGATTAACTCGGTTTTTTAAAAAATGGCTAACCTCAGGTTGGATCAGTTTCAGCTTGGTTAGATTGTTCTAACATTGAAAAAAGATAAGGTATTGATGTAAACTGGACGGAATAATGATGAAGAGTCTGGGCTTTTACTCGGTCTATTAAATGTTAAAAATTAAGGTTAATTTAAGCGAGCCAACAAGAAAGCTAACAAGCAAGTTTGTGTTATATAAACCCTAAATTAGTGTTTTGGGTCAACCCAAATTGTATACAAGTAATCCGTACCCATTACCCAAACCACTCATTTTACCAACTCCAGCTTTAGGTGTAAAACCTACCATAATACCAATAAAAAAAGTAAAGGTAAATTGTGTGAGCACACACACAGAGACTTAAATCCAAATAAAGCTTGTTAACTTTTGTAAAAGTGATATATGAAGGAGAAACAGGAAGGCCAACAAGAGCTGGGGACTGTACCATAGGGGCCCACGAGGAGGTGCCACATCAAGAGCAGTAAATCCGCTGATGCATTGTGCTGCTGCTCCTTCACCAACTTTCAGGACATACTATTCGGTCATGGGAGATTTAACAAAAGTAATATCAATATTAAATCAGGTTACAAATAATCATCCTCAAATTTTAAAAACAAATGATTAATGTCGTTAAAAGGAACAAATATGAATCGGGTTAATGTTATAAGGTTACCTGTTCGGGTGAGAGGTCAAAAGTTTTACCACCAATCGTAAATGCAATTTTAGGCATGGATGAAAGACTGTTGCAGTCAACTCCAGATTCTCCCATTGGACTTGGAATCCGCTCGCACAACTGAAAAATAAATTTAAATATCTTGTCTAATTTTCCCATGAGATCATTATAACTTTTCTTCCGTTCTTTTTATTAGAGATGGCAAAATGAGCATGTCGGATGGGTTGACCCGAAACACGTATTGTCCATTACTTTTCCATTACGTTTTTTAAATAATTAGCGCATCACATGTTATTACAAAGTTAATTTTGTTCCATTGGTAATCTAATCATTTGCAAAATGATTCCAAAGGGTTTAAGCATATAAAAACTAAATTTTGGGTGACTTTCAACCCATTTGACCCGTTTTCTTTTAAGCATACATTTGACCAGTCTTCCTTTTAAGCATAATTTTTATTATTTGCCCATGAGATCTATTCCATAATTTTTCTTTATTATTTGTTCATAATATTTTTTTATTTATAAATAACTTGCTTGACGTGTGATTAAAAAGGTTAAACTTATTTTAGTGATATTCTAGACTTCTGAATAAATGATCCCAGAGGGTTTATGCATATAAAAACAAACTTTGGGAGACTTTAGACCCATTTGACCCTTTTCTTTTAAGCATAAAACTGAATTGACCTGTTCAATAGTAAATGGGTCGAAATTACCACCTCTACTTTTGAGTCATATATTCTTTTTTCTTTTCTTTTTCCTATAATTCTGAAGTTACTTCACCTGATCAACATAGTTAATTATTTGATCTTCAGTCTCATTTCGCTTGATCTGGTTTTGCATCCAAACAACTGCCATCTCGCAGAGACTACACATCTCATCATGTACACCAGATGATTTTCCATTATTCTTGTCAACCACACTCTCAATTATCATGCTGTCAAAACAAAGAAGTTAGCTACTCATGACACAGACATACACACACACACAGGGGCAAGTTCATTTCAGAACGAATAAAATGTCGAGAACTGTGAGAATCGCATAATTCACTTGTACATAGTGAATAGAAGATAATCAAAGTGGCGTGAGTGAGAAAGTGAGCTGGTTACGTAACCCCTTTATGTATCATATTCAAGGCACGACGTCCAAGTACATTATGTGGTTCTCGTTCAATATATTAATGGTTTGCAATTAACTAATGACTATAACTACTAATACAATTAATGACAACTAGAGTACCCAAAAGTAGAAAAGCGTGAAACTGACCTGGTATCATGAGAACCATCAAAGGAGCATAAATTCATTTGAGAGCAGACTTTTTCAGGCTGTGTCTAAAGAACAACGAACAGAATGGCACAATGAGTTCCCAAGTTAAACTCCATAAAGTTTATATATTTAGTCACTTATTATTAGTGTTTTTTCAAATTATTAATAAAAAATATGGTAAATTAAAACAAAATTTTATATTTAAAAAGAAATGTTCTGACAACTTAACTATTTTTGCAGAATAGAAAGGAATTTTCTTGCTAAAAAGCAACCCAAATGAGTTTTGTAACGCAAAAGAATATAGAAATGTATATCAATGTTACATGTAAAATAACTTAACTACTAAAAACGATCATATTGAATACAAAAATCAGAAAATTACACATTATTTGGAGAAAACAATTTTATTAATTAGGCCCAATGGACAGAGCCATAAGGACCGAAAATTTTGGCCTAACTGGGCTTTTTGATCGAATGTAGAAGATTAAGACTGACTGAGACTTTCAGACATTGGACCTTTTGTGCACCTCTTGCACCATTACCAAATGTAAATATTTATCTTAAAAAAAAAAGGCATGCAATAACATCCAGAAACAAGAGAAAAAAGAGAAATAAGTGTAGGGACCTCAGAAAGTAACATCTCAATTATAGTTTTTCCATACTGATCGACCAATGTCTTGCATTGTTGGCTCATAACCCCAGCAGCACCAATGGCTTGATTAATTTGAGTAATAATAGCCTAAAGAGTTGGATATTATCAAAAGGATGTTAGCCTCAGGTAGCAGAACAAAGCTAATTAGACATTTGATGGCAATAAAATGCACATATGAGCTGCGAAACCACACTAGATGTATTGTAATGAGCTGATCAGGAAGGAACATATAGTTATTGATGCATATTGCATAATAATGTCAATTTATAAATAGAGATGATGTATTCTATGTTCACTTTACTTTAGCAGGAAATAGGGGTATAATCATTAAATAGTAACCAAGTTTCAATATTGTTCCACTGAAGTCATTAAAAACATTCCAACAGCAAAAACCACTTAAGTTTCACTGTTGTAAAACTTTTCACAACTAGTTAAAACTGTGGGCCTAAATGGAACATTTAACGAAGCTTGATTACTACTTAGTGACGCCGTTTATCAAGTTACCTATTACGTAGGTTAAAACTTGAGAATAAAACTGAATGGTAGCCAAGTTTCATAAATGTTCCATTTAGATCACTCGATTTAACCAGTTGTGAACATCTTCAAAACAATGGAACAATATTAGAGCTTGAGTGGGTTCTATAGTTGAAAACCTTGAGTGCAACAACGATGAAACTTGGTTTCTACTAGGTGGGGAATATGTCAAAAAAAATCTTACAGATTTGAGAATTATACCCCATTTTGATAAGACAAAAATAGTAACTAATCTCATTTATCATGTTTAGAAGGTCAGTTATACGATGCAAAGTTAAGAAAAGTGATGATAACAGATTGTTTATATTGAAGGATGAAAATGATAGTAGACATGGGATTACATTCACATGATATCCTATTTATTTCACAAATGATAAGAGGGGACCATTCATCCCTTTATGGTTTAAAAGTAGCCAAAAGCTACATTCAAGTGTTTACAGCCTCCTAGATTGCTTTTATTACAGAAAAAATGGAACATTATTTTAACTTTTTTTTTTAAATCACATTTAAGATATTTGAAATTCAAAAACCGGGCAAAAAAGTGTTGGATGTCAACCCAATACGACATGCCCTGTTCTTTTACCTGCTTTGACTTGTTACCCAACCTATATGACCAGCCCTTTTGTCACCTGTAAACCAACTATTCATTCTATCAAAATATACATAATTTATTCTATCAAGGGTATAACACAAGACGGAAGTATACAGACAGACTGCATAGCTCAAATATTTAATCCAGTTTACTTGTGTCAAAGCTTATAATTGCATTTAAATGTATACATACCGTTGGACCAGCCAACAAAGATGTTCCAGAATCAGCAATTGCTGCACAACCACCGTTGCAAAATCCTGAAATAAAAAATTATGCCAGAAACCCATTAAAATTCAGAACTTAATGGTTTAGAGGAATAATCCACAAGGTATCAAAGCTAATAAAAGGAAAAAAAGTAAATGCTACAAAATTACCAGTTGTTTTATCACCAATTAGGACATCACCCATATCGAACTACACAAGATGAACAACAAATTCAGATTTTATTACGAAAAACCATTGTAATGAATTAAAATATAAATAAAAGAGGGCTCGCCTGCCAATAGCCTTTTTGAGTCACAGGGACATATGTGTGTTCACCCTTGAAGTGATTAGTATCCACCCCACCAAACACAAGTTCGCCCCCTTCTTCCTCGTTAACATTGCGATTAAGCCAAAATGAAAATACGGGTTCTTGAACAAGACCTTGTTCAACCATATTGTACCTAAAACGACATGCAAAATAAGAAAAGAAGAAAAAGGTCAATTATGAAACTTAACAAGAGAGTCAAGGGAAAATGTATACATAACACCCAAGTATTTTGTCATTATGGCTATCTAACTATTAAACCAAACTTATAGGCCACCCAAGTATCAATTTGGTTACAATCAATGCCAATTCCACAAAAAACTTGGTGCCTTTGAATTTAACTAGATTCTAGAAATGTAAAAATGACATAGATGACTCCAAAATCCACTCAAAAGAATAAAATTTAGAGATTGACAAAAAAGAAAAAAACATTAGAGTAAAGTCAGTGATATGTTTTTATATTTACAAATCTAGAAGTGACAAAAGCTTTAAATTTAGGAGCATTTAATCATTTCAACAAGTTTTTTTTTCTTCCAGAAAATCGACCTGAGCGAAAGCGAACTGATACTTGGGTGGCCTCTAAAGTTGTTTGAAGATTTAAGTGGCCTTAGCTATAACTTTTGTATACATTGTCCCAAGAATGAAAGTTCACTAACAGGATACAAGTCAACTATTACCAAACAGGAACAGCATCCCCAACAGAGATTTCTTGAAACCCAAGGCCAAGTATACCATCGAACTTGGCTGCCAAAAAAGTGATGCCGGGCTCTTTAGTTGCTTCTATAAAATCCTGAAATTGGTGACATGTCAAGATGAAGAGACTAGATGAAAATTTGCAATTATTACATTTAGATGCACAGTTTATTAGGAGACCTGCTTTTTAACAACAAGGTCACCAAGTTTGACAGAATCTTTGCTAAAGAAACCAGAGATAGAGCCAGTTCCATATTGAATTGCAGCAGATTTCCCTGAAGGATACATATATATATTAATAATCACATGTCCATATAACACAATGGAAATCAGAGTTTGTGCAAATGACAGTGCCTGAATTTAAGGGATCAAAGTATGACTGCATGCCCATGTTTTATGTCGATCAAACAACATTGAAGCCTTATGCTTGATGGTCAAATACAAGCTCAATCTCTTTAACACTAATCTTACCTAAGGTCAATCATAAGCAACCCTCTCTTATCTTTAATTGTCTTTTAAAACACTTTATTTTCTTCTTTTTGGAGAGTGGGGCAAATATTCGATAGGAGGAGAAATGTCAAACTAAAAGATTATGTACATAAAAGAACCAGAAATAAAGAACATACCATTTTTCTCATAGGAACTTGAGTGGCTAGACTTATACTTTGAGTGAAAAAGGCAAGCCACCTGCATCAATTTCAAGAATGATCAGCACCAAAGAACTAAAATCCATCGAATCAAAACAGACAGCAAAAGTGAGTATGCATGTGTGCGCACATGTGAGAGCGAGAGAAGGGTTTTATTAGGAATTCAAAAAACAAGATAAATAAACTCACTGAGAAGTAGCATTTTGCAGAAGGCACCCACAGATTAGAACTACCAGTGTCAAAAATCACAGTGAACTTTTGAGGAGGAGTACCTACACCAATCTCACCGTAATACTGAGCATCCATGTAATTTTTTAGGGTAATAATATCACTATCTGAATCCCTGAAATTACCACGAACACCATAGTTTCTTCTAGCATTCCCTTCATTAGAGCCAACATGTCCACCAACTTGGTTCAGTTGGTTGGTTTTCCTCTTTCGAAGGCCAATTCTAACCAATCCACCATTAGGAACCGAATACACAGTAGGTGACAGAAGAAACCATAGAAACACCAAAAGAAGGCCCGATTTGAATAGAGTACCCATCTCTAACACTGCAGTTAAAGTTTCCTCTTAAAAATAACCGACTTTGAACATTAGCCAATATCAATCATTGCAAAATGAGTAAAATAATTCAACTCTAATACCATATGATCATCATATTTCATTCAGAATTTTCAATTGCATATATCTCAAAAAAAAAAAAAAAAAAAAGTAACCAAATTAAATACTTTTGCTTTTACTTAAATCAAATTACACTTCCGAAACTATAAGAATGTAACCATCCTTTACTAAAGTCAATCATCAGCCTCTATCTAAATAGATCGCTCCAAGAGTCTCCAAACGATCCCAAACACATTAGATCAAATCAAACCTAGAAAAAATCATCCACACCACAATTAAATCCTAATTTGCAGCTTTTGGATCACAGTTCCAATTCAACGTCAGATTAGTTCTTCCAAAAAGCCACGGTTTTCACGAATTCACACATTGAATTCAACTGTATACTAAATCAACTGAACTATAAATTTGGATCACAGTTCCAATTCAACGTCAGATTATCAGACTGCTTTTACAAAAAACCTCGGTTTTCACGAACTCACACATTGAATTCAACAGTATACTAAATCAACTGCACTACAAATGCAATAGAACCGAAGCACAAAGAATTTATCGCACATTTTCATCGGCGATCAAACCGATCACTAAGAATTAGGATCAGTTCAGACAAATAAAAAAAAAAACAGATAAGCAATTATAGCAAGATGTGGACGAATTTCATACAACAATCAGAGAATTTGAGTGATCGGAGACAATTGATAACAGAAGAAAAAGCCAAACCTGCGTCAGAGGAGGAAGAAGATGGAATGCGTGTATGTTAAGAAATGCGTTCAAACGAGGTGCAGAATGAGTCAGTTCCTACTCTCTGCAGTTTGTTGTTCCCTTTTTATATATATGTGTGTATGTTCCTGTTGGGCCCTTTCAGTTTATAGATATTGTCAATTAGAGCCCTGTTGTTTATTTGTTCCAAATAAGACGGTGACCTGCCCGCGCTTTACGGCGGGCTACCATTTACCTATCAGTTTAACTAAAAAATGTTTTAATGTGGTTAGAGTATAAAACTATACAAAAGTCGTGGCCAAACTCGGAAACTCTAAAAGTATACTAAAAAACTAAAGTAGGAAAGTTAAGGGGTATAAAAGGTAAAAGTCTAAAAACGTCATGGTCAAAGTGTAAAAGTATATAAATTATGCTAAAAACAACAGTATAAAAGTTAAGGGGTATCTAAAAGTTTTCATGGGCAAAGTACAAAACTATAAAAAGAATTAATGGCCAAAGTCGAAAATATATTAAAAACGAAAATAGAAAAGTTAAGGGGTATAAACGTAAAAGTCTAAAAGTTTCGTGGTCACGGTATAAAACTATAAAAAGTATAATAAAACATAAAAGTATAAAAGCTAATGGGTATAAAACGTAAAAGTATAAAACTCTTATGGTAAAATATAAACTTTAAAAAAATATGACCAAAGTTAAAAACCCTAAAAATTATGTGGTCAAAGTTTAAAACACTAAAGTTTAGGTGACTAAAGTTAAAATGCTAAAAGTTTGTGGCAAAAAATAACTTAAACTAAATTGTGGTGACCAAAATTAAACTATCAAAAAAGAAACCTAAAGATTACTATTTCTTTAGAATTTAAATTATATATATAGTGAAAAGTTCATTGTAGACCCCCTAAAAAGTGTAGACCCCGTAGACCCCACTATTCACCGTAGGATCATCTAATTTAAGGGTTGAGATTGATTTCCTTAACTTAATCAGATTTTTAAACTAAATTATACGGAGGGGCTTCAAGGTAATTTCCCAATTTAGGTTTAGATTACAATTCCCGTCTTCTTCATCACGTGATATCCAAAAAGCCGTTGTGGGTTTTCGGCGATCTCAATCTGATTCTTCTGAAGTTCGATCGATCATCGGAGTTTCGTAGTTCGATCGTCGTTGAAGGGTTTATGAGGTGCGATAAGGATCTCGATCGATTAATAGGTTTCCGATCCCATTTATGCGACGAACTTTTTCTTCCATTGTTCTTCTCTTCATCTACGTAAGTATTTAATAGCTTTTGATGGAACAATCCGTTTTTTAGGGTTTCGATTATGATATTATGAAGTTGCAATTTTTTGTTGTAATTTTTCTTAAATCCGGTAGAATCATGCTTAATTGGTTTATGTGATGGAAGGTTTTTTAGGCTCTTTAGATTCTGACACCAAAGTTCCTTAGAGCCCTCTCCTTTAGAAAATGATTAGGATCAACAAACTGCAATATGATTAGGATCAATATTACACCATTTTTTCTAAGTTCGATAGCCTAGGTAAACTCTTGGTCATGTTTAATAGTGTGAGAAGATGATTAGGGTCAATCTGCAATGTGCGTGTGGCTATGGTATATTTTTATGTTAATCTTACTTCATCTCTATGATTGATTTAATCAGCTTGAATCTATGTATATTTTTGTCCAAGTAGTTTATCTGGCTATCAAACTACCGAAGATGATTATGATCGATCAGCAAAGTGAGTTTTAATTTCATCCATATTTACAGTGAGTTTTAATCTAAACCATATTTTTAGTGAGTTTTAATCTTCACAGGGTTTATTCAATCCAACTCTGGTTACGATGTTTTCATGTTGGTTTATATAGGTATACATTTGGTATACCAATATCCATGTTGGTTTATAATAAAACAACAAGATGGAAAACCCGCGCTCCGCGGCGGGAGTTTCATCGATGAACTGAGTACCAACTTGAAGACTAATAACATATTTGATTGAAGCAATAAGTTAGTTGACTGTTCACATTGATAAGAATAAAAAAAACTGCTTCCATGCTTACCTGCCTACCACTATATTTAACAAACATGTTTATTATAGCTTCTATTATATTGTCAAAACAACACCCAACTTGAACAAACTACCTATTTTAGAAAGTTTAGTGAACCTTAGCTTCCAAAAATGACATATAAGCAGTTCCCACATAGCAGAATTGATTAATATTTTTCTTTACCCCCTTAGGTTGTAATTACAAAAGATCTTCAGAAGATGCAATTGATGATGAGCTGTAGTTACTCTTCTTTTCTTTTAGATCTTTTTGGCCGTCTGATCGATCCTCTGTGTGGTTAACAAATGCTTGTAATATTTTGTGAATTATTTAATGTAATTAAAATTTGTAGTTTTTGTACCGGGAGACTGTTGTGAATGTTTTTTGCTTATTTTCATTGCAGGTGTTGAGGGTTGTTTTGGGTCTGTTGTCGAAGCTGGATCACTTTGCTGTTGTAATTCAAGAACTTGTTGAATAACAGCTGAGTCATGTGGTTTGAGTCGAAGAATGAATAACTTTGACTCCAGCTGAAACCTTTCTGTTAATACATTGGACGATAATGAAAGCTATAGATATCCTTACACTCAAAACTTGTCTTAATTCTATGTGAAAGGAGGTAAGTGATATAAAGCATCATAACATTGATTTCAATCCATGTAAGATATCATACAAATTTGATATATAAAGGAACAGTTGACTACAGTCTTTAAAATTCAAAATGGGTTGAACTGATGTGAATCCGTATAACCAAATCAGTAAGTTTCCGCACCAATATCTATCCTAGATTATATTACATATTATAATACTAATAAAAGGTATCTTCTATAAACAATATCTGTTGAAAACTTAATTAAGATATCTTTAAATTTTAAAATTTGTCTAAATTCTATGTGAAAGGAGCTAAGTGATCATACAGTATGAAATCATGTAGTTAAGATTCTTCTCTTTAGTTACTCATTGAGGTAATTTTCATCGATGAATTCTTCATTCCTATCATCTTGTTTACTCTTGGTTGTAAGTGTTTTTTCTATTCTTTTAGCTATATAGATCATTGTGAGTTTTATAAGTCAAGTTAAAAACTCATTAATGAGTTTTATAGAAGATTGAGTTTTAAGGATTCTCAAGATTGGTTACTTGAATATGCAGGTAACTTTGATGATTCTCAAGGTTATATTCCAATTGGAGACTGGAGAGTTTGTAGGTCAATAGTGGTGTTCTGGAAGATTTCAGTTTGGGAGATTTCCATTTGCTATGCTGTTCAGGTTCATGGAGTGTTGAGCTTTCTCTGGTGGTTTTTTTTAAATGCTGGTCATTTGGTGCAAACCTACTTTATGGTCAAGGGGATGCCAATATTGAGTTTTAGTATGAAGAATATATCTATGCTTAAATCTTAGGATTAGCTTGTGAGCTTTTTTATTTTTTTATTGGTGTATTAGATGGTGATTCAATACTGGTTTCTTGTTTTGATGTTATTAACTTGTGTTTTTGCAGTTTATATGATTATGTAGAGCCATGTACTTTAACATTTAGAATAGTGAGTTTTAAACTCGACAATGAGTTTTATATTCAACAGTTAGTTTTATTATTTTCATTGAGCTTTATAAAGCTCAATGAAAATAATAAAACTAACTGTTGAATATAAAACTCATTGTCGAGTTTAAAACTCACTATTCTAAATGTTAAAGTACATGGCTCTACATAATCATATAAACTGCAAAAACACAAGTTAATAACATCAAAACAAGAAACCAGTATTGAATCACCATCTAATACACCAATAAAAAAATAAAAAAGCTCACAAGCTAATCCTAAGATTTAAGCATAGATATATTCTTCATACTAAAACTCAATATTGGCATCCCCTTGACCATAAAGTAGGTTTACACCAAATGACCAGCATTTAAAAAAAAAACCACCAGAGAAAGCTCAACACTCCATGAACCTAAACAGCATAGCAAATGGAAATCTCCCAAACTGAAATCTTCCAGAACACCACTATTGACCTACAAACTCTCCAGTCTCCAATTGGAATATAACCTTGAGAATCATCAAAGTTACCTGCATATTCAAGTAACCAATCTTGAGAATCCTTAAAACTCAATCTTCTATAAAACTCATCAGTGAGTTTTTAACTTGACTTATAAAACTCACAATGATCTATATAGCTAAAAGAATAGAAAAAACACTTACAACCAAGAGTAAACAAGATGATAGGAATGAAGAATTCATCGATGAAAATTACCTCAATGAGTAACTAAAGAGAAGAATCTTAACTACATGATTTCATACTGTATGATCACTTAGCTCCTTTCACATAGAATTTAGACAAATTTTAAAATTTAAAGATATCTTAATTAAGTTTTCAACAGATATTGTTTATAGAAGATACCTTTTATTAGTATTATAATATGTAATATAATCTAGGATAGATATTGGTGCGGAAACTTACTGATTTGGTTATACGGATTCACATCAGTTCAACCCATTTTGAATTTTAAAGACTGTAGTCAACTGTTCCTTTATATATCAAATTTGTATGATATCTTACATGGATTGAAATCAATGTTATGATGCTTTAAATCACTTACCTCCTTTCACATAGAATTAAGACAAGTTTTGAGTGTAAGGATATCTATAGCTTTCATTATCGTCCAATGTATTAACAGAAAGGTTTCAGCTGGAGTCAAAGTTATTCATTATTCGACTCAAACCACATGACTCAGCTGTTATTCAACAAGTTCTTGAATTACAACAGCAAAGTGATCCAGCTTCGACAACAGACCCAAAACAACCCTCAACACCTGCAATGAAAATAAGCAAAAAACATTCACAACAGTCTCCCGGTACAAAAACTACAAATTTTAATTACATTAAATAATTCACAAAATATTACAAGCATTTGTTAACCACACAGAGGATCGATCAGATAGCTCAAAAAGATCTAAAAGAAAAGAAGAGTAACTACAGCTCATCATCAATTGCATCTTCTGAAGATCTTATGTAATTACAACCTAAGGGGGTAAAGAAAAATATTAATCAATTCTGCTATGTGGGAACTGCTTATATGTCATTTTTGGAAGCTAAGGTTCACTAAACTTTCTAAAATAGGTAGTTTGTTCAAGTTGGGTGTTGTTTTGACAATATAATAGAAGCTATAATAAACATGTTTGTTAAATATAGTGGTAGGCAGGTAAGCATGGAAGCAGTTTTTTTTATTCTTATCAATGTGAACAGTCAACTAACTTATTGCTTCAATCAAATATGTTATTAGTCTTCAAGTTGGTACTCAGTTCATCGATGAAACTCCCGCCGCGGAGCGCGGGTTTTCCATCTTGTTGTTTTATTATAAACCAACATGGATATTGGTATACCAAATGTATACCTATATAAACCAACATGAAAACATCGTAACCAGAGTTGGATTGAATAAACCCTGTGAAGATTAAAACTCACTAAAAATATGGTTTAGATTAAAACTCACTGTAAATATGGATGAAATTAAAACTCACTTTGCTGATCGATCATAATCATCTTCGGTAGTTTGATAGCCAGATAAACTACTTGGACAAAAATATACATAGATTCAAGCTGATTAAATCAATCATAGAGATGAAGTAAGATTAACATAAAAATATACCATAGCCACACGCACATTGCAGATTGACCCTAATCATCTTCTCACACTATTAAACATGACCAAGAGTTTACCTAGGCTATCGAACTTAGAAAAAATGGTGTAATATTGATCCTAATCATATTGCAATTTGTTGATCCTAATCATTTTCTAAAGGAGAGGGCTCTAAGGAACTTTGGTGTCAGAATCTAAAGAGCCTAAAAAACCTTCCATCACATAAACCAATTAAGCATGATTCTACCGGATTTAAGAAAAATTACAACAAAAAATTGCAACTTCGTAATATCATAATCGAAACCCTAAAAAACGGATTGTTCCATCAAAAGCTATTAAATACTTACGTAGATGAAGAGAAGAACAATGGAAGAAAAAGTTCGTCGCATAAATGGGATCGGAAACCTATTAATCGATCGAGATCCTTATCGCACCTCATAAACCCTTCAACGACGATCGAACTACGAAACTCCGATGATCGATCGAACTTCAGAAGAATCAGATTGAGATCGCCGAAAACCCACAACGGCTTTTTGGATATCACGTGATGAAGAAGACGGGAATTGTAATCTAAACCTAAATTGGGAAATTACCTTGAAGCCCCTCCGTATAATTTAGTTTAAAAATCTGATTAAGTTAAGGAAATCAATCTCAACCCTTAAATTAGATGATCCTACGGTGAATAGTGGGGTCTACGGGGTCTACACTTTTTAGGGGGTCTACAATGAACTTTTCACTGTATATATAATTTAAATTCTAAAGAAATAGTAATCTTTAGGTTTCTTTTTTGATAGTTTAATTTTGGTCACCACAATTTAGTTTAGGTTATTTTTTTGCCACAAACTTTTAGCATTTTAACTTTAGTCACCTAAACTTTAGTGTTTTAAACTTTGACCACATAACTTTTAGGGTTTTTAACTTTGGTCATATTTTTTTAAAGTTTATATTTTTCCATAAGAGTTTTATACTTTTACGTTTTATACCCATTAACTTTTATACTTTTATGTTTTATTATACTTTTTATAGTTTTATACCGTGACCACGAAACTTTTAGACTTTTACGTTTATACCCCTTAACTTTTCTATTTTCGTTTTTAATATATTTTCGACTTTGGCCATTAATTCTTTTTATAGTTTTGTACTTTGCCCATGAAAACTTTTAGATACCCCTTAACTTTTATACTGTTGTTTTTAGCATAATTAATATACTTTTACACTTTGACCATGTATATATTACTAATATCCTAATATAATTAATAAATAATTAGTAAAAAACCCTTTAAAAAGTCATAATCTGGTACTTAAATAAACATTTAAGTCATAAACTATAATAGTAGATGTTCATTACGTTTAATAATCTCAAAAACAAACACACATTTTCATAAATTTAAGTTTTCATATTCTTTTAATCTTCTCTTAGTGCTTGCAAGATTTGAACTCTATCCGACTGATATCATCTTCAAACACTTCCACCTCATTCTCGGACCCGAAATCTTCATCACAAAGTTCTCTCGGGGGTGCTTGATTATTATCGATCCCGGAAGCTTCATCAACTACCTTTTTAACCGATTCGGGGTTGTATTTCCGAACAATATTGCTAAGATCAACTTTTTATTGGTTATTTTTAAGGTTTCTTTTTATTTTTATTTGTTTAGTGAAATTTTTAACCTAGCCCCCAAGCGATTAATCATCGATTAATCCCGATTTCTACAACATTAAAATATACTATAGTATATAATTACAGAAAACATATTATCTAGAGTTAATTACATTGATAGTTCGTGTGGTTTATTTGTATTGCATTTTGGTCTACAAGTTTTAAAAATTACATGGATATCCTCGCTATGAGAAATGCGTTTTTTTATTAGGCTGGGAAAATGAAATTTCACTAACTTTGAACACAAAAAACTATATTTAACTTATGTTGACATAATTATTATTAGTTATAACTTATGTTGCTATAATTGTTATTTACATAGTTGTGATTTGTTCCCAACCTTCATATACTAAACCTTTGTGGAGCCTCTAGATATTCAACTTGTCATATAAAGCTAGCCCAAAGATCTTGCGGGGTAGGCGGTATTTGATCGAGGAAGTATTTATTAAAATATATGGAACATATATTGTTATCATTGTAATTAATTTAAAAATCAAATATAAATTATAGATTAGGTCATCCTTGTATCCTATATATATTGTTAAAGTGGGAATTGAAATTGCTTGAGCGTGTGGATCGTCTATTTAATCGTTATGAAATCAATGTTATACGAGTTGGAACACAAAGAGTAAATAAAAAAGACTTGTATTAACCACAGAGATGACCATCGAGTACACAGAGAAGATATGACTCAGAAGCTTCTGAATTCTATTACAAGACGATTATTTATATACATTGAATCCCGCTGGTCCAAACCTCAGGTTCGGACCTGTTCGGCCATGTCTGAACTCCAGGTTCGGCCAAGGTTCGGCCAGACCTAATCTTGCATGTCTCCGTCTTGTATTCGATACTTCACATGACTATTAGAACCATGTATCAACAAACTCCCCCTCGGCATGTGCAGTATCATCTCCTCTATTAAAACTTGTATCTTGTATCTTCAATCAAACTCTTCCTCGATCTTGACGATGATTCAATCTTGAATACTTGATATTGCATCGCGTGTAATCTCTTTATCAACAATCTTCAGAAGACTTGAAGTTTTGATGTTCTCTTCCCACATAGAATGCCAACATAAATAATCTTGGTGCAAAACGTCTCTTCGAGACACCAAGATATTTTGATTTTGAAAATTGATTTCGTATTCCGTGTTGATCGATCGAAAACAAATCAGAAACAAAATCTTTTTGGCTTTTAGAAACTTTATATCAAAACACATCTAAAATCTTTTTGGTATTTTCTTATAAGAAAAGTAAATGCATAACAGAATCAGACACTATTTTTGTCTTTTGCAAGGAATATCACAACTTGGGATCATATTGGTCATAACATGCTGAACTACACTTCAATTTCAATTATTGGAGCACATAAGTCATGCCGATTGCAGATATAATTTGTCCAACTTTAAAATCAGGCACAATCATACTCATAACATCTGGATATGTTAACGTATTGATTAGTTTTGCATTGACCAGTGTACCCCACACTATGAGACATACCCAGATATGTTTTTGCTTATCACATTTTGTGATTTCATTTGTGATTTTAATCACATAATGTTTATAGCCATGATATAGTCAACTGTGTTCCATGCAAAAAGAAATAAGAATGTTAAATCGTCTACCTTAAGGTCGATCTTTCGATACGCAGATAAGGCCTCGGATTTAAAAAAATAAGAAAATAAAACAAGTTGAAATTGTATAACTTAACAACAATCAGGTCGGTACTCCCGTACACGCAGAGAAAGTCCGATGAGTTATACGAAACACCAAAAAAATAAAGCAGAACGTCAAACGAACAACGATCAGGTCGATCTTGTGGACACGCAAAGAAAGTCCGATCGTTTGACAAAATAAAGAAAATCAAACAAGTTTAAATCTTTACAAAATGAACACGTGTATACATAGTGACTTTTCATTTTATTTTCACATATCTTTTTATTGATATATCGTGAGATACGCATCAAGATGTTGTCTACTAGGTCAAGCATCAGATTATTTTAGTGTATATCACATTCGTATACTTTCTGATTTGCTGAGCCTATCTTACACATCGATCAAATGGTCTTATGGCTTCTTCACTTACTTTATCCATGAGTCAGACGATGTCAGCCAATGTACCATCATTTCCCAATCATGTCGGATACAATTTCTCATGTTTCAATGTTTTTGGCTTTTTGCATTTTTCAATGTTTTTGTCTTTTCCAAATTTCTCCCCCTAAAAATGACAACTCTATTTATAGATTTTTTTACATCTTGAAAAATAACACACTATTTTTGAATATTTGTAAAAACAAACTCCCCCTCAGAATGAGACGGAGGTAAAACAAAAACAAGAAATTGATCGACCAACACAAATACTTGCAGTTTAGTCTTTGAAAAATAAAAAGTTGATTTTGAAATTCAATTTAATTAGAACAGATATTTCACAATCAGTAATTTTTCAATCACCGATAGGTCTTCCTGAAACACCTGCTTGACACCAAATAAATCATTAGTCGCTCTGGGATCGACCCGATTCAACAGCGTCGGGTCGCCCGGTGTCTTCCACATAGTCATTGTTGGCCTTGGAAACAATTTTTGGTTTCCATATTTGTAAAATTTTTAATTTCTGATCAGAACCAGAATCAGATTCAACCGACGTACTTGGTGTAGACCAAGATGATTTACGAGTTGATTTAATCTTTAGAGACCATGGTTCATAAAAAATTTGACCTTTGTTATCCACATATTTGGCAGTTTTGTTGATATATGTAGTCGTCGGACACTCAGCAGCAAGATGTCCCGATTGACGACATACATAACAAAGTCTTTCTCCAAAAACATTTGAAAATTGGTTTGTGTTTTGAAAACCAGATAAATGTTCAGAATCAAAGTTATCAAAGAAACCATCAGAAGAATCATACCTAGGAGATGGACTCCTTGAAGATGACGATCTTCCAGAATAAGAAGAAAATTCCTTCTGAGGTGATGATTTCTTTGCAACCTTTTCTTTAAGAACCTTTGCAGCTTTCTCTGGTTTCTTAGGTTGAATCGGTTCTTCCTTCACTTCATAGACCAAACCTTTGTGTTTGTAATCTGAAACCTTTGAAGAATTTGAAGAAGAACCCGAAGTTTCTTTTGCCTTAGCTTCGCTAGTGAATTTGGCTTTGATATCCTTCAGCTTGAACTTTTCAATCAAAACTCTTTCTTCTTCGGTTGCAGAGGAAGAACTCGAAGCAACCTTATCAAACACATTTTCATTTTCCAACAAAACAGACTTTGATACAAATTTTGGAGCTTCACCTAAAGTCTTCTCGTTCTTTTTAGACTTAGACTTGTTCTTCTTAGGTGGAGTGAAAATTTTTGAATAATCATGTACTTCAGCTTTAGAATCAAGCGGAACAGAAGTAACTTCAACTAAATCCACTGGTTAAGGAACCAAGTGAACATCCTCCTTCTTAGAACTCTCCATACTCTGATCCTGCTTGTATAAGAAGTTTAGCAATGTCGGTGACAAATTGCAGTTCTTCACTTGCCTTTTCAACTCCAAAAGTTCTAATTTCAAGTCATTAATCTTTTGTTGAGCTTCAAACACCTCTTTCTGTGACTTGATGAATTTTGCATTGAGATCATCATATTCATAAGTTTGTAGCTTTCAGATCTCACATTCAGCAAATAATTCTTCAAGAATATTTTATCTCTTTTGCTTATAGATCTCAACATCCTTAGTCAATACCTCATTCTTGTCACGATAAAGAGTATTCTCATCTTAAAGCATAGAAATTTTGTTTTGAAGCTTTTCAACAGTAACAACAGTTTTAGCAATAAGAGCAGTAGCTTCCTCATACTTTTGCTGATCCGGATAGCTTTTCTCAAATAAATTCTCAAAATCTTGAGCTGCATCTAAAGCTTCAGCTTTGGTTTTTTCACACTCTTCAGCCAATTTAACCTTTTCTTTCACAACATCTTCGTGAACATGAACTAATTTAAAATATTTCTTTTGAAACTCTTCCAACTCTTTCTTTAGCACAACAATTTCTTCAGTTGATGTTTTATAACACTGCTCAAACCATTCAACCTCCTTGTGTAATTTTACACATGTAAGACATTTAGATTCTTCAACTTTTGAACTAGCAGCAACTTGTGGTGAACTTTCTTGTACCAAGGATTCACTTGAATAAGAATCAGAATCAGTCAACAAGCTGTCATCATCATTATGACGAGCAGTCAATGCAATGCTAAATGGAGCATGATTTTGTTTACCTGATGAGTCTGCATTCCAGGCAAATTCATCTGGATGCCAAAATGTTTCTGTCAAAATTATTAGCAAAAGTAACAATTTTCTTTTCAACCTTATCAGCTTCATTTGATGGATGAAAAACTAAATGTGCATGTTGACCAGTTTTCAATTTGTTATCTGCTGAACTTGGACATTCTCGTGCAAAGTGACCATAGACGGAACACTTATAACATTTCACCTTCGACTTGTCCAAACCAATCTTACCTTCCTAATTCAATCTCTTCTTACCAGTTCTATTGAAAAATTTCTTCGTTCTTCGAACCAACATAGCATATTGCCAATTCAGATCCATTTGCTCCAAATGATCATAATCAATTTGATCGTAATCTTCATTTGCCAACTCAGCATTACTCACAGTACCAGTGATAACACCAAAATATGAAGATACTAATGCAGACATCAAAGCATTATAATCATCGATAGTTTGAACAGACAATGCACTTTGATTCGAAGAACTAGGAATCGAAACACTACAACCAGCAGAAGAATAACTTGGAGTTTCAGATTTACCTGCCAGAAATGCTGTAGGAGGTGCAGAACTAAAAATAGTAGATTTCCCAGCATTCAGAGTTGAATCATTGTTACCATAATATACTGCAGGATTTTGAACTTGCTCAGGTAGTGACTTATTCACTTTTAACTCTATATCCCTTGCTTGGATTCTTTGAATCAGATCATTAAATGACAATTTAAAAAAATCTTTATCATGATTGACCATCGTCACATAATTTTCACATTTCTCTGGTAAAGCTTCCAAAATCTTTTCTTTCTTTTCAGCTTCATCTTTTATAAGATTCACCAATTTCATTTCACTCATTAAATGAGCAAATCTTGCAATCAGATTTGGAATCGATTCATTTTGATAATGCTTGAAACTATCAAATTCCTTCTTCAACACCTTTTGTCGACTTTTCTTATATTGGTCATTTCCCTCACATCGCTTTTCTAAAGCATCCCACAAACTCTTTGCTGTGTAGTTACTTGAGAATTGATGTAGTAAATCTGTAGGCAATGCCATTGTTAAAGTACCATAGGCCTTCTTCGCAGCTTGATACGCTTTCTTTTGTTCTCCTGAAAGCTTTCTTTGAAGAATTGGTTCCCCGTCTTCACCTTTAGGATAAACATATTGCTCAGAATATGACAACCACATATCAATATCATTTGCAAAAACATATGCTTCAAACCGTGTAATCCAACTATGATAATCTTCCAATTTGAGCAATTTAGGAACTTTCTGACTTGTTCCGATTTCATTATCATAGTTCATCTTCGTTTGCATTGTAGTCTGAACCGAATTTTAAATAGCCGTGAACGCTTAAAATCGGACATTTTGAAAAGACTGGTTACTGTTCACTCCGAACCTGCTCCGAACTAACTCCGAACTTCCTCCGAACTTACTCCGAATCTAGTCCGAAATTAAATGCGCCGAGCTCCCTCCGAACTTATCCTTCAAGCAATCTAATAGAAACTAGACCGAACTTGTTCCGAACGATGACCGAACGCCGTCCGAACACGCACCGAACTCCCAATGAACCTCACCGAACTCTCACCGTATCAGGAATACGACTGAACTTCGTCCGAACCTCGGGTTCGGAGCGGTTACTCCGAAGTTGTCCGAACCTCAAACGAGACCAAGCTCACTCGACACCATTTTCTCGATTTTCAGTGTTTTTGGCTGGAATTTTCGACAGGAATTCAAGCAAACTCGATAGAAACGGATTAGGAATGAATTTTTGACTTGAAGCACACTCAAGAAGATCAAACGAACTAAAAAATGAATGACATTTTCGCAAAAACGTGAATTTTGAGTCAAAACTCTGAAAAACAATGATTTCCGACCAGTAGAACAAACCAAATGCTCTGATACCACTTGAAATTGCTTGAGCGTGTGGATCGTCTACTTAATCATTATGAAATCAATGTTATACGAGTTGGAACACAAAGTGTAAATACAAAAGACTTGTATTAACTACAGAGATGACCACATAATATACAGAGAAGATATGACTCAGAAGCTTCTGAATTCTATTACAAAAGAACTATTTATACACATTAAATCCCGCTAGTCCGAACCTCAGGTTCGGACCTGTTCGGCCATGTCCGAACTCCGAGTTCGGCTAGACCTAATCTTGCATGTCTTCGTCTTGTATTCGATACTTCACATGACGATCATAACCATGTATCAACAGGAATAACAATACCCATGTCACTTCTTGACACAACTCTTTCTAGTCGATCCTCTATCCTTCAATCTACCTTTCTAGGCCTCTCTCCCTCCAGCCTAATTCATTACCTCTCTGACCTACAACACTAAAACGAACCTCTCACCTTCTATGGCCACACCTAAAAATTACTCATCACCATTAAATTATACATCTCCTAATATAGGTCATCCTTCACTGTCCTTCCCATCCACCATTCTAACCCCACATCCTCATATGCCCCCAATCGCCCTACATCATGTCACTACCTGTAGCATGACCGGTGTCCATAAACCTAAACAACCATTTAACCTACACATCTCCCCCACCATATCTCCACTACCAAAATCACCCCATGCTTCCTTAACTGACGCAGATTGGAAAATGTCATGGGTGACGAGTTTTATGCTCTTATTGCAAATAAGACTTGGGAGTTGGTCTGTAAAGTCCCAGGTATGAAAATTGTACAAAGCATGTGGATTTTTCAGCATAAAAATGATTTTGATGGGACACTTGTGCGTGCAAGTATATATAAAAATATGACAATTATGGGTCGATTTCAACACCACTATTGCATTTAAGCTTTAATTGTATAAGACACGATAACGAACAATATGTGTAACATTTCGGTCTATCCGTTTACCTGTATCCGACCTGATTTTAGTTTCTAATGTCTGTGATTGATAATCAATGAAGAACCATGTTTCCTTATGATATTATTGTGTCCATGATCATATGATGTTGAATTTTTTTATCACAAAGCTCATTGATTGATTTAATGTTCAATTTATCTTTGTTCCAGATTTTTATTTCGCATGTTTCTTCATTAAGTTTACCCGAGTAATTCGAGCAATCTAAACATGTATAATTCTTGTGGGTAATACTAGTCACGCACACAAGTAAATACTTGTGTGGATATGCGGAAGTTTAAGGCTTAAAACGGGAATAATGAAAGTTTGGTAGTTTCCGCGTGATTTTGATTTTAACCGGGAGATCACTTATTTGAGTACCGTATGTCAAGTCGAGTATGTTTTTAGTCTAATAATCTCAAATCACCTCACAAATCATCACATAAATTCGAGTCATGAAACATTGATGATTAACCTAAAAGTGATACGTACGTCAATTTGCCTGAAAACCTGTTATGTGCGATTAAGTATTTGATCGAAATAGTTATGTGGCATGTTTATACTTGATTTAATTGGCTTAAATGTGGTTAATGTTATGGAAAACAAGAAATATAAGAAATTGAAGAAGATGGGACTAAAAAACATCGAATAACAAAGAACTGAGCACGAAAACAGAAATCGACCGAAGAAGGCTCATCCTAGGCAGCTCGCGGACCATGAACCCGCCTAGTGAACCCCCTCGCAGTCCGCAAAAACATGTCTAACAGGAAAAAACCTAGTTTTTGCCTATTTAAGCAACTTATTCTCCCCATACCTCATTTTTATCAAACCCTAATCATCATTTGATGTCATACCTGCTGTCCTATCATCATCATCATCATCACCATTCCTTGAGTTTTTTAGCAAGATTTGGGTGGATCTATGGTTATTTCATCTTCATTCATCACCTCTTGATTGGTAAATCCTAATACTTTTGTTGTCTTACCTTGCATGCTTCAAGATTGGATTTTTATGGTAGATCTAAGTAGATCTACTTGTTGTATTATGTATAGATCTAATGATATCCATGATAAGATGTGAACTTAATGGTTAAAGTTTAGGTTTTTATGTTTAGTATGTTAGATCTTGCATGCTTCATGTTAATGGTTTAGTTTTTATGTATGAAACATGAAAAATGTGCCATCTTGATGTTATATCTAAGGTGTAAAAGCTTAAAGTTGCATGCTTGTTGGTGTATGATCTACAAACGATGAATTTTTATAAATAATAAACATGATGAAAGATGAAGACTTGATGTTAATATACGTTACTAATCCATGGATCTATATAAGTCTTGCATGTATTGAGGTAAATCATCTGTTTTAATGATAATAGTGTCTTATAATCATAATTGTTTAGATCTTTGCATGCATGTAATAACAATTAAATTTTATATAAATATTAGATAAATATGTGAAGTAATAAATATGTTGCATGAATTATGTTATGTAGGGAGTTAGATTCTTGAAGTATAGATTAAATATGACATGCATGCATGATTTGGATGCTTATTATATAATGTGACCATCATTGGATTTAGGTTGTTGCATGAAAAATATATTTTTACGTTGTCATAAAATAAATATTTGTGTAATTAATAATTTGTCATCGCATGTTCAAGTGTTATGTTTGGTTCATGTGTTAAGATATATAAGTGCGTGATCACTTAAATAAATCACCAACGGGTCGTCGAGTCGATTATGTCCCTCATGTCGTTTTGGGTCGCGAATTCATTTACTTTTATTCGTTCGTGAATGTGATATCCAGGATTGACCGTTCCTCTTTTGTTGTGTTGTTCTCTCGTTGCCACTCTAATATCATGTGAGTATTCATAGCCCCGTTTTCCTCTTTACAGTTTTGGGGTGCAACATGCATCTCTATTCAAATCGTTATACGTAATACTATTTAAACTAGTATGCTATTCTATGTTGTGCAATGTGTGGTGTTCTAGTTGTGTGAAACTTGTTGGAAATCTATGTGTGGAAATCTCTAATCGCTAATCGCATGTGTGCCATTAACAAACCGAGCTGTGGTAACAATGATAGCTCTATTGGTTGACAACCCACATGGCCTGCCTGGTATTTGGCGCCGGGTGATTGCTCCCTTATTATCGAGGGTTGGTGCACATCAATCATTTAACCTATATGCTACTCACGAAACCTATGTTTACTCACCAACTATTCGTAGTTGACTCGTATGTTATACATGTTGCATGTAATGCAGTTTGATCAAGTTTGGATGATGATGTTAGGTTGCATGGGCCTTAATTGTGACCTTAATAATTAAAAGACTATTATGTTTTTATTTGTTTTGGATTATGGTTTAATTATGATATTTCCTTTATTTCTTTGAAATGGGTTGATTAAGAATATCGCAATATTTAAATTAGTGTTGTGTGCATCTGGACAATCCTCACACCCCGACGTATTCCACCGTCGGTTGGGGAGTGACAGATTGGTATCAGAGCCACGACTATAAGGACCTAGATTATTACAAACAGATTAACTTAGACTTATGCCTTAGGTGTCGTGCATGAGTGTCTCATGGTTAGTATGCCTATATAATTGCTATGTCAATTAAATGCTTCTTAATGTTTCCTGTTTCAGTTCCTGTCTTGGTCTTTTTCGTTTAGCATGCACTTGTACACATATCACTTTAGGCTTCCTAACATCTTTTCTTAGTAATGGTGCCTTACGTGCCATTTAGGGAAATTGATTTTCTTGATTTTCTTGATTTTCTGATCTCGTCGGAGTTAAGGTTCTAACAATGGACATGTACTAAATGGATGGGTGGAAGCATAGGTAGTCGGTTTCTCTGTCTAGAAAAGCATTGTGTATAAATCTGAATCTTTCGATTGGTCCCGGACACTCACTTGGGACACCCCAATGAGAGTGTCAAAACCTATTAGGCCAAAGCATGTCGAACACTGCTAGTATAACTCCGATTAGTCACGGTTGTAGTTTTCCAGTCGGGACATGAGGACCATTCCGTTGTGTTTTTACCATAATCGCGCGATTTCATGTTTTACGTGTTATTGTGTTTAGTAAGATTTTCAAATATTCTTGATGTTCTATGTCGCACACCCTCACGATTCACTGGTTCACATGTTTTACACTTGACCTTTTGCATTCAAAATTGATTATCAGTCACATCTTATCTCTTATATCATGAATGTTTTTAGTCCTCCTCAGCATCTCGACTCGTTTCAACGGTCAGCGTAGGGGCAATAGCTATCGCAAGATGGCCTCCATGATTGCCAACCAAATGGCAGATGTCATTCTGAACATGGTGCTACATATTCAATAGAGTCTGAATGCTAATCCCACCAACAACACTGGTGATCCTTGCTCTTTCAAGCATTTTAGCTCGTGCAATCCTCTTGCATGTGTTCACTAGTTTTGAAGGACCCACTGGCCTGTTGCAATGGTTCGAAGGTATCGAGAACACTTTCGTCAACAGTGACTGCCCCGAGCACCTCAAGGTCCCTAATGTCACCAGCGTCCTAACCAAGAAAGCTCTTACCTAGTATAATGGGGAGAAAAGAACCAGTGGTTCTGATGAAGCCTTA
>JBCNJP010000027.1:58569222-58587458 GCA_039602395.1 Deinandra increscens subsp. villosa
AGGCCAAGTCAGGGTTTTAGTAAATTCTAAAAAATCATAAAATATGGCTAATTATGGAACAGGGGAAATCCAGGTCTAATTCCTGGAAAAATCGTTCCACACGTATCGCCTAGAACAAAGGAAGTTCCAAGCGATATGCTTGGAAGTCTCGCGGTACGCGAAGTTCCCCTCGCGATACGCGAGGGGTAATTCGTCCAAAATTTTAATTTTTGTTGTTTAATGCATTGTTTTCTAAATGTTTGTTGTTACAGTTGTGTTGTAGCACCACAATCACTAACGTGTTACTGCTATTGTGGTAGGTAATGTATCCGGGAGTTGAAGCATGGGATCAAGTCATCTTTTCAAGAACTGAACATCATGGAAATGGGACTTTTGGGTCACGTTTTATGCGTAAAAGTTGTAGTAGTAAAACATATGATTATGAAGTCGAACTTAAACTTTGTTGCTTAGTAGTTTTTGAAAGACACCCCGTGAGACTATGTATTTGACAATTTTTTAACAATCTTTGAAATGAATTGCCTTTATTTTACTGGGACCTCCATAAGTAAGATATATGTAAAAGAGTTGGGATGGGTGTTGCACTTCTCCACTGGGCGGGCATTCTGGTATTCACCCTACCTTAGAAAGATTTAAGGATATATTTTATTAGAAATGGGCTCTTACAGACATTAAAACTTGTGATGTGTGTTTAAAGGCTAAGTATGAGGCAGTTCCTAGTCCTGGATTGTTGAACCCCTTACATGTTCCTCAATCTATTTTCACTGATGTTTCTTTGGATTTTATTAGTGGGTTAATCAGGGGGTAAAGATACTATTTGGGTTGTTGTGGATAGATTGACCAAATATGGGCATTTCATACCTTTAAAACACCCTTTCACAGTTGTTCAGGTTGCTCAGGTGGTCATAGATAATGTGTTTAAACTTTATGTTTGTCCTCAAACCATTGTTTCTGATAGGGATCCTATTTTTTTAAGTAATTTTTGGAAGGAACTTTTAAGATTTATCGTCCTCTTATCACCCCTAATCTGATGGCGAACCTGAAGTACTTAATAGATGTTTGGAGTATTATCTGAGGTGTATGGTCATGATTGAGCCTACTAGTTTGATTAATTGGATTTCATTGGCTTAATGGTGGTATAACACCACTTAGCATTCTTCCATTCAGATGTCCCGTTTCAAAGCTTTATATGGTATTGATGCTCCTATTCATTTGTCTTATATTCCCTATGATACTGAAGTGGCTACCCTAGAATATTGGTTCTAGCATCATGAAACTATGATTACTACCTTGAAGCAGTCTTTAGAAAAAGCCAGGAAGCGCATGAAGTAGTTTGCTGATCTTAAAAAAAGTGACAGAAGTTTTGCAGAGGGTGATTGGGTTTATCTCAAATTGCAGCCATATGTTCAAACTTCTCTGAGGCTGCATCGCTATTCTAAACTTTCTCAAAAATGTTATGATCCTTTCCCAGTTCTTAAAAGAGTTGGGTCTCTTGCATATACACTGGATTTACCTGTTGGTTCCCAGTTGCATCCCACACATGTTTCCTTGCTTAAACGAGCTTATGGACCTCCTACTCATCCATTTCACATTCCTGATGATCCTACTACAGTTTTTCACCGATTGACTATTTTGGACAGGTTATTAGCTCGTCAAGGCAATCGTCTAGTGGTTAAATTTTTAGTATAGTGGCAGAATTTACCAATTCATGATTTCACCTAGAAAGTTGCTACTGAATTCATGACTAAGTACCCTTCATTTGTTGTTGATCCTTGAGGCCAAGAATCTTTGGGGAGGGGGTATTGTTACATGTTTTGTAGTAAATAGATAGAATAAATAGTCTAGGGGCTATTTTGTAGTTGTTGTATTGTGAGGGATGAAATTGTAAATTCATAACGAACTGAAGTTAGGTTGTTAAGTAGCTGAAATTCGGTTGTAATTTTCATCACGATAATGAATTGAACACATTCCCTCTCTTACAATTTTGTTTCCATTTCTTATCGTAACATTTTGGAGCACATTGTCTGATTTTAGGGTTTCACTCTAAAATCATACGATAATGGAGAGCAGGGTCGGTCTAACGGGCCAAGTAATTAAAGCAAATGCTTGAGCCCCTAAAATGTCACACCCCCAAAAATCCCACGCGCGATAACGCGCCGTAGGGAGTGTGACAAACCAGGATCGCCGTCCATTAGTTACACCAAAGGACCAATAATTAATAAAAACGTTTCATATTTCATTAAAATATATAATTAGAGTTTTACAAATGCGGAAGCGTTAATACAATAAAAGTACTTATGTAAAATCTTTGTCACTTAAGGTGACGTAGACATTAAAAGTGTTTCAAGACTCATGCATGCGTACTCGTGATACTCGAACATCTGCAACCTGAGAAATAACATGCTAAAAAGTGTCAACACAAAGGTTGGTGAGTTCACAGGTTTATCAGTTCGAAAACAGTTCAAGTTAATGTAAATCGACTGTTCAACAACAGTCCCAGTTCAATGTAAATCAACTGTTCCTCGACAGTTCAAGTTTAAGTTCAAGGTTGACTGTTCAAAAATAGTTCAAGTTCAGTTTAAAATCCAGATAATATATCAATAGCTAGCTAGGCTATTTTCAAGAAATCAGTGCACGTTTGACTAGATAAACTAGCTATCCAGTTACTGAAGCTCGACAGTTCAATTGTGCCTCGTTAAGACTAAGAAGTATATAACACCCGTTCGATATCCAATCGAGTCAGCGCGAATGACCCGGGTGGGGCTTGTCAGGCCCAGTAGATCTACCAAATAAGTTCCCG
Source organism: Deinandra increscens subsp. villosa (assembly GCA_039602395.1). Taxonomy (NCBI): domain Eukaryota; kingdom Viridiplantae; phylum Streptophyta; class Magnoliopsida; order Asterales; family Asteraceae; genus Deinandra; species Deinandra increscens. Next base: position 58,572,020 of record JBCNJP010000027.1, read on the forward strand.
CTGATGTCACATTGACAGTAACTCTAAAAGTGAGGACTTTATCATAAGTGTGCCACTATCATTCAGGTGATATGATTATCTAACAGTTCAAGTGTTTGCATGTTAATCTCCCCCAACATGATTAAAATAAGTAAAAGGGGCCGTGAAACTCACCTTAGGTTGCACAGCAAAGATTCCAGATAAACAGTACAGCAAATAGCAAGAACGGGTCTTGCGAAAGCAATCAATCACCTAACGAGCATACAGGTATAAGTGTGTGTTCAAACAAAACAACCAAGTCCAATGTAAATGACGAAAATGAATTATCGTGAAGTCCGGAACAGGTCGATGATGGCACGTTTGCCAAATCCAAATCCGAGCAGTTATCAAAATAACGCGAAAATATAATACATATCAAATATATATATATATATATATATATATATATATATATATATATCCAAAATAATTATATATATAATATATAATCCAAAAGCGCAAATGACGCTAATAACGAGATTACAAAACGAAATACCTATATATAAAAGTTCACAAGGAATATCTAGTTGTTTCAATAACCTAAGGATATACGTTTATATATTAATCTACGCAAAATATTATATATATATATTACCCTTTTTATGTAAAACCTTGATTTTTGAGTTCAAACATATATATATATATATATATATATATATATATATATATATCTATATACCTTATTAAGCATATATGAGAGAGATTGTTGAAAATTAAGATGTACAAGTTTTCATGCATGGTGTACAATTTTCTAAAGCAATATCTTTAAGAGGTACAAGAGGAGAAACATTGTGTACAACTATTCAAAGCCCAAATGTCTTAAATTCATGACCGGGTCCTCAATGTGGGTATTCTCATTCAAATCGGGTTCCTTGGGAGCGTGCTTTGTGCGTTTCCTTTTCAGAGGTAACCACTTGATCAGTCATACATCCATACCCAATGAAGCCCTAATTCAAAATCCTTCTGAAATCGCAGACTTGCAGGACCAAAAATGTGATCCCAAAAATGTGATCCCAACCCAAATCTGGTAAGCTTTACTTTGTCTTTCTCCCCTTGCTTTTACACAGTCCCATAACCGGGTAAAGGGTTTGCAGATGCACCTTCGTTTGTACATAGAAAGCCAGATATGTCAAGATCCGTCTCACTCAAATTTCAAAAATTTATTTCATTCTCTCTCTCAGATCTAATCACCGTTCTTCGGCCAACGACTTCCAGCTATTTCACGGCAGTCCAGCGGCGGAGCTACGGTGGTTCATATTGGCGTGTTTTCTTAATTCCGTGTTCACTTAGTTGATTCCATTTGGTTTTTCATCTGATTGCGTGTTTTCTTAATTCCGTGTTCAGGTATGAAATCCGTAAAAAGAGCCCTAATACTGGTTCGTACTGACACAGGTACTCATCCTTCTTCTTTCTCGATTCTTTGACTTGATTTTCAGTTATTTCTAATTTTTTCATTCCATTCTTCAGGTTGCCCGTTTGTGATTTTTTGGTTAATTAGGGCTGTTTGTGTGTGAATCTAGGTTGTTGTTCTTGGCTGCTCTGATTTCTAGAAACAGATTGAAGGAAGTACCATTGAATCAAGCTATAATATGTAAGAAAATGATTCAAAAAGGAGCATATTAATGAGGTATTTTGATCCATTGCCTCCATTAGATGTGATTTCTTTCAACTTCTACTTTGTATTGTGTATTGGATTATAATTTGAATGTGGTATCTTGCGTCTCTCTTCTTTGCTTGCAGGTTCTCAAAATATGTTATGGATGTTAATAGCAACATTATTATATATAGGATGTCTTATGGCTGTTAATCTAGAGATGAATGGAGTATAAAACTTGGTGTATGTGATTCACTTCTCTTTTTATATTTCTATTATGTAATCCATGTCTTCACTAAGTTTATGCTTTTGTACGAGGACTATGGAGAAGTCATTGGAGAAACTTTTTGATGTTAGGAGTAAAAAGCTCTGAGAGACGATTGGTGTATATCCTTTTTAGGTACAATTTTGTTTTTGCTTCTAGATTATTCTTGTCAAATATTTAAAAAAGGATTTGTGTGTATGTGTATATATCTTGTTTTGATATTTTATAAGATTTGTAGATGGTAATTTGTGAAGTCAGTTTTATAAGATTTGTAGGTGATATTTTACTATTTAAATGTGTAGGTGGTATGAATGTGATTATAATGTGTTTCTTATAAGTAAAGAGTAAACTTGTCCGCCTTTTGGAAATTGTAGATTTTTCTGGGAAGGATAACAGCTCTGAGTTAGATGATAAGAGTGTTTGCAAATTGCAATAGAATCAGTCGACATGTTTTGAGGGTTCAACCAGTTCAAGGGTCGAGGATTGGTGGCACTTTTTCTCTTATTTCCGTCTGACCTATCGCCGCTGGTCTTAAGATTTACCCAGACCCATCACCGCTGGTACTTTTCTATTTGATTTTCACCTCATTTTGTTTTCTTTTTTAGAGATCTAATCTTATGTCTATGTGCTATTGATATTGATTATTAACTGGTATTGAAGGATTTAATATTAAAATAAAATGAACCACAATGAATTGCAGGTGGTTATTGTAGGGATCTAGGTTTAATTTGGTGTTTTTTGTCATAAATCATTCCTGTGGTGCTGAAACAACTTTTATGAAGAATATGCTTACAAATTTGGTTTTGTGGTTGGTATTACTTTCTATCTACTTGCTTTCTAAATTTATATATAAAAATCTTTGATTTATATACAAGTGACAATTCTAATGATTTAAGCATTGTTTTCTATATTGTGGCAGTTATTAAGTATTGACGACATGTGCATGGGCACATTTGGCTCTAAATCTACCATCTTTAAAGAAGCTTGATTCAATGCTAATCACTATGCTAGACGAGTTTTGTAATAAGGAATTTTGGTATGTTGATCTCGATATATGGTTTATTTTGGATTGTAATGCTAGCAATGGTTTCCACGTAAATGATGATTTGAAAGAATCTAAGTAAGAAATGGAGTTCATGATGTTTATTTACAAGAATCAGTAGTTACATTGATCGGTTTTCAAGAAAGGAGGATTACCAGATGGAACTAAACTAACTTACGTTGCTCAAGGAGGAAAGATTGGTTATTACATGTCAGTTATGTAGTTAATATGTGGTTATTACATGCCAGTTATGCTAATATATATAGTATCATGTGTTCTTGCAGGTCATCAAAAAGGGAATCAAGACCGACAGATGGTTAGTAAACTGAGATTACTATTAAACTGAGAACCTAGCAATCAACCCGGCTGCGGTACATGGAGATATTAAATGGTGGTATGCTCTTAGCATTACATACATGGAGGTATTAAGGTTTTGTATTTCTTCTTAATTTGATTACTGAAGTGAAGAACTATACAAATGTGATACTAATAATGGATCAAAAGATAGGTAAACCTTATGACATGGTATATTAAAAAGCCAAAATGGTACTAAATTTACTCCTTTATACATAGAAGAATACAGATACAGTTTACTAATTGATTATTTATGAAGATAGCTTTTCTTTACATTTGACAGTATGTGCTTCTCAGATAGAGAAATTAGCATGTGACGATCACTTTGGTGTGATTAATACGCAATCAAATGTCTAATTGTGATATTGTTGGTTAAACTAAGCATGTACCTGATGTTTGAATCTTTTGCCCCTTATTTTCATTCTTATTTATTATTATAATCGTTTACGTACAGTCTGATGATGGTTGGTTTCATGTATAGAGCTATAGGCTATATTTTTATGAAGTTCTCGGAGCGTGGGATCTGCTCATTTGTATGAAGAGTTGTTGAAAAGCTTGAAAGTTGGGGATCATGATTCTTCGGATGAGGTTTGGTACCTACATTGATCTATTTACATATTTATATTATCGAACTGTTTACTAATATAATCATCCGGGTTGTTTTTTAGTGTTCATTTGAAATGAGTTTGTTGACTGCATAAATATTTGTACATAATCAACGTGTTCTTTAAGGTTAGATATCTCTTTGCTGTATTTTCCAGTTAATGTTTAACAAGGAACTTTCTGGTCAAATGAATTAACACTTCTGACAGTAAGATTTTGCTGCTTGTACTCTGTGCTTACATGGTGGTGAATGAAGCTTCGCTGGGTTAATCTGACAAGATTTTTCAAAACTGATGGTGCAGGAAGGTATGTGTAATATATGTGTAGATGGACTGCTCTAGGTGATAATAAACAAAGAAGTAAATGAATGAAATTTTGATTTAAAGAAGGATTGCAGCCAGTCACTTTCTTTGTGTTTATAAGAAAAAAAAATATCTAATTTAGGGTGTAATATTTTTTTTCTCTGAATTTTGTGTTTTTCAATCAAGTTGAATCAAAAGGATAAATTTACTATGTGTGTGACCAATATATATTTCAATTCGGGTGTTTGTTGTTATTTGTTTGAGTTCTAAAAAAACGAATACCTCGATGTAAATTGTCGTGCCGCCATAACAAGCGAACAAATAAACAAATATCGCGTTGTAGTTTGTTATGCCGCAGCAACACGCGAACAGAAGACGAATAACATGCTATACACTGTTGCCGCCATAACAAACGAACAAATGACGAATAATGCCCCATAAACCGTCGCCGCCGCAACGCGCGGGTACCCCCCTAGTATATATATATATATATATATATATATATATATATATATATATATATATATATATATACGAATTTATTAAAAAAAACAAAACTATATTTTAGTTCAAAACGTCAAAGTTTAGGGGTTTAATAGTCCAACATATAGTTTATGGGTTTTTAATATTACCAAAAATCATTTTAAACGAGTTTTTAACTCAAACAGTGCCCAATATCGTAATATTAACAAAAACAGAAAATATGGAGGTCACCTAGCATCAAACCCACAACCTCCTAGTCATATAGCAAAGCTATAACCACTGGGTAGAGGCTGATGTTGTTTAAGACTTCGAAAATATTGAGTTTATGCATTCTGTGGTTCAGAAACCTTGGTTACGAAAAATGTTTAAAAAAACGGAGTGGCCAGGCTTTGAACTGGCGACTTTTCGGAGGGAGACAAAGGACTTAGCCACCGGGCTAGTCCCTGCAACTGTGATATACCCAGAACGTAAAATATTAAACTAAGTCCAGGCGGGTGTCATCATCTTCTCCATAAAACCCTGTCGATTCCCACCTCCATTGATGACACCCGAAGGTTTACAGAAGCATATCGGGGCACTCATATGAACCATTGACACAATCATACTAGATACTAAGCGGATTTTTTGGATTACCTCGAATGCGAGCGAACACCGAAACACGAAGACTTTGATGAACGATTTGAACCGAATTTGAACCTACGTCGGGAACAGACCCGATGCGTGCCGGAGCTGTTTTGTAGGGACTGTGAACACCTGAATAACAACTGATGGTGGCGCAACTCTGACTTCCGAAACAAAAATGATGAACAAATGCGGATTCAAGATTTGTAATTGGGTTTCTTGCGGACGTACGGTTTTTTTTTCTTTCTATTCGGGAGTGTGTTTGAGGGCCTGAGCATTCGAAAAGAAATGATTAGAATATGCCTAGATGTTTGATCAAGTGATTGATTAACGCATCAGGTTCATAACTGGCGAACGCATTAATTCAGAATTGATTACGGTGGGTTACCATATACGTATCATCGCTGGTGGCTTTGAAAAGCCTTCAAATTGGCTTTCGAGAAAAGGCAGGAATGGTCCCTCCTTAGTTTACATAATAAGCTCACAGGTTCAGGTAATTACAAAATAGATCCTTGTGAGTTTGTGTAATTAAATGGGAGTTTGGGAATTAGCAATATTGGTCCCTTGAAGTTTAGAAACATTAACGGACACATAACGTGGTTAACGGAAGATTTCATGACGATGAATATACGAATATATATCAACATGTGTTTGACACGTGACGTTTATAAAAATATAAACCTTAAATATCCACATAAAATAATAAACAATAACCCATAATTTATTTATTTTAAGTTCACTTAGAATCATAGATTCAAATCTATTCTTGTGTGTTTAAACTCACAAAAAAAAAAATTGTAAAACGATACTTCTAGTTAGGTGACACGTTGTCGCATAAAGTCATAGAATGACTCATGTGAATATATACATAAAATCATAAGTTAACTTGTCACATGAAATGACACCACGTTTGCATGAAATCATAACATATGATTTGCATAAAATTATAGAATGTCAAACGTCTAGCCTTTAAGTGCATGCTCGTGTAGCGATGGTTATACAAAACACTAATTTGCTAAGGTAAACACATTCAACACATAAATGTTCACACAACATTTATTTCAATTTAAGTAAATTTTCTCACGACATTTATATCAGTTTAAGTTTATTTAAATCAGAAAAAGACCTGAAAAGACGGATCGTCACATAAAATATAGGGCCCCATTTTAAAATCTGGTCTAGAATGTTTATATATTAATAGAGTGTGTTGGAGATACTTACAATGTTATTGATTAGTTCCGCCGGTAAAGCTCTTTATTTGTGAGTTCGGTTGTGTAGGTTCGAAACCCATCTTCACCGTTGTTTCCTCAAAACGTTTAAAGTTTAAACTTTATATTGGTAGGAAAGATTTTATGTTAAAAACTTTGTTACCCAAAAATTATAACAATAACGATTTTGGCTCGGTGGTTGGAATCTCTCTTTCCCAAACCATAGGTCCAAGCTTTGAATCCTTTTGCCAACTTGTTTTTAATTAAAAATCTATTTCTTTATTTCCTATACTTTTTATTTCTTTTATACATACATTTTTCAAACAACAATTAATTAATTTTATATAAGTATGTTTTTTACAGATCTAAATTTGATTTTCTCTTTTCTAATCGTTTATTAATTTAGAACAAAAAGTTATGAACCGGGATATTCGAAAAATTCATAAGTAAAGTAAGACTTAAAGACCCCATTTTTTTAGTTCGTTTGACTCAAAAAAAAAAAAAAAAAAAAAACTTGAGCCATCCCTGATAGAGATTGGTCAAATAAACCTATAATAAACCTTTGGCCACTTGTTTACTATAAAAAAAACTCGAAAAATTGGATTTAAATAATCCTAACTTTTACCTATTAGCCGGCAATAATCCCAAATTTGAAAATCCTCTTCACCAGTCCCAATTTTCATCTAATTTTTTTCTAATGGACCCGCCGTTAACTTTTTTAACACCGTTAACTTTTTTAACACCGTTAAATACATGCTGATGTGGCATGCTAACGTGTAATACTTTATTTATTTTTTTATCTTTAATCCACATCATATTCCATGTCATTTTTTCCTTAATTTTCAAAAAAAAAAAAGTATTACACGTTAGCATGCCACATCAGCATGTATTTAACGGTGTTAAAAAAGTTAACGACGGGTCCATTAGAAAAAAAATTAGATGAAATTTGGGACTGGTGGAGAGGATTTTCAAATGTGCGATTATTGCCGGCCAATAGGTAAAAATTGGGATTATTTAAATCCAATTTTCAAAAAAACTCGGTTGAAATCTAATTACTTAAAATTGTACATAATAATTATCTCATAAATCATAATAAGCATATTAACCAGCATTATTCTTTATTCTGTCTTTTTGTTTGGCTGAGGTCCCTAAGTTAATATTGTCCCAAACAAACACATGGATCTAGGCGTCACAATATAAAAGAACACCTCAATTTTGAATTTTAAAAGTCAAACCATCATCACTCCATGGCACCAAACTCACCCATACTCCTTCATTTCATTCTACTTCTTTTCATATTCTCTCAACTACACCCCACTCATTCTCAACAAACAAACATCAATACATACGTTCAAGATAGGCCCGACCACGAAAATTCGACATCGGTCCATGTTTCAGTTTCAGCTCGTGTAAACTATCTTTTTCCACTCAATACATTTCTTCTAAAGGACATCTATAGCGAAAAACCAGTCTTGAAACGTAGACGATCTCCAAAACTAGTTCGAAAACGATCCAGGTCCAAATCAAAATCTACGCTGGGGTTGTATAAAATTAGCGTGTCACGTGACTCACGCAAACCATTACCTTATCACTTTCCGGTTGGAGTGCGTATAGCTTTTTTATATTTTCTGAAGTTGTTCTTATGGGGTGTGAAAAAGACATTACAAAAAGGTGATACGAATGCTAATGGTGTAATACACACATGTTACTCGGATAAAAAAGTAAAAGAAGAATAATTTTATAAATTTGTCTCTATTTTTAAAAAGAGTTAGCGACGCAGCTTATTGCATAATATAGTCATACAATAACTGTAGTCGATCCAATTTGTCTCTTTGTTTGTCTTTGTAAGTCATATTTTCGGATTTGCTTTTGTCTCGTATGTATAGCAAAGTTATAATGTAAAACTTAGCTATATCACACAATATAATCATACAATATATAGATGAATATAGATGCGATAGAAATGTTAACCATTTTATCCACACTCCAATTTGGTTTAATTGTTGCCTCAGAAGCACTTCTACCCTAAACATACTTTGTATTTGCATTTTTATCGTACAGTATAATCATACAATACATGAAGAAAAGTTTTGAAATATAATATTCATGCTCCTATTTGATATAAATAAAAAAATTGTGAAATAGTATATTCATGCTCCTATCTGATAGTTGCCTCTAAAGGATTTGATGGATAGTTTTCATTAGGAAATGGTCTCTATTAATCCCGGTTATCACATATTGGCCAATAATAATTTTAGTTTTGTTTTTCCCCATAATAATCCCAGTTGTTAAACCACTTGCCTATATTGAACCTATTAGCGGAAATTATTTGTGTATATGTATTTTTGTAATATTATTTGTTGTGATCTCCCTTAATTAGGAGATATAGTTTCCTTATCACTTGATTGTATTTCTTATATATTGTATGTATTATTATTGAATGGGATAACAAGTTTTGCCAATTTACATGGTATTAGAGCCTTCCCTTTTTTTCTAAACCCTAATCCTTCCGTCCGTTCCTTGGGTCTCGATCCAAGCAACTGGTTGATTTTTTTTCTCTCCCCTCTCTTCCTTGTTGATCATCCTGTTTCGATGGGTGACAAGCCTGTGGATAAGAGTGAATCCAACACCAAACAGCCCTTACATGCCGTCTACATGGTGATGGATATTAAAAAAAATGCGTGTTCTTGACGGGTCCAAGGTTTCATACAATTCTTGGGTTAAACTGTTCCAAGTAACAGCCCGCGGTTACGAGGTTCTCGATCACATCGACGGCACCGGCCCTCCGGCGAAAACTGATCCCACGTATTTGTGACAGCCGTCTATTTTCCATATTTGTAACCCGACCCGTTTCAGTTATCCATGTAATTTCAATCTTTATTCAAGCAAATCATGAAATTCTATTTTTTATGCTCGTTTCATTTTATATGTAATATATATTTATATATATATATGTTATGCATGTTAAGGTCATACCCGAGTCAACTCACGAAACCAATGGTGATAATCATTTGACAACTCCAACACTATATATTAATGGTGGTAAAATAATAAAGATTATAAAAAATATAGTTTTTGTAAATCGATTTTTTATATATAAAATATTTTAAATATTAAACCTATATCAAAAGACTACCCAAAGGATTTACCAAGTGTTACCAAGTTTTACCAAGTGTTACCAAGGATTTACCAAGTTTTACCAAGTGTTACCAAGGATTTACCAAGTGTTACCAAGTTTTACCAAGTGTTACCAAGGATTTACCAAGTTTTACCAAGTGTTACCAAGGATTTACCGAGTGTTACCAAGGATTACCAAAGGCTAAAATTTCATGTATAAATACGGCATGCTTGAACCAAAAATAAACACAGTCAAACTCATTTCTTACTCCCAAAACGCTCATGAAAATATATCCATTTCTCCTTCCAATTCCACGACGGAAAGAAATTATCTACCTTTTAAAGACTCACGAGTGGATTCAACAATCTCCTACTACATTCCTTCTCCTTGCTTGCTTTAAGTGAGTAATCATTCGTTATTATTATTTTTCTTTTATGTCGTTATTTTGAACTAGTCGAGCCTTCGGGTTAACTATAATTTTTAAAGAAAAATACTAATCTTATATATTTTATACTCCTCAAATATAAGCACCTCGTGTGTTAATCATAAATTAAATTTCCATAGTAAAATTTATATTCATAGTTTTATTTTATTTGCATAAACATTAATGAAATTTTATTATATTAAAATGTGTCTCAAATTTATTTATTACACTTACTTCAATTATATTATATATTAGATCTAACGGATATCCGTTATGTCCGTTAAGACTCTAATATTTGTAACATTAATAAAGTACATTTTATAAACTAAGTTGGGACTTTTGACTTATAAAAGGCAATTGTTTTTATATATTTTGTATAAACTAAATAAACAACTCAGTTGGGAAATATTATTTATCCAACTCACTCGAAATATAACTCGTAAATTTAGAGCACGTTTACTTGAGTATTCAAATACACTTATATTTATTTTCGTAGAATAAATATACATATATCTAACACAAATAATTATCACCAACGGTTAAACGGGTTAACTCACGTAACTAGACTCGACTAGTCTAAATGGTTGACTTACATACTTGACCCATATCAGTAAACCTTAAAGTGTCTTTATATAATTTAGGACACGGGTAGGTCGTCTTCTTATCACTCGGACTCTTTTCATATTTCACTCACCACCTCAAGTGAGTACTCATAATCCCTTTTCCTTTTCAAGTTTTGGGATGTAACATGTATACATATTCAAAAATCAATTCTTTATTCATTTTACAAACCTTGCGATTTCAATCTATGTCTATGTGTGATTACATGCTATATGTTAAACTGTGTGTTTTATTCATCATTCATCATTCATCTGTGTAATCATTAACAATACAAAGCCTATGGTAACAATGATAGATCTATTGGCTGACAACCCACCTGAATTTGACCGGTAATTGGCATCCGGGTGATTGAAACCTATTTTCATCATAGCGTGACTTTCGAGTTACGGACACTAGTCATCAAGGTTTGATTATGCAAAAATTCAATATTTGTTTATTCATACATGCATGAGTCTACATTTGACATATGAATCGCTTTCAAACTATTATATATATTCTAACCTTATGTTTACTCACCAACTATTTTAGTTGACACTCTCTATTTTTATACATGTTACAGGAAATGCTGTTTGAGCTATACGTGATTGATGCTACACCTAGGATGCTTTGGACCTAGATTAATTAAATCAAACTCTATATGTTATGCTATGTTATGTGTGTTGAACATGTTGTAAGGCTTGGAATTTGGTAATGAATAATTATTGAGACTTTAATTAGTGTCATGAGCATTTGGACAATCATCATGCCTCGACGTAAATTCCGCCGTCGGTTGGAGTGTGACAGTATGAACAGTGGATGAAAATAGATGCTATCGCGCTTCAGTGGGTATACGACACACTCTCTGATGAAATTCTTGGTCGTGTACTTGAAACCGAGTCCACTACTGAAGAGGCTTGGGATAGAGTTAAGGAAATATTCCTTAACAATAAAGGCTCTCGTGTCGCCGCTCTCGAGGAAAAATTCATCGGCCTCAAACTTGCTGCAATGCCGTCACTAGAAGTCTACTGTCAAACTCTACGTGATTTGGCAAACCAACTCAACGATGTTGATCATGCGGTTAGTGATCATCGTCTTGTACTTCAATTGGTTCGGGGCTTACCAATGGAATTTGATTCTATCGGCACCTACATAAATCAAACTCTTCCCTCATGGGATAAAGCATGTAATATGCTTCACCTGGAACAGCAGCGTTAGAAGGCTCGAGACCCTCAACCGCCGTCACAGGCCCTTGCTGTTTATCGTGGCTCCTACCAACCCCAACCTCGTCGTGATCAATCATCCCGCTCCTACACCAATCGCCAACCAAATCAGCGTCCTAACAGCAGCCGCACCGGTCCATCCAACCAACCTACTCCGACTTCCAATCAAAACTGTGGCCCACCGCCTCGGTATCCGGAAAACCAGAAGTCTCCCCCTAGCAACCACAACCAGCGTTAATGGGGAACATGCTAGATACAAGGCACGTCTCGTCGTTAATGGTAAATCGCAACAGGCAGGTATTGATTGTGACGAGACGTTTAGCCCCGTGGTTAAACCAACCACCATTAGAACCGTTCTTAGTCTCGCTCTGTCTCGAGCTTGGCCGATTCATCAGTTAGACGTTAAGAACGCGTTCCTCCATGGTGATTTACATGATACCGTTTATATGTTCCAGCCACACGGGTTCGTTGATAAAACGAAACCTCACCATGTGTGTCGGCTTTGAAAATCGCTTTACGGTCTCAAACAGGCGCCCCGGGCTTGGTATCATCGGTTTGCAACATACATACTAAATTGTGGCTTCAAAACATCGACCAGTGATAGTTCCTTATTCATCTATCGTAGAGGAAACGACATGGCATATTTATTGCTCTACGTTGATGACATAATCTTGACTGCATCTAACCCGCAGCTTTTGCAGCACTTTATTACAGCTATGTCTCGTGAATTTGCAATGACAGATCTTGGGCGTTTACATCATTTTTTGGGCATTGACGTTAAACATCAAAATGGTGGTCTCTTTCTCAGTCAACAAACATATGCAACAGATATCCTTAAACGGGCCAACATGCATAATTGCAAACCGTGTTCGACCCCGACTGACACCAACTCCAAGCTCAGTGCTACAGCCGGTGATTTATTGTCTGATGGAACTCTATATCGAAGCTTGGCAGGAACATTACAGTATTTGACATTTACTCGACTTGACATTGCCTATGTTGTCCAGCAGGCATGCCTTTTCATGCATGCTCCTCGGGAACCTCACTTTAATTTCCTTAAGCATATACTACGCTACCTTCAGGGTACTTTGGATCATGGCTTATACTTATCACCCACCAAATCGGTCAACCTCACTGCGTATTCGGATGCCGATTGGGGTGGGTGCCCGGACTCCTGGCGATCTACCGCTAGCTACTGTGTATTTCTCAGAGATAATTTAGTGTCATGGTCATCCAAACGGCAACCCACTGTTTCAAGATCTAGTGCTGAAGCTGAATACAAAGGGGTTGCCAACACAGCTGCTGAGTTAACTTGGTTGTGCAATCTATTGGTTGAGTTACATGTCCCTATACATTGAGCGTCTATTATTTATTGTGATAATGTCTCAGCTACATACTTATCTCACAACCATGTTCAACATCAGCGCACCAAACACGTTGAAATTGACATTCATTTTGTCCGCGAAAAGGTTCGACTTGGTGCTATTCGTGTTCTTCATGTTCCCGCCGACTATCAGTATGCCGACATATTTACCAAAGGTCTTCCACGCCAACTTTACGACAGGTTTAAGTCCAGTCTGTGCATTCAACCGGCTCATGCTACGACTACGGGGGACTATTAGCGGAAATTATTTGTGTATATGTATTTTTGTAATATTATTTGTTGTGATCTCCCCTTAATTAGGAGATATAGTTTCCTTATCACTTGATTGTATTTCTTATATATTGTACGTATTATTATTGAATGGGATAACAAGTTTTGCCATTTTACAGAACCGTCGTTAACTATCCACTAACTCAGTTAGTATGAGAGATTGTTTTTGTAATTTTTTAAATTGGATGGACTATTTTTTGTAATTTCTTAAAATACGGAGAGAAAAGAAACCGGTGTTCACCACCATCTTTGGCTACACCCATTCGCCACATCGTACAACCACCACCATCCTACCCCAAACTCCTCTGCCTCACCCCACCACTGCGATTTAGGGAAAAGAAACCGGTGTTCACCACCTCTCTCATTTTTTTCGACCACCGTTGTCTGCTTTGTCGCAGACCCCCCTCTCGACTCTCGTTCCACACAGTGGCGGCAATTCTAAGTAATTTCTAGCCTTAATTGCGTGTTGATTTCATCAATTTCTATCCTTGCTTTTAACTTTTGTTGATGAATTTGGCTTCAAATGGTTCACCATTGTCGATATCTGTTCAATTGGTTCTCAAGACTCAAGCCCCTATTGTAGTTTTGCAACTTCTGTTCCATCTAATTGTGTATATTTTCTTCTGTCACTTTCTAAAAGGTATGCGACGATTGTTCAATTTTTGTTTTCCTATTTATAACTGTTTAAACCTTACTTCAGGGATTATGAATTATGTTGATTACTAAATTGCCAGAATGTGTGAAATGTTTAGTAATTTGTGTGAGACCTATTTTAAATAGTTGATTTATAGTAGGTAAGTCTTGTTTTGAAATACTAATTAGGTGTTATATCGATCTTAGTTGCCATCGTACAACAAAAATGGATACAAAGTCAATACGTTACACAAACCTATTATTTAATAATCGAAATCGCAGTGGTGGAGATGAGGCGGAGGAGGTTGAGGTAAGATGATGGTGATTGTACGATGGCGGCTGATGGGTGTCGCCGGAGATGGTGGTGAACACCGGTTTCTTCTCCCTCCTTATTTTAAGAAATTTCAAAAAATAGTCCCTTCATTTTAAGAAATTACAAAAACAGTCCATCACACTAACTGAGTTAGTGGATAGTTAACAACGGTTCAATATAGGCCAATGATTTAATAATTGGGATTACTGTGAGGAAAAATCAAATCTAGTGGATAGTTAACAACGGTTCAATATAGGCCAATGATTTAATAATTGAGATTATTGTGAGGAAAAATCAAATCTAGGATATTATCGGCCAATATGTAATAACTGAGATTAATAGAGACCAATATTCATTTTTGAAACTGATTTGGATAAAAACTGATATCTATTACAAACAAGATGAATTCCTATATATACATGGTACAAGAAGTTTCTAGATACTATCACAAGAAATATCTAGTACTAGGAAATATCTAGCTATAGAAAAATCTAGATATTGGGCTAGTGGGCCTTATATACATACACTATTTAACACTCCTCCTCAAGTTGGAGCATAGATGTTAATCATGCCCAACTTGTTACAAATAAAATCAATCTGAGTCTTTCGAAGAGGTTTGGTAAGAATATCTGCAAGTTGAAACTCTGTCTTGATATGTATCGGTTGAATCGATGGAGGATCAACTTTAGTCCCTACTACTCGATCTCTGATTAAATGACAATCAACTTCAATATGCTTCGTCCTTTCATGAAATACTTGATTCTTGGCTATATGTATGGCTGATTGATTATCACGATATAGTCTCATTAAGTTATCAGAGACAACTCCAAGTTCTCTAAGCAGACGACGAACCCATATCATCTCCGAGGTGACATCTGCCATGGCTCTATACTCTGATTCGGCGCTCGATCGAGAGACTGTGTGCTGTTTTTTACTTTTCCAGGACACAAGGTTTCCACCAACAAACACACAATAGCCAGTAGTAGA
>JBCNJP010000027.1:58587958-58615502 GCA_039602395.1 Deinandra increscens subsp. villosa
TTATATGTTTTTGTAGGTTTCTAATAAAGTCCCGTGGCCCGAGAGAAAGTCAGAAGTTAGACGAAGAAAAGAAGAGAAGAGACTGAAAATCTGTCCCAGGCGTATCGCCTGGGACCTCACCATTGTCGCGCGATACGCGTGGAGCCAGAAAGGTCAACGGGAGCCTTAAGTCGGTTTGACCGACTATTTTGTCGTACATAGGGCCTAGGCGTATCGCCTGCCACTTCTAGACCTCCAAGCGATACGCTTGGAGGGTGTTTTTCCGCAAACTTAGCCAGTTCGATATAAATTCGATCTTAGGGTTTGTATTCGACATTCTACGACTCCCAGACGAACTCAGAGGAGATTTTGGGCGAAATTAAGAGCAGAGAAGGCTAGGGACTAAGGAGGAAGTATCGGTGGACCAATTATTCAACACGAATCATCATCGGTTTACCGGGTTTTCTTCTCGATTCTTGTCGTTTCTTAGACTTAACCATGTTTTCTGTCAAAGACCTGATTTTTATTATTGTTTCAGACATTGACATGATTGTAGGCTAAGTAATTTGTATTACCTAGACCTAATTGGATGAATTCTTAGTATTTATGATTTTACTCGGTTTTGATTGATTGAATGATGTTACGCTTTTATTAAATTCCAGTAATTACCATGGTTGATGCTTGTGTGTGTTGAAAATAGATTGTTAGTTGATTGTTGATGCATGATTTCCCTGCGAATGTCTTTCGGTTTAGGTAGATTATCTAAAGTAGTTAACTTTAGGGTTAATTGCTAAAGAGTAGTTTAGGGTTTTCTTGAACTATTGCATTGATTGTTGATTGATGATTTGTTTGCAATGTACTGCCTCTTCTGAGACTCAAAAGGTAACGAATTGTCGGGTAATTGGGTTGGTTAAAGAACTAGGGTTACATTGTCTCAAAAGAAAGTGTCCTAGGAAATTGGTCAACTTGTTATTCCGTGTCATTCATGGTAGTTATTGGTAGCTCCTGCTAGCCTAGGGTGTCTGAGATTAGGTTCGAGGGTGGTTAGGTTTAGTTGAGGTAGGACGTACTCAAAAGGTGAACTCATGTTCAGGCGTTAGAAGCGTTAGCTAGGAAGGACTTAAAAGGTGATCTAGCCACCATCAGATTGGTCAAAACTGAGTGAGGTTGTAGGTATTAAGTAGGATTCTGGGTCTAGGTGATACTTTTCTCTATTATGATTTTCCCAAGGTTTTCCTGTCTTCGTTTGGTAGTTGTTAGTTAAGTTAGTTAATTAAATTCCAAAATCCAAAAACCCAAATTCAATACTCAGTATTTCCATTCTTAAGTCCTAGGTTAATTTTGTCTATAGAGTGTCTCTAGGGTTCGGTATTTCCGGTCTTGCCTTAGCTTAACTACAGTCCGACTGGTACACTTGCCTTAGGGTTCGGTCTAGTTTAGGTAGTTTCGGTAAAATTAGGTGTGTCTAGGTCTAGGTTTAGGTTAAGTAGTTATTTTTAGGTACCGTTCCGAACACATCAAGTTTTTGGCGCCGCTGCCGGGGACACTTGGCAATAGCAAAATTAACTTAGGTCGTTGTTAGGAAATTTTGAGTCTTTTAGGTTTTTCTGTGTCTAGAGTCTTAGGATTTTCTGCTTTCGAGTCTAGGTTTTTAGGAGTTCATTTTTCCTAATTTTTATTTTTATCTTCCTTCCGTTTTATGCCACACACCCGTTCGCAAGGTCCGTCTGAACTTACACCGCTTTCTGATCCCGACAAGGACATTCATGAACGGTTCCGCGTACTTCGCGCGGAACTCGAGGCGTTCATTCTTTCCACCACTCATTCGAAACCATCCACCTCTTCCACACACATCTCACGCGACACCAAAACCATTCCATTTCCTGACCTCACCACCATGGCGGTATGTCGCACCGTCCACGAGCAGGCCAGCTCCGGAGTTAACGACGCTCGGTTTGCCATCGCGCAACCCAACATTGCCAACACCACTAATTGGCAAGTTCCATCTCACGTCATAAACGCGCTCACCAATTCAATCCAGTTCCACGGACGTGAAGACGAGGATGCACCGACGCACATCTCTCGTTTTATTCGAATCTGCAACACGTTCGGACTCACGGGAGTCGCGAATGATACCATTTATCTGCGTCTGTTTCCATTCTCCCTTACCTCTCGAGCCGCCGAGTGGCTCAAGACGCTTCCGCCTAATTCGATCGCCACCTGGGATGATCTGAAGTTAAAATTCCTGAAGAAATATCACCCCCATCCAAGGCTGCACGTACTCGGGAGGAAATCCACTCCTTCAGGATGGACCCCGATGAGCCTTATTCGGTCGCATACGAGCGATTTAATACCCTTCTGAGCAAATGTCCGCAACACGGGTTGGCGGAATGGGCGATCATAGAAAAGTTCTACAGTGGACTTCCTTATTCTGTTCAGAAGGATTTCAATATTTCAGATGGAGGGCATATGATGGAGAAGCTCACTGTAGATGCATGCAAATCGCTTTTCGAGAGCTTTGCACTTACTGAACATCAGACACCCGGAGGTCGGAGAGCCACCTTGGCCCCAACTAGATCACTCGCACCGTCTACATCAACCCGGAGTGTCAGTCACATTGGCTCAGAGACCATGACGCCTAAGGAGTTAGAGAACATCTATAGGGCTCTAGAAGAAAT
This sequence comes from Deinandra increscens subsp. villosa, assembly GCA_039602395.1. Classification (NCBI taxonomy): domain Eukaryota; kingdom Viridiplantae; phylum Streptophyta; class Magnoliopsida; order Asterales; family Asteraceae; genus Deinandra; species Deinandra increscens. The sequence continues at coordinate 58,590,616 of JBCNJP010000027.1, forward strand.
CAAACTCCATATTAAAGCCAAATGTGAGCTGTGTAGAGGCACTCACGACACCCGAGACTGCCCGCTTTCTCCCGCTGAGCAAGTCGGCTATATTGGAAACCGAAACTAGTTCGGCAATATTTCCAGTCCGGGTGGAGGAGTGGCAAGAATTCAGGATGGCGAGAGGGAGGAAACCCACCTAGTTTTCCACTAAGGAATAACTATGGTGGAGGAGATGACGGGTCTAGTTTTAAGGAGGTGAGGGAGCTTATAGCCAACCAGACCCAGATCCTGCAGCAGATAGTGACGCGAGATGAGGCTACCCAAAAGAAGCTGATGGAGCATGACACGTTATTGAGGAATCAGCAAGCTTCTTTCTTGGATCTACAGCGTTCGGTCGGTGACATAGCGAAGCAGCTCAAGGAGCTGAATTCCCGCGGGGATCAATTTTCTAGTAGCACGTACAAAAACCCCAATGCAAATGTCAATGCCATTACCACTAGGAGCGGGAGAGTTGTTCAGAGTCCATCACCGGCGGTAGTTGAGGAGGAGCCGGTTGATGAGAAGATCGAGGTAGAGACGCCTGACGGGAGGGTGCATTCGAGCGTGACGCCAGCAAGTACCGCACCAAATGTTGAGGCTGAGGATGTGAAGAAGCCGCCGGTTGGAGAGAAGCCGAGGAAGTGGGAGGCGGCGAAAGAGAAGAAGAGAGTCCGGTTCGCGAGCCAACCGATTACAGCAGAAGATTTGAAGCGTGTGCCGTATCCTGAACGTCTAATTCAACAGAAGAATGCACAAGAGTAAGGTCAGTTTCTTGATATTCTCAGGCAACTTAGGATCACATTACCATTTACTGAATTTATCAATAAAATGCCTAAGTATGCAAAATTTTTGAAAGATATGCTAAGTAGTAAAAAGAAACTTGAAGCTTTATCTGATATAACTCTTGATGCAAATTGTTCGGCCGTGTTTCAGAATAAATTACCCAAGAAATTAAACGATCCGGGGATTTTTACAATTCCTTGCATTTTTGGTAGCTCTTCTGTTACATATGCTTTAGCCGATCTAGGTGCCTCGATAAATGTTATGCCTTTTTCTATTTTTGAGCACTTAGGATTAGGAGAGTTAGCACCTACTTGCATGAATATATCTTTAGCTGACAAATCTGTAGTGCGACCACCCAAGGGTATTGTTTGGGCTGATATTTCGGGATCCTCGGCGGAAGCTCAAGTGGTCCAGTATCCTCAGACGGGTTGAGAATCCTGATAGGTTCGGGCATCCTGAATTACAGTTATCGGCTAACCGCTATGTTCACTACTACAACAAAGGCTTTCCTTGACACACGAACGATGACACTCAGATTTTCTTGACGTGCAAAAACGAGTTAACATAAAAAAACTGTCAAGAACGGATAAATTCTAAGTCTAGATGACGCGCATTATTGAGTGTCATAAATTTCTGTCATAATTTGTAAAAAAAAAACACGGAGGACACATCATATACGCGCGTCAAGAAAAACTGTCGTTTTTTAATTTTTTTGGCGCCAAAAAGTTCCCCCAAATTTAACCTAGTTTTCCCCAAATATTTGTCCCCGCTTAACCCCAAAAACACTTCCCCCCGCTCACAAAAAAAACTCTCCCGCTCCCCCCACTCGGTTCCTCCGCCTCTCCTCCGCCTCTGTGTCAGCCGCCTCTCCTCCGCCTCTGAAAAAAGCTCCACCGCTCCCGCCGCCCTCCGTGAGATCTCCCTTCTACATCAACATGTCGATTTTCTTTCCTAGATCCAACAAATTTACCCAATTTCTACTCGATTTCCCCAATCGCCACCGTTTGATTGCAACCGTCGTTTTGCCGTCGTCATCCATGGAAGCTCCTCCGAACGGATACAGAAGAAACGTCAACATCTATCTCATCAATTCTTCAAAAAAGGTAGCTTTCCAATTTCCCCCTCTATGTTCAAGGTCATTACTGCCCAAATTAGGATTTTTTTTTCCAGAGTCAAAGATTACAATATTTCACTAAGTGGAGTATGAATTCTTGTAGATTTTTTCAGCATCGAGGCTTGATATTCCAGAAGCATGGCAGATGCCTCAGGTATTTAGAATAAACTAGTATTAGGGTTCTATTTTTTTTTTATGAAATGATATGTGCTCAATTTGATGCTTTATTTATGTTTTAATTTATAATAGAATGGGTAATATTTTGATTCAAGACAAGGTGAACTTATAAGATTTTCTTCTGTTATATGCAGGCACTTGACTTGAAACGTGAGAAGAATTTTCAAATGTTAACAGATTCATGTGTAGAGGGTGGTGATTTCTCTAACGATGACGGGTCTGAATTAGTATAAATAGCCATAGTTTGTATCTATCTACACATGTTGATATTTGTTCATCTAATCTTTCTATGTTACTGAATATATCTGATAGACTAACTTTGTTCTCTCTTTAATTTTTTGTTTCTAGGGTGCTGAATATATATCGATAGCAACAGGAATGGTCTTGAAAAACACAGCTGTTGAGGAGAGATTGTTAGCTTTGAAACATAAGAATTTGGATTTTGTACAAGCTGATGCTCTCCTTTTGCAACTGAGACTGCTTATGAAGGTATAGAAAGGGCTGGTTTTAGTTAAGGCAAATCGATCCTTGTTTTGATGGTGTTGGATCATTTGTAAGTCAGGTATTCAATTCTCTTCAAATTGTTTGTGTTTTCACCATAAGCTGGTTGCTAACCATAGTTTGTATTTTCACGGGAACCAAATAGATGTAAGTATCACGAACCTATGTCCACTTTGCTAGAATGAATTTAAATAATCACTTGTGTTCCTGAGAGTTATGCGCTTTCTGGGTGTGTTTCAGTATGTATGCTTCTTCAAATTAAAAACTTACTTACACATTTACAGTCCAGTAGGAACAGTTAATGCTCATCATTGGGCAGAATGTGGTTGGATCAGATGCCATGACATTGGTGACATGCATAGACCTCAAAGGTGCTGGCATAGATCCTTCTGATCCCAACACCATCCTTTCTTTTGATGAATACAACAAACCCCTTCTTGATTTCTTGTCTTCCTTGCCTCATAATCAAAAGGTACAATTCTTTATGCTGTGTGTACATCATACTAATGCATAAAAGGCCGCATATTTGCACACATATTCTTCACTATATAACCGTCTAAGGCTTGTGGTCCGGTGGTATTAAGATATGTTTTTTTGAACGATTATCTTTATTAAAAACCACAAAGAAACTATCAAGAAGGTAGATTAAAAAAAACAAAAACATTAACGAAAAGGATCAATACACCAACCATTTCATCCAACTTATCAAGATGGCACTTTTTTTTTAATTGAGTGTTCTACTATGATGACTGATATTAATGTAAAATTAAGAATAAGTTAGAGTATATGATTCAGCATTAAATTAAGAACACACTAAAACTGTTTTTATAAAAAAAGTTATAAATTCGACCATGGATAGTAATAGTAATGGTTTATGGCAGGTGATATTGGTTGGTCATTGCGCCGGAGGACTAAGCGTCACACAAGCGACTCACAAGTTTCCAAACAAGATCAGTCTCGTGATACATGTTGCCGCGACTATGCTTAAAAACGGCTTCTTAACAGAGCAAGACACTAAAGATGTAAGCTTAAACATCTTGGTTCTTTTTGAGGATTATTTTTGTATTACCTGTTTAATCTGATTTGAATATGTCTTTATATCTCAATTGTGTTTTGTCTAGTATGGTTCTACCTATTTTGTTTTGTCTAGTATGGTTCTACCTGTTTCGATTGTGTATTCTCTCGTTGTTGTTAATTGGTGCAGGAACCAATAATTCTAAGATAGTTGGAATGCTTCGGATGTGATCAGCTGTTGTTTTGCTGCTGTCCCATTTCTGATCAGCTGTTGTTTTGCTGTTGTCCCATTTCTGATCAGTTGTTACATCGCTACTTATTTATTTTGTTGTTGTTGCAGTTATTTGATTTTCTGTTGAGATTGGGTCTGCATGTATGGCTAGAAAGTCTCTACCTTTATAAAGGTAATAGTTGGCTGCTCTATTTTATCATATATATATATATAAGTTCTGTTGAGATTGTGAATTAGTTTTTTCATATCTTTTTTTATTAAAACATTTGTTTTGTTTTGCTATTAATACATGTTTCCTTTGCTGTTAATACAGATGGATGAGGCTGGTTAGGATCTGTTTTCGGCATGCTTGGTGATGCTCTGTAAGTAGTAAGTACATTAAACATATAATCTGAATTGCTTGTTTGGGTATTGAACCAGTGATCTCCATATCAACTGTTAAAACCGATGATGAAATTACTGGCAAACGCATTCAGAAGCCTAAGGTTTGCTCGTTCCATTCGTTTTCTTTAAATATCTTGTTGTATTATCTTACGTCATCATTCTTGATGTCAAATTGAAGTTTTGATGACATTGAATGAGCAACATGAAAGGGTAAGATATTTTAGTTTATATAATTGATTAAAGATTATATATTATGTAACCATATCTGTTTAATCTTCCCAGGGCATTACATGATGGAGGGACCTTAGAAATTATAGGACCAATTGCATCCAGTTTTTTGTTAGCATGACAGCCCCTTTAATTGGCACAATGGCACTTGAGACAGGGGAGACGAATTTGAAGGTAACAGGTGAGTCGAGTTAGTCGTTCATTATGCTTGATTAATCTTACTGTTAGAACCCAATCACCTTACGTTTGTGGTGTTTCAGGTAATTTGATGCGTTTCATCTTAGCAGGGAACCTTATCGGACTCCCAGCCATTTCTGTAGCTGTGAGTAGTGTTTATTTTTATTTTTTTACACGGCTATCAACTTGTTTTAGACAACACTCGAAACAAAAGGGTATATGTTACCTGCAGGTTGGTTATGACAAACAAGGGCTTCCAGTCAGTTTGCACCGTCGTACTAACATTATATGTTGATGCTGATTTGGACATTCAGGCGCTACGTTCTGAGACTAGGAAGCCTGTATCGTATTTTGATGTTCTGAAAGGACATTGATCGTCATAGACGTTATCCCCCCTTTAGTTTGTATTCAACTACTACTCTATCAACTCTTAATCAATTACTAGCTGCATTAATATTGAAACCTTATTGATCAATTTAGGTGTCGAGTAGTAGCATGTTTATTATATTATTAACATGAATTTGTATATTGATCTGAATAAAGATTAGTTAATGGATGTTTTAATCTTTGATTTGTAATGATGCAGTTCATCGAAGCCCAAGAATTTACATGTGTAGCAGCAGCAGATCCTACATGTGATGATTCTGAGCTTCCACCAAGTGCAGCAGCAGCAGATCCTACTTGTGTTCTGTTTTCAGCATATCAATCACACCCCAAAGGTAAACATAAATGAACAAACTTTAAAGGCTAAATTTAATTGGTGTCAACAGTAACAGCTCTAGCAAATACTAAAGGTGCCCTGCTTCCAGTTTCTAAGATTTTGAATGCTTCTGATGTTAATAGCAGCAACACACCTTCATTAACTAAAGATGTTAATAGCAGCAACAAACCTAATCATAACTCTTATCTTTCTTACATTCTTATCATTAGACATAATAATATTGATATCTAGTTTGATTTTTTGGCTTGTTACAGTTCAGATGAATATTCCTAAAAAAGAGCATCATAATTTCTTATGGATGTAGCTACATCATGATTTCTTATGCAAGTATGGAGATGGAAGAAACTAAGGGTATTTGTAGTAGTGCAATGTAAACTAATGTTTTGACGTTGTAATGTTTTCTCTATATATGAAATGTATTATTTTGGTATAAGTGTATTTTATTTTGATTATGAGGCTAATTGTCATAATATGGAAATAAGTGAATCCACAAAAATATTTTTTTTTTAATTTTGTCATAAAATGCATGACACGCAGTTTTGCGTGTCATAAACAGACGACACTAAAACTATATAATTAATTAAAAATATATTAATCACAGACGACACCCTTTCTTGACGCGCAAAATGGGTGTCAAGAATGGAGTGTCAAGGATAACGTGTCATTGTTCGCGCGTCAAGAGCTTCTTCACACACATTTTGCGCGTCAAGAAGCTTCTTGACCCCTGCATCCTTGACGCGCATTTGCGTGTCAAGAAGGCACTTTCTTGACGCGCAATGCACGTCAAGAATGCCAATTTTTGTAGTAGTGGTTGTTCCTCGTATTTATTTGCTTGCAGGTAAAGAAAACGTGTAAAACAAGCCTAAAGACTCGGGAAAAGACTAAAGAACATGGACTAAGTGGTCCACAACGTTCAAATTGACTTAATGGAGGAGAATCCCTAAAATATAGGACAGTTGGTTGTTTTATTTCAGGATCCTTTCCGGAAGCTCAAGTGGTTCAGTATCCTGACAGGTTCGGTATCCTGAAATGCAGTTATCGACTAACCGTTTCAATTGTCCACGTGTCCTAATTAATTACAGGCTTAAATGGACGTGTAAATGAAGGCTAAAGACCAAGTCAAGCATTAAAGAACGTGCCATAACCGACTCCTAACGTTCACAAGGACTTGGTGGAAGAATCCCTTATTTTTAGCACTTCTTGTTATTACTTTGTAACTATATAAACCGGCTTTGTGATCGATGATAGGGACCAGATACCACACACACTCACCAAATACACTCTGTAACACTTAGATATCGATCACAATAGCTCAACACTTGTAATTCTTCATTTCGTATCAATAAAATTGACTAGGAGGCGAGCTATTCGGCCGGCTCCCAAGGTTTTTATCCAGGATTCCCAAAGGCAACTCGAAGGATTCTGGAGTTTTCCTCGCTAAATCATTGTGTCACCATCCTAACTTGGATTACTTGCTTATTTGATCATTAAGCACACTACCTCACAATCTAAGTTTGGAATACAAGATTCATTTGTGAGTTTTTGACCAAAACAGTTTGGCGCCCACCGTGGGGCAAGTGGTGCTTTATTCTAAGAAAATTCCATTCATCATCCACTTTATTTGATCTCCAATCTCGAAAATGTCAAACCAACAGAAGACTGTTTCGGCCTCTACATCGTTCTCCATCCCTCCTCTTCCTTCCTTTCCAGGAAGCCAGAAGAAGACTAACGACCGTCAGAAGAAAGTGGACGAGCAGCCTAGAAAAACTGACTATCCTGTCTTCACAGGATCTCAGGTTCAATCTGTTGATCCTGTTATTACTAACAATGATTTGTTTTCCTTGATTAAACAGGTGAAAAATCAAATGGATCAACAAGAAAAAACCAATCAAACGGTAATGAAGGAGACTGAAGAGCTTAAGAAGTCTAGGAAACCCGTGGAGGAACAAAGTCCTCTATTTCCCAGGTATCTTGACTTCAATGCTTCAGGATCCTCAGATCCGTCTCGCTACAATTAAAAATCAGCATCAGGCTTCACTATAGCCCCTACAATGACTTCTCAGGCCGCTGGATATGCAGAGAGTACTGCTGGATTCTCAGGAGCTGTCCCACCAGAATCCTCACATTCACGCTACAAGGGTCCTTGGATTCCGCCGTTGTCGGGATCCTCAGCCTCACCGTCTCAAGGATATCCTTTTTCTGCTGGAAATCCAAGCCAGAATCCCCAAGGATATCAATACACTAACCCTTCTGTTTCTGTAGGAATCTTCAAGACCAGCTCCTCAGAAGTGCATGATGGAGACATCATCCCTATGCAAACAGCAACCACTACAGAGCCGAGCATCCCAGCGAATTATGGTTACAATCCCAGGATTCCAGTCCAGAATCCTGGCCCAGGTAATATGTCCAATTCAATCCCTATCGTTTCTAACCAGGGTGTTCCTTATGATGTAGGCATTCATCCAAGTATCACCAGGGAGCTCCAGAAGTTGAAAGAAATGATATCAAATGTTCCAGGGATCCTGAAACCTTTTCCTGAGGTTCCTTTGGAAAGCCACAAGATCTCTAGATTTACTTGGCCAATATCCCAAGTAGAGATCCCGAAGCGTTTCCAGACTCCAAGCATGAAGCTTTATGATGGAACCACAGATCCCGAGGAACACGTGGCACATTACCGGGAGCGTATGGAGATCAATCCTATTCCAACAAAAATCAAAGAAGCCTGTCTATGCAAAGGCTTTGGATCAACCTTAACGGGACCAGCCATGAAATGGCTACTGAGCATTCCTCCTAACACAATTACATCATTCTCTCATTTAGTTAACTTGTTTAACAATCAATTTTCTTACAGCAGAACCTTCGAGAAGCTCACAAGCGACCTGTACCGAATAATTCAGAAGCCAGATGAGCCTCTCAGGGAATACATTGCCAGATTCGGACGAGAATCTCTTGACATTCCTAATCTGGATATGGCAGCAGCAGTGGAAGCCTTTAAAACGGGGCTCTCCAAAGATTCATGTTTTTATGATGACCTTGTCATGGCTCCTTGTAGGAACCTTGATGAAGTACGCAGTATAGCCTTGAGATTTATCTGTTTAGAAGATGACAAGAGGATCCACCAAAGATTGGAGGTTCCTAAATATGATCCCAACAGCAAGAAGGCGGAATCCCCCGGGAAGCCGTATAGATCTCGTCCATACTCCAAACCGGAAAATCACAAAGTCAATGCTGTTGACCAAGACAATGACGATGAGGAGTATCCTAAGGTATCTGAATACTGTTTTTCCGTTGACATTGGTGGTTTGATGTGTGCTATGCAGGATTTAGGTGAAAAAGCAAGATGGCCCAGGAAGGATACCAAGCAAGGATCCTGGAAACACAAGACCAAGTGGTGTGCCTTCCATGAAGATTTTGGCCACCTAACTAACGAATGTATAGCACTCCGAAAGGAAATCAGCTATCTACTCAGCAAGGGGCATCTTAAAGAATTGATAGGCAGAAAGAAGGTCAAGACTCAGGAAACCGACAAGGTGCCTCAGAGAGCAGCTTCTCCACCCCAGGATGCCCAGATAATCAACTTCATCTCATGAGGCTCAGACATCTGCGGCACTTCGTATTCCTCAGCTAAGAAGCATGCTAAGGAATCCAAATCTGAACAGGGTGACAGACCTGTCCGGACGTCCACCCTAACTCAAGACAAACTCATATCCTTTGATGAGAATGACCGCTCTCATGTTCAGGATCCTCATCATGATAGTCTTGTGGTTACTTTATATATTTCTAACCATTTTGTTCGCAGGATCCTGATTGATAATGGAAGCTTAGTAAACATAATTCGTCTTGATGTGCTAAAAAAGATGGGGATCCCAGAAACTGAAATAGTTGCAAGATCCTCAGTCCTGGTTGGCTTCAGCGGTGAAACTAAAAGCACCGTTGGGTATATCAGGTTACCGGTATACATAGAGGGGGTAAACTCTATGCAAAAATTATGTGTTATAGATTCTCTCTCTTGTTGCAATATTATTCTTGGCAGGCCATGGATTCACGAGATGAAGGCAGTCCCTTCAACCTATCACCAGTGTATCAAGCTTCCTACACCCTAGGGAGTTGTAAGAATTGAAAGCGACCAGCCAGGAAGCCAAAAACTGTTATTCAACTTCGATGAAGAACACCACTAAGGTGACGAAAGGATAGCAATTATAGAAAAGAGCACTTGAAGTACAGGAGGACAGGGAGCTTGATGTCAAAGAAGTGCCTCTAGACCCTGTAAATCCTGAAATCAGGGTGCTCATGGGAACAAGAATCCCAGCAAATGTTGAGCAGGAATTACTTCAGCTTCTCAAAGCCAGAACTTCAACTTTCGCCTGGAAGCATGAAGATATGACAGGTATCCCTAAACATGTAATTACTCATAAACTTGGTGTAGATCCTTCTTTCAGGCCTATACAGCAAAAAGGAGGAAATTCGCGCCATAGAAGAATATAATCATCCAGGAGGAAGTCGACAAGCTTCTCAAAACCAAGATGATTAGAGAAGTCAAATATCCTAGGTGGCTAGCAAATGTGGTGGTGGTCCAGAAGAAGAATGGAAAGTGGAGAGTTTGTGTCGATTACACAGACTTGAACAAAGCCTGTCCTAAGGATCTGTTTCCACTTCCCCATATTGATGCTATGGTGGATGCCACGGCTGGTCACGAGATGCTCAACTTCATGGATGCTTCAGCAGGATTCCAACAAATTCAGATGGAACCATGCGATCAGGAGCATACGGCATTTATGACTCCAACATGTATATATTGTTACACTCCTATGCCCTTTGGTTTAAGAAATGCAGGTGCCACCTACCAGAGGCTCGTCAATATGATGTTCAAAGAGCAACTGGGGGACACGATGGAAGTCTACATAGATGACATGGTGGGTGAAATCCAAGAAAGCTGAAGATCACGTCAGGGATCTCCAAACTGCCTTCGATATCCTTGATCAGTACAACATGAAGCTCAATCCCTCCAAATGCCACTTTGGGGTACGAGCTGGAAAATTCTTAGGATACATGGTTACCGAAAGAGGGATCGAAGCGAGCCCAGAACAGATCAAGGCAATTCTAAATTTGAAGTCCCCATCAAACGTAAAAGAAGTACAAAGGTTGACAGGAAGAATCGCAGCACTCAATAGGTTCATTTCAAGATCCTCAGAAAAAAGTAAGGATTTCTATGATATCCTGAGGAAAAACAAGAAGTTCGAGTGGACTGAGAAGTATGAAGAAGCCCTGAAGTGCCTGAAAGACTACCTGTCAGCAGCCCCGTTGCTAATGAAACCAGAAGATGGGGAGCCACTATATTTATATCTCGCTGTTTCCGGAAGCTCAATCAGTGTAGTCCTGGTAAAAGACCATCAAGGTCAGCAGCATCCGGTATATTATGTAAGTAAAACTCTGCTAGACGCAGAATCCAGTTCTCAGGAAGTGGGAAATGTTAGGAAGGATGGCTAAGTGGGAAGTCAAGCTGAATTCCTATGACATCAAGTATGAACAAAGAACAACAATCAAGTCCCAAGCATTAGCTGACTTTGTGGCGGATTTCAGCAGTGACATAGAACCAGAAGTTGAAAAGGAAGTCCAGCAGCTTGAGAAGCTCAAGGAAGACTGGATCCTTTATACTGACGGCTCCTCAAATGTCAGAGGAACAGGGCTGGGAATCCTGCTAAAATCGCCACAGGGGGACATAATACCTCTATCCATATCCTGTGAATTCCAGGCTACCAACAATGAAGCTGAATATGAAGCTTTGATTGCTGGATTACAGTTGGCTAGGGATATGGGAATACTGTCCATACAAGTGTTTGTTGATTCTCTTTTATTGACTAACCAATTTAATGGCTCTTATGCAGTGAGAGGGGAGAACCTGATCAAATATCTTGAAATTGTTAAAAAATTGTCTCTATTTTTCGAAAATTTCAGCATTTCGCAGGTACCAAGAGAAGATAATGCAGAAGCCGATGCCTTGGCAAACTTGGCTTCATCGCTCAGGATCCCTGAGGATGTCAAGATTCCAATAACTCACATCCTGACGCCAGCGATAGCTCTAAAGGAATCTCAAGCTGTTGACAATAATGCAGACACAGATGTTAAGAATCCTAAAGACATTCAGGAATCCTGGACTTACCCAATCAAGAAATATCTCAAAGATGGGGAGATTCCCAAGGGCGAAAACCTTAGGGCTTTTCGCACAAAGGTAGTACCCTATACTATTATTGACAACATCCTATATAGAAGATCTCTTGCAGGTGTCTACTTAAGGTGCCTAGAGAAATCAGAAGCTCTTGAGGTGCTTGAATACATTCACAGTGGAGATTATGGGAACCATACCGGGGGCAGGGCACTGTTCTCTAAAGTTCTCAGATTCGCGTATTATTGGCCAACCATGAAAAAGGATGCCGCGAGCTTCTCACAGAAATGCGATGCTTGTCAAAGGCATGGCAATATCCTCCATCAACCCGTTGAGCATCTGCATCCTATAGTATCTCCATGGCCATTCATGAAGTGGGGTATGGATATTGTGGGTAAGCTGCCAAAGGCTCCTGGAGGAAAGGTGTTTATGCTTGCCATGACGGATTACTTCTCCAAGTGGATTGAAGCAGAAGCCTATGTTCAAGTGAGAGAAAAAGAAGTGATATCCTTCATCAAAAGGAACATCCTCACCAGATTTGGGATTCCGGCAGAAATCATATGCGACAATAGCTCCCAGTTTATAGGCAAAAGAACTACAAGCTTTTGTGAAAGCTGGGGCATCAAGATGATCACTTCAACACCTGTCCACCCTCAGGCTAATGGGCAGGCAGAATCTAGCAATAAGATCATAATCAACACCCTCAAGAAGAAGCTGGGCTCCAAGAAAGGGAAATGGGCTGAGGAGCTGCCATTTGTCCTTTGGGCAGATAGAACCACACCTAAAAATGCTGCTGGCCAAACGCCATTCTCATTAGTGTTTGGAGCAGAAGCTGTGATCCCTACAGAGATGGTACTCCCAACAGCCAGAGTCAACTACCAGGATCCTGAAACCAACAGCCAGAATCTCCTTTAGGATCTCGAAAGAGTTGAGGAGCTCAGAGATATGGCCAGAATCCGGATGGCGTCTTACCAGCAGCGGATAGCAAAATCCTACAACAAGAACACCAGGCTAAGAAGATTCCAAGTAGGTGACTTGGTCCTGAGGAAGGCTTTTCAGAATACTACCAATCCTGCTGATGGGAAGTTAGCACCCAAGTGGGAAGACCCTTACCTTATAGATTCTGAAGAAGGAAAGGGAGCATACCGTTTGGTAAATATGGAAGGAGAACCTCTGCCAAGAGCTTGGAATGCCATCCACCTTAAGGCGTATTTTATGTGAGAATCCCATTGAGAATCTCAGGCAGAATCCCAAGGATCCTCACTGTCTGAATATTCCAAGGTACGTATACTAATCCTATTTCAATTCATTCTTATTATTTTTATGACATATTACTGACTTAAGCATCGGAATGGTGTTAGCTAAGCTAACACCCACCCCTCACCAAGCATTAAGTGTTTTGCAGATTTTGAGAATCCTAGAGAATTTTGGGTATATCCCCAGTTAGAGGTTGGCCACCTCTCCTACGTTTAAGGTATCTTGCATACCTTCTAAGGTTTGAGAGGCTGACTCCTCTCCTAAGTTTGGGTAATCGCCAGTAGCGCACGACCCTCGCCAGGAGCGCACGTTGTCCACCAGTATGCTCAAGGTGGCCGGACCAGTCCACTCCAGGGGTGGCTGACAATCTTGTCACCGGAGGCTGCTGGGAGGATTCTCAAGGTTTTTAAAACTCGCGTGTTAACTAAGGCTTAAAAGGTCTTCACCTTTTCTAAGAATCGCCAGGAGCGCTCGTTATTCGCCATTGGGCTGATCCTCAAGTAATAGCAGACGTGCTATCCTCACGAATTATCTAAGGTTTATAACACCAACGTGTTATCTAAGGTTTTGGCATTTTCATGTCACTTGCGTATGGGCTTATCCCCAGAATTGGCTTAGTCCCACGTTTGCACGGGCTTATCCCCAGAAATGCACGGGCTTGTCCCCAGAAATGCACGGGCTTGTCCCTAGAAATGCACGGGCTTGTCCCCAGAATTGGCTTAGTCCCACGATTACACGGGCTTGTCCCCAGAAATGCACGGGCTTATCCCCAGAAATGCACGGGCTTGTCCCCAGAAATGCACGGGCTTGTCCCCAGTTTAACTCAATTTCGAAACTACTATGCTTTTACCACAGGTATCCTCAAGAATGCTGAAAGAGGATTCCAGAATCCATATAAATGCGGCCAAGGTAAAACCTACTTAAGGGACTATTCAGGTAATGTACTTTCAAATTATTACATTATATCATGCTGACTTGTGTCATGGTTTGTCAACTTACATACTTAACTTAAAGCATTTTTACTACCTTAATATTCCTGAGGAACCTAATGGGATTCTCACTTAAATATTTCAAAATTTTTCATGAACAAAATAAAAAACAAGGGGCAAACACACCATGATAAAGAAAGTCGGATACTAGTATTAACCATGCAGGAAATTCAAAAGGGGTAACTCCAGTTTCTCAGCACCCCCAAGCTCCTCCAGAGTTCCTTTCTAGGTAGCTGCATTTAAGCCTTAGCAGTGAAGCCTTCAGCATCTTCTTCATTGGCCTTGATCGCGGAAGAAAATCGAAAAGAAAAGGGAGGGAGCTGACCTGGAGAAAAAGAGAAATCGAGAAGGTTTCGACGGTAATCCAGGGTTATTTATGGAGAAGTCTCATGAGAAGTTGCGTCGCTATCAAATCAGGAGCTAACGAGTCACCTCCGTCATTATTTCAAGAGTTTGGATTTTCACAGCCGTCTTCATGGTCGACAACTGTCAAAATTCAAGGGAAATTGTTTGGGCTGATATTTCGGGATCCTCGGCGGAAGCTCAAGTGGTCCAGTATCCTCAGACGAGTTGAGAATCCTGATAGGTTCGGGCATCCTGAATTACAGTTATCGGCTAACCGCTATGTTGTTCCTCGTATTTATTTGCTTGCAGGTAAAGAAAACGTGTAAAACAAGCCTAAAGACTCGGACAAAGACTAAAGAACGTGGACTAAGTGGTCCACAACGTTCATATTGACTTAATGGGGAGAATCCCTAAAATATAGGACAGTTGGTTGTTTTATTTCAGGATCCTTGTCGGAAGCTCAAGTGGTTCAGTATCCTGACAGGTTCGGTATCCTGAAATGCAGTTATCGACTAACCGTTTCAATTATCCACGTGTCCTAATTAATTGCAGGCTTAAATGGGCGTGTAAATGAAGGCTAAAGACCAGGTCAAGCATTAAAGAACGTGCCATAACCGACTCCTAACGTTCACAAGGACTTGGTGGAAGAATCCCTTATTTTTAGCACTTCTTGTTATTACTTTGTAACTATATAAACCGGCTTTGTGATCGATGATAGGGACCAGATACCACACACACTCACCAAATACACTCTGTAACACTTAGATCTCGATCACAATAGCTCAACACTTGTAATTCTTCATTTCGTATCAATAAAATTGACTAGGAGGCGAGCTATTCGGCCGGCTCCCGAGGTTTTTATCCAGGATTCCCAGAGGCAACTCGAAGGATTCTAGAGTTTTCCTCGCTAAATCATTGTGTCACCATCCTAACTTGGATTACTTGCTCATTTGATCGTTAAGCACACTACCTCACAATCTAAGTTTGGAATACAAGATTCATTTGTGAATTTTTGACCAAAACAGGTATAATGGAAAATGTGCTTGTGAAAGTTGATAAATTTTTGTTCCCTATAGACTTTGTGGTAGTTGATAGTGATTATGACCCTAGTTGCCCTTTGATTCTAGGTAGGCCCTTCCTTAGGACCGCCCGTGCTTTAGTGGATGTTTTTGAGGGTACCATAACTCTAAGGGTTGATAATGAGAGTGTCATGTTTAAGGTAGGTAGACATGAGGATAGTGGCACCAAATCGGTGTGCTTAATAGGTACTTTGATGTCATTTATAGATCTAGTGGTGGTAGGTAATCGGTCAGAGGATGAAGAGATTGATGAAGATAAGTGTGGGGAGAACACCGGGGGTTTGATAGAGGACGTTGACATTTTTGGCCCATTAGTGAAACCCAGTGAGGTAGTTGAGAAAGTGGTTGAAGAAGTTAAGGATGAGGTTGTGATAGAGGATAAGTCTGGGGAAGATCCCGGGGGGTTAGAACTCTTGATTGAACAAATTAGTGATGGTGACCCGTTAGTAGAACCCGAGGATGAGTTAGTGGTTGGAGAGAAGATGATGGTTGAGAGTAGTTGTAAGAGAGCCACACTTGGTGATCTAGGTGTTTTGAGTGATGATATAGAGTTTAGGCCAAGTGTGGGGAGATTAGTGGTGGTTGTTAGTGAAAGTGACCCGGCTTTGGATTTTCTAGGAGAAATAAAGTTTCTACCGGGTCGTTATAAGCATTGGAAGGTTAAAATGATGTTGGAGTTACTAAAGTTGGTTGCTTTATGGGTGAGGAAGTTAGTTGGTGGTTGGATAGATAGAAACCAGGTGCAAACCGGTAGTTTTGCGGGTAAAGATGTGAAATCAAAGCCTCCGGATGGTTTGGGAGGTTGCTTCTATATTTTGTGCTAAATGTTTAAGTGCCCGGGTTGTATATATTGTAGTTGTGTTTTCAATTTTCTGCAATTTTTGTTTTCCGTGCATTTTGCGTCTTTTCGGTTTGTGTTTTTCGGTGTTTGCAGGTGATTCGGGAGACTCATGATGTGGAAAAGTGAGATGGTGAATTCCGGGTGCGATTTGCAGGTGTAAGGTACAGGTTTGGCTGGAAATTTCGACCATGAGACCTGGAGGAAAGAAAAAAAAGAGATAGAAAAATTTCAAGGCAGAAAGTTCACAAATTCTCTAGAAATCTAGTTCCAGGCGTATCGCCTGGAAGGATGGAAGGCGTAGGCGATACGCCTGGAGGGTATTGACTCGCAGTTTTCTTTGGAGCCTCGCGGTACGCGAGATTTGGCAGGAACCCCTCGCGATACGCGAGGGGGTTGGCGACCAGGTAACTTTTCAAATTTTCAATTTTTGATCTGTCGTTCGGTGAGTTCTCGTTTTTCCAGGTAACACCAGTTCAATTTAATTTTTAATTTTATTTTACTTCGTCCTTAGTTTATATTTTTGTGATTTTATTTTGCGTAAGTGTTACTAATGCTTTAGTCGAGTCAAGTCGGTTGTTTTGTTTTTGTTTGTGTCGTATAGGTCCGATGATATTCGCACATAGGATTGGGATATACTTTAGTGGAGGACCTGCGGTTACGAGCTCGCTTGCCATTCATTCAAATAAATAATCAGGGGAGTCCGTTCCGCTTTATTTTTCTTTTTAATTTTCGTTTGCATTTTTATTGTTCGTGTGTTTATTTTTATTTCTGATTTGTTTTATTTCCATTCCACATTGGGGGCAATGTGTGGTTCAAGTGTGCGGATGGGAAGACTTTTGTCTTTGTTTTTGTTTAATGTTTCGTCTTTATTTTTATTTTAGTGTGTTTTAATTTAGTTTATATAAAATAAAACAAAAATTAAAAAAATCCAAAAAAATTTAAAAAATTTAAAAAATTGTTCAAAAATGTCTGAGATTCTGGCTGCGAATTAAATGGGAAATGATAGTACAATCAGGATTTGGTTTTCTAATTTTGTGCTTAATTGTTAAATATAATTAAAAGTTGAAAGCATTGCCGGTTAGTGATGTATTGGTAGGCCCACCTGAGTTAGTAAAGATTAAATATCCCATTGTGTTTATTTGTTGTATAAATATGTAATTAATCAGTCTGTTAGTGGGTTCCCATTTTAGGAGTGATAGGAATACTGAAACTGATGATTAGGAGGAAAGAGACCACTTTAGGCTAGATACTTCTATGTCCTTAGAATAAATTGGCACACCAATGCGGTGGCGTCCCATTTTTCCATCATGAGCATAGTAGGTAATAAAGTGGTTAATACTTTTAGAGTGAAGGGACAAAATACTCATTTACAAACTAAGGATAGTATCCTGTGGTGAGTGCCTCTGATGATGTTCTGGATCTCGCGGGCAAAATACTCACGTATGATTTTCGGGATAACATCTTGAAAAGAATGCCTCTGATGATGTCCGTTGGTAACCTTAATTAAAATTAACCAATGACTGAAAAAGAAAAAAAATGAGAAAAAAATAGAAAAAAGGAAAAAGAAAAAAATATAGTAGATTATAGAATTAATGATAAAAAATTCACATTCCATCCAATTCCATCATTCTTTAGACATCTTTGTATCTGACTTAAGGGGGTGTTGAAAATCTAAAACTTAAATCATTATTAACCTTTACTTGGACTGAATATGATTCGAGATTAGGTTGATCACTTGATCTTTCTAGAGTGGGACGCATAGACAGACTGAAATATATTCGGTAAATCATAAACACCTTGGGGGCTCAAAGGTCAGTGGTTGGGTTTAGTCGGATCGAAATATCGATAATCGCTACCGGGATGTAAGTAAGCTATATAAATTATGAAATTGGAAATTGTGAGTTGTTAGAAATCAAAGTCCTGGTTATGATTCCATTGCAGTATTTTTCGAGGACGAAAAAAGAGTCAGTGTGGGGATGTTTGATGTGTTGTAAACACATCTCATTTCCGGTGTCTTTTATGTATATATTTGAGTCAATTTGAGTCATTTTTTATTAGTTTTAGTTGTTTTTGTTTAAGTTGGGTCCTTGAGTCTTTATTTATGTGTTTTATATGTTTTTGTAGGTTTCTAATAAAGTCCCGTGGCCCGAGAGAAAGTCAGAAGTTAGAAGAAGAAAAGAAGAGAAGAGATTGAAAATCTGTACCAGGCGTATCGCCTGGGACCTCAACATTGTCGCGCGATACGCGTGGAGCCAGAAAGGTCAACGGGAGCCTTAAGTCGGTTTGACCGACTATTTTGTCGTACATATGACCTAGGCGTATCGCCTGCCACTTCTAGACCTCCAAGCGATACGCTTGGAGGGTGTTTTTCCGCAAACTTAGCCAGTTCGATATAAATTCGATCTTAGGGTTTGTATTCGACATTCTACGACTCCCAGACGAACTCAGTAAAACCGAAGGTGAATTGCTTAAAAGTGATGCGTACAGTAAAACCGACCAAAAATGCATTTTGTGTGATATTTTATCAACCGTTAATCGTTATGAGGCATATTTTATATCAATTTGAGTAGATTAAATGTGGTTAATATGATAGCTGGTATAAAATGAGGAATATAGGAAAAAACGGGGGTCAAACCGGAGCTAGAACGAAGAAATTAGAGCGAAAACAGTACATTAGACACTCATGAACCTTTAAAAAAATGTGATTACCGGATTTTTACCCTAAAAAATCACCTATTTAAGCTCTTATTCTCCTTCTAGCCTCCATATTTCACCTCCTAAAAACCCTAAAAAGGCTAGAGAGAGAGAGAGGATCAAGATCTTAGAGGATTGAGGCTCATTTTTGGTGAAATCAAGTGAAGAACGAGTCGTTTTCTTTTCGGTAAGTGATTTTCCTCATCTCTTTTCACCAAGATCTGATCTTTTTACCTTCTTTGACTAGATCTAAGATATAGAATCCTTCTCCATCTAGATCTATTGAGTTTTGAGTTCAAGATTGAAACTTTATGATGTTTTTGGCTTAGATCCATGGTTATACATGTGTATATGTTGTAGATCTAGGTTTGTTTGGATCAGAACTCCATTTTTATGTTGGTTCATGGTTAGAACTGGTCATGAATGCTCTTATAGGACAATATTAATGTATTATGTCATCAAGATGGTACCTTTTTGTTAGATCTAAACTAGATCTATGTGCTACTTGCAAAATAAAGACTAGATTTGTGATTTGCTCATCAAAATGGTAGTTTTTGTGCTCAAAATGATTAGATCTATATTTTTCATGATTAGATCTATGTCAAGGCTGTAAATTTATGATAATAGGTTTCTAGATCTAAAAATTATATGATGATTAGAGATAGGTCCTCATTTGTGCATCAAAATTGAGTTTTTGTGACTATTATGACTAGATCCATGAAAACCATGTTAGATCTAGGTTCCTTGTTGGCCAAGTTAGTATTAGTATGATAAAATATGATGTATTTACTGTTTTAAATGTCATTAAGACCAGATCTAAGCCCGTTACCCGATTATGTGATAATTATGACTTTTTATAACTAGAATTGTCAGTTAGCCTAATTTTCACCATGTTTGATGTTAGTTTAACTTGGAATTTCATATATGATTATGTATGACTCTGTTTGACCATATTAACTTCTATTTGACCAAGTTTAACTATGTATGACCAAGTTTGACCATGTTTGACTTCCATGAAATTAGGCAAATCAAG
Source organism: Deinandra increscens subsp. villosa (assembly GCA_039602395.1). Lineage (NCBI taxonomy): Eukaryota > Viridiplantae > Streptophyta > Magnoliopsida > Asterales > Asteraceae > Deinandra > Deinandra increscens. The sequence goes on from JBCNJP010000027.1 coordinate 58,610,369, forward strand.
CCCCCTTGACCTCACCGATTAGACTAGGAATGGACTCAAATTGAAACCGTACGTTATCACTTGGGTAAACCACCATCGAGTTGTGAGTTGGACCTTGTTAATGATTTTATTTTGGGATTCGCATCGGTCTATCGTCAAGGTGATCCCCGGACGTGATTTCGCATCGTTATCGCTTGTCTTTCGTCTCGATTCACCTGTGAGGTGAGTATTCATAGCCCCTCTTTCATTTTAATGTTTTGGGGTGCAACATGTACTGATATTCAAAATCTCTAATCTCCTTATTATAAAAATCAAATATGCGATTCTATGTGCTCTATGCGTGATTCTCTGATTATGTGATACTTGTGGTTGTTTGTTATGGTATTCTCTAATCGCTAGTCGCTAGTCTCTAATTGCATGGTTACCATTAACCATCGAGCCGTGGCAACAATGATAGATCTATTGGCTGACAACCCACGTGGCCTGCCTCGCGTGTGGCGCATGGTGATTGCTCCCTTACTTGTCTAGGTTTGGTGCACATCACTTATACATGTTGATCATGATTTAGATACTTACACTTGACGCATGAATCGCTTTTATTCAAATTATATAGTTATTCAAACCTGTGATTACTCACCAACTCGTGAAGTTGACCATATTTTCTACATGTTGCAGGTGTTGGTGTTTGATGTTATTATCGGCACCATAGGAATATGCATGGGACTTATTGGACCTTTTAAATAAAACTAGAACTTTTATGAGATGTTTGAACTCAATGTTTTGTGGCATGTTATGTTTGACTTTGATGGTTGTTTTATGAAAATTGGCATGATTACATATAACAACTTTAATAGTGTTGTGAGCATCTGGACAATCTTAGCGCCCCGACATAAATTCCGCCGTCGGTTGAGGTGTTACAGATTGGTTTCAGAGCCACGACTATAGGGATCTAGGTTATTAGAAACGGTTTGACCTAGACTATTTCCTTAGGCGTCCTGCATGAGAACCTCATGCCTTGCATGCTTAGTTAAAATTATTTTTCCATTGTATGCTCTTAATTGTGCCTTTATTTTCAACCAAATCCTCGTGTCTCGTTGGTCAACACAAACATACACAAATCACTAAGGCTTCCTGGCGACTTCCTTAGAAAATGGTGCCTTATGTACCATTTAGGAAAAAAAATGTGTTTTCTCAATTTTCAATTCTCGTCAGAATTAAGATTTTGGTGGTAAACATGTAGTAACTGGAAGGGTGGATACGCCGGTAGTCGGGGTATCTGTCTAGAAAAGCGTTGCGCATAAACCCAATCAACCGCTGGCCCCGGACGCTCACCTGGGACGCCTCGATGAGAGCATTGAAACCTATTAGGCCAAAGCATGTTTTACCACTAGGGTCCGAAACTGATTAGTCTCGGTTGTAGCCTCTCAATCGAGAGGTGAGAACCACTCCGATACAATTTTTCCAATTACTCGATTTTATGATTTTCGTGCGGTCGTTTAAAATGATATTTAGAACTATGTCGATCCAAGTCACACGACACGATTCACTAACACGCGCACATACACATATGCATATACATCTATTTGTGCTCAAAACATTATGAACTCTAAATTTGTTTATCGATCACATCATTATTTAATCTCTAATCCTTATTTCCTTCCTTCTCAGAATGTCGATCCATTTCAAGGGGCGCCGTAGGGCGATAGCGGCCGGAAAATGGCCTGGTTATCGCGAAACAAATGGCTGAGGTCCTCCCCAACATCGTGGTTCAGATCTAGCAGGGCCTAAATGCCAACCCTGCCAATGCTGCTGCTGTTTCTGCTTGTACCTTCAAGCACTTCAATTCATGCAATCCTCCTAAATTCAAGGGCACCAAAGGTCCTATTGGTTTACTTCAATGGTTTGAGGGGATGGAAAATACCTTCACTAACAGTGATTGTCCTGATGAGCTGAAAGTCACTCGTGTCACCAGCACCCTGATCGAAAAAGCCCTTACTTGGTGGAACGGGGAGAAAAGGATCCGTGGATCGGATGAAGCCCTAGCCTTATCCTGGGATGAGCTCAAAGAAATCATGAGGGAAAAATACTGTCCTTGCAGCGAACTGAAGAAACTTGAGGATGAATTCCGGGCACTGAAACAATACAGCGGGGAAAATCAGGAGTATACCGACCGCTTCTATGAACTAAAAATCTTGGTGCCTGAAATCGTCACCCCTGAGATTCGAGCTATTGAGGCTTATGCTAGTGGGTTACTTGAGCAGATTCAGGATTCTATTTGGGCCAGCTATCCTGTGACTCTCGACAGTGTTGTTCGCCTCGCTGCTCGTCTGACCGATAATCATGTCAAGGCGGGTACTCTGAAAAGGAGGGGTTCAAAGAAGAACTCAGGCACTGAAATGACCGAGCCCGCGGGCGAGAAAGAATTCAAATCTGACTCTTCTGCTTGTAAAAGTAACAAAAAGAAACGTAAGGGCCGAAACTTTGTTGTTACTGCTACTCCTGCAGCACCTGCTGCTCCTGTGGCCCAATGGGTTCCCGGTGGGCCACTTGCCAAAAAGCCCTATACTGGCCCTCACCCATTGTGCAACATTTGCAACTATCATCACCCAGCTACTAACCCTTGTAGGCGTTGCACCAATTGTGGACGATTTGGGCATCTCATGAATGTCTGCCGCCAGCCCATCCGAGCTCAACCAATTATGGCCTAACCTGTGGCCCAATACCCTGCTCAGCCCATGATAGCCCAAGCCCCAAATGTCCAAGTTCAAGTTAGGGCTTGCTACAACTGTGGGTCTACTACCCACCTTCGTAATGCATGCCCCGCTCTCGCTATGGTTAATCAGCCTGCCGCTAATGCTGCTCGGGGTGCCCCTGCTCATGCTTTTGACATCAATGCAAATCAGGTTCAATTCGATCTATTTCTTTTATCTTATTGATCGCTATCATTTATTACCACTAACACTAACTTGGTTGGTCAATGCAAATCAGGCTCAAGCAAACCAGGAGGTGGTTAATGGTACGTTCCTTATCAATAATTGTTATGCATCTATATTATTTGATTCTGGAGCCGATCATAGCTTTGTATCATTAGAGTTTGAGCATTTGCTTGCTTCTCCCCGTATTTTGCTTGACTCTCCATTATCGTTTGAAATTGCGGACGGCAAACCAGTTGATCTTGATTCGGTGATTCGCGACTGCAAGTTGGACTTCGAGGGTCATATATTCCTTATCGACCTCATTCCTATGCCTCTGGGGAGTTTCGATGTCATCAGTGGCATGGATTGGTTGTCTCAAAATCATGCCGAGCTTATCTGCTTCGATAAAATTATCCGCATTCCTCGACCAGATAGACAACTTTTATTGATCCATGGCGATAAACCATATGGTGGGCTTAAGCTAATGTCATGCACTAAAGCCCATAAGTACTTACGGAAGGATTATCCGGCATTCCTGGCACATATTATGGAAGTTCGAGATAAAGAAAGGAGAATTGAAGACATTCCGATCGTGCGGGACTTTCACGAAGTGTTTCCCGATGATATAGCGGGTCTTCCTCCCTTTCGCCGAGTGGACTTCCGTATTGATCTCATTCCGGGTGCCACTCCTGTTGCGAAGTCGCCTTATCACCTCGCAACCTCGGAAATGCAAGATTTGGCTAAACAACTCCAAGAGCTTTCTGATAAAGGGTTCATTCGTCCGAGTTCATCTCCTTGGGGAGCACCTATTCTGTTTGTTATTATAAAGGATGGCTCTCTTCGCATGTGCATTGATTATCGTGAGCTCAATAAACTCACGATCAAGAATCGTTATCCTCTGCCTCGTATTGATGATCTTTTCGACCAGCTTCAGGGTGCTTCATGTTTTTCTAAGATTGATCTTCGTTCTGGTTATCATCAGCTTCGGGTCGCGGAGGAGGATGTTCATAAGACCGACTTTTGCACCCGTTATGGCCACCATGAGTTCACCGTGATGCCCTTCGGTTTGACAAACGCTCCTGCTATATTCATGGACCTCATGAGTCGCGTTTGCAAACCCTATCTTGATAAATTTGTGATTGTATTCATCGATGATATCTGATCTATACCAAGTCTAAGGAAGAGCATGGAACCCACCTACGTCTTATGTTGGAGCTTCTGAAGAAAGAACAACTTTATGCCAAATTCACTAAATGTGAATTTTGGCTAAACGAGGTTCAATTTCTGGGTCATATCATTAACGATAAGGGCATTCACGTCGATCCTGCTAAGATCGAGGCCATTAAGAGTTGGTGCACCCCTACTTCACCGACTGAAGTCCGCTCGTTTCTCGGGTTAGCGGGCTATTATCGGCACTTCATTGGTAATTTCTCTCGCATTGCTATACCTCTTACTGCTTTGACTCAGAAAAGTCAACCATTCGAGTGGGGCCCCGCTCAGGAAAATGCTTTTCAAACACTTAAGAAGATGTAGTGTGAGGCTCCCATTCTCACACTTCCTGATGGGACGGATGACTTTATGGTGTATTGCGACGCATCTCATCAAGGCCTTGGTTGTGTCCTCATGCAACGGGGAAAAGTAATCGCATACGGATCAAGGCAGCTTAAGAAGCACGAAAATAACTACACGACGCATGACCTCGAGCTTGGTGCGGTTGTGTTTGCTCTTAAAATTTGGAGGCATTACCTTTACGGTACCGAGTGTGTGGTTTATAGCGATCACAAAAGCCTCCAACATATCTTCGATCAGAGGGATCTCAACATGCGCCAACGTCGATGGATCGAACTCTTAAATGACTACGACTGCGAGATTCGTTATCATCCTGGGAAGGCGAATGTCGTGGCCGATGCCTTAAGTCGAAAAGAGCATCTCAAGTTGGTTCTATTCCAGAGTTCCCATCATATGATGAAATTGCCTGAGCGTGTGGATCTTCTACTTAGTCGTATAGAAATCAATGTAATACGAGTTGAAACACAGAGAGTAAATACAACTGAGACTTGTATTAACCACAGAGACCACAGAGTACACTTAGAGAAAGTTATAACACGGAAGCTATCTAATTCTATACAAGACGAACATATTTATAGGATGAAATCACGACTGGCCGAACCTCAGGTTCGGCCAAGCTTCGGCGGCTCCGAACCTGGAGTTCGGCCAAGGTTCGGCCAGACCTAAACTTG
>JBCNJP010000027.1:58616002-58757041 GCA_039602395.1 Deinandra increscens subsp. villosa
GATATGATGAATGCATCAAATCTAAATTACATCAAAACAAAAGTTCATAAATGCATTACAAGTAAAGGAGTCTCCGAATGGGGAGATGATGAATTTCTTGTAGAGTGTGAGATTTCCGTTCTAGAGAGAGAGTGAGTCATGGATTCTAGAGAGAGAAAGTGTTCTTCATGATTTCTTGTAACTAATCATTCGGTTATATGAAATCATTCGATATGTTCTTCATCTTTCTTGTTTATGATTATTCATGATTCATCATCATCATCTTCTTCATTTGTTTTGAGTTTTCGAATCCGAACTCGTTCTTGCTCAAGATCGAGATTCTCGTAGTGAAAATCGGTCCTAACAAATGGTATCAGAGCGGGTACCGATCAGATTCATCTCACCGTGAATCTGGTCACTCGAATCTGTGATTTTGAGCTTGAATGGTGAATATGAGAAAACTCATTTTTAGAGACTTTTTCTATTTTTTCTTCATTTCTGGATGGATTCTGATGATATGGATGATAGATTCATGTTTGGGAGTGCATCAGGATGTTATTTAGTGTTCTACATCTTCAGATCTGGTGGAGAAATGAAGATCCGAAGTTATTTTTGGAACTTTGAAGTTTTTCCCGTATTTAAAGATTTTGAAGATTTTTAGCTTTGATTCTTCGTTTTCTGGGCATTTCTTCATGGATTTGGATTATATGAGGTATGATTCTCAGTGGAAAACGCGTTTCGGATCCACTGGAAGCATCCGTTTTGTCTGAATCTCAACGGTTTGAGCGGATCTGGAAAAACACACACTGACGGTGTAACTGTGTGTTCTTCGTGTTCTTGAAGATTTGCAGATTTTGAAGACTGTTTTTGATCCGATTAGCTACTGTTAATGAAGTGTTGGTGGCCACAACACTGTCGTGAATGGTTTAGCATCATATTTCGTGCATCTTTACGGGTTTTTCTTATCGGTTTTGGGCAGATTTCAAGTTCACAAGTAAGTTCTTCATGTTCATCATATTTTCCAGATTTATTCAACTGTTCTTGAAGGTTTGAAGATTGCCTTAGCGGACTTCCAGTGTTCTTAGCGAACTTGTTCTCCTCTCCTTAGCGAACTTGTTTGCTTTAGCGGACTTGTTTCTGCGTTTAGCGGACTTGTTTTCTGCTTAGCGGACTTGTTCCTTAGCGTACTTCTCAGAACACCTAGCGGACTTGTTCGAGCTTAGCGGACTTGTTTTTCGTTAGCGAACTTGTTTCTGGGTTTTCGTTCGAGTTCGTTTCAGCGAGTTTTGTTCGTCTAGAGTTGTAGAGGATTGAATTCCGAGTTCAACGGTCCAAAAATCATCGAATTTCGTCAAGTTTTGAGCAAGATATGTCCATAATACGCATTTCCGATGTGGGTATCGTATTTCCGGTGGTTCAGGCGATCGAATTAGGGTTTACGAGGAAGGAGAAGGTGACGCTGACGTGGCAGGCCACGATTGGCTGCATGGAGAATTTATTTCTCTCTCATGTTGTCGGTGACCAGAAATAGCTTTTTCGTTGTCGTGTACTGATTGGAGCAAAAGGAATTCTCGTGGGTCCCGCCAGCTGTAATGAGCCGTTCAAGGCTGTGAGTTGCTGAGCCCTGATTGGCGCAAAACTTTCTCACACATATCAAGCTTTTGATCCGTTGGATTAAGCCTGATCTAAGCCGTTAGATGGAATTCGCTGCAGGCTCCCGATTGGTTGTTTCTCCCTACACATGGATTGCCATCTCCAGCCCTTGATCTGATTATGTTCCTGACCGTTGGATCATCTGGACTCTGATTTCTGATTGGTCCTCGTTTTAAGACATGGATTATGGCTTTTTTTTAGATGAATTTAATTACACTAATTATTTTCAGCATATTTCGTCAAACGCGGGCATTTTTCTTATCGGTTTTTCGAGACGAACGAGATAATGCCGCGACGGAATTTCAGAAAATATTTTATTGGTCGCGGATTTATTCTATTTTAATTGGGTTCAAGTTTTTGGTGACTTCAGACCACGTTAGCTAACGATCACTGACGGGATAGTTTCGTTTTTCGGTTAAGCATGCAAACTTTTTCGTTATATCTCACTCTAAGTTGTTTAGCTGACGAAGTGCCGATGTCAACTAACCGGATTAACTGGAATCTCAGTTAAATATTGGAATTTATCCGGTTAAATCTCTCGGATGACCGTTTCTTGAAGAAATTTAACAAGTTTATTTTATTTTCGCATCCAACCTCAGTCACGCGGATTATTTACAACTGTCAGCATCCGGCTTCCGGTTTTTCGCAAGATTGTCCGATTTCAAGATTTTTTATCTGGTTTCTCTAAGCAACCGATCGCGACGGTTCGACTCTCCGCATCTATTTTTACGCTTCCGACTTGATGTTTTTGAGGAGATTTAGAGAAATAGGGGGAATTATTATGGAACCGGATATCGGGTCGATTATTCGAAGTTGGAGCATGTTCGGTGTCAAACTGGTTTATCTGATTCAGTTTGTTGTGGTTATGACTCCGATGTTCAGCATTTTCTCAGTATTGTACCCGACCGTGTGAACCGAGTGAGCGGAACACTTGGATCTCGAACTGGAGCAACGAGAACAGAAGAAGCTTATTCAGAGGGGGAATCTCTATGACAGATTGTCTCCGGTTTATCAGTTTCTCATTGAAGATGTACGACAGAGCGATTCTTCAGCAGTTGAACAGATTTGAAAGCATCAGTCAAGGGGGAATTGTTGGAACAAAAAATCCATGTGACTGACGCCATCAAATCTGTTTACCGAAGCATTCGACTGAAGAATCCATGGTAATTGATTCTGAGACGCGGGTTGTGATGCTCGAGGCTTGCAGTTTGGACCGAAGACCGTTTTCCGGAAAAGTCAACCGTTCGGGTCAACGGTCAACGTAAAAGTCAACGGAGACCGGTTCGAGCGAGTCAAGCTTCGGATTAATTTAATCAGCTTTGATTTAATTATCAATTTATGTTATTTACTTTACTTGTAATTTCATTTATTCAGTTATGTTTTTCTGTCGTTAGTCACCCTCACTATATATAGTGAGGGTGCCCATTACAAGTAAAGGAGTCTCCGAATGGGGAGATGATGAATTTCTTGTAGAGTGTGAGATTTCCGTTCTAGAGAGAGAGTGAGTCATGGATTCTAGAGAGAGAAAGTGTTCTTCATGATTTCTTGTAACTAATCATTCGGTTATATGAAATCATTCGATATGTTCTTCATCTTTCTTGTTTATGATTATTCATGATTCATCATCATCATCTTCTTCATTTGTTTTGAGTTTTCGAATCCGAACTCGTTCTTGCTCAAGATCGAGATTCTCGTAGTGAAAATCGGTCCTAACATTAAAAACTCTAAATTTCAACCGGTTCTTGTTCATCAGAATCCGATCGATCTAAGAGGTCTGAGAAGCTCATCTCATGCAGTCCTACATATTTTGGTATGCTCTTCAAAATCCCTCTATCAGTATCTGTTAATTTTGTCTTTAAGATCAAAATTTGAAACTAGGTAAAATTAGGGTTCTTGATATATTTCTTCAATTCTGGGTAATAGGGTTGGAATTAGGGTCTGAATTTTTATAGGTAATCCTAAAATAATGTGTTTTAAGAAAGAACTAAGTTAATTTCAAGTTTCGGGAATGTTTGGTGTTTTATCTAAAAATTGGTCAAATTAGGGTTTTCATAACGTTGTTCTGCCCAAATTGAGTAAACGGTGATGAATTAAGGTTTGATATTTTGAGGAATATTATGATATAGTATAATGAATAAAACCCTAAGTTTTGCAATTTTATAAAATGTTTTGATATTTATTTAATAAATACGTTGAAATTAGGGTTTTCTAGACGTTGCTTTGCCAAAATTGAACAAACAAGTTAAGTTTAGGGCTAATCTTTTCAGATATATTATAAAATAATATTTTAAGTAAAAGCCCTAAATTTATTCCATTTAATAAAAGATTTTGCTAATTATTTGGTAAATATTTGGTTTTGAATATGATTATTTAATGTTAAACAAACCAAAAGGTATTAGTACTTGATTTTTGGTCTTAGATCATGTTTATATATATAATAATTATTTATGGGTCCAAATTTGATAAAATAAAACATTATCATTAATTTCCCGATAAAGGATAAAATTGTCTTTTAATCAAATAAGACATAACTCTCCTAAGTTCCTCGTGTCCTTAGAACTATAATAATTATCATTCTCCATATTCATTTAGCATGTTCATTTCATTAGGATAATCTCCAGGTTATTATCTCTCGCAAATTGGTTCTATCTCTTGTATCCGATCTACTTATCAGGTGAGTAACCACTAAATCCCCCTTCTTTTAATACTGTTGGTTATGACTATTCAGTTCATATTATCATTTCTAATGGTGATTCATTCCAATGATAATCCGTATTGTGAGAAATCATACTTGCATTATCTTTTAACCTTTTTGGGGTGTAACATGTATCTTTATCTAAAATAATTTCTCTAAACGTTATGCGATTATATGATTGATTGAATGAATTATATGTGGAATTGTCTATGGAAATCTCTATATGCTAGTTTGCCAGTCCGCCAGTCTATCTCTCTACGAGGAAATTAAGATAACCTATGTGCCATTCTACCTCTGTATGAGGAAATTATGATGTGAAGTCTTAAGTAATTGAAGGTTTGTTATATTTACTTGTTCATTAAGTGATTCACTGTATATATGAAAGTATCTCTTATCACATATATCGCATGTGTTAAAAATATATTTTATAAACATGTGTTTACTCACCAACTACTTTTGTAGTTGACACTTGATTTTATACACGCTACAGGAATTTATACTTGAGCTTTGATATGATCACGATAGGACTGCTGGACCTAGATTAAGAACCTTAAATCAGTTTTGAAATGTAATTAGTATGTTAATCTTTATTGTACGTTATCTTTAACTGATTATTGAAAAAGGGCATGTTTAAGTATTACAACTTATTTTAGTTGTCATGTGCATCTGGACAATCATCGCACCCTGACATATTCCGCCGTCAGTTAGGGTATGACATATTTGTATCAGAGCCTTGGCTATAGGGGTTTAGGTTATTAGAACGGGATAACCTAGACTATATGCCTTAGGTGTCCTACATGCTTAACTCATGTCTGCATGCCTATTATTATATTATGTCTTTATATGCTGCCTAAAATTGCCTCACTTAGATCTCACCGTTGTCTTAACACTTGACACACACATATACATTAAACCCTTCCGGCTTCCTAGCCTCTATCCTTAGTAATGGTACCTTACGTGTCATTTTAGGATTTTGAAAATTCCGATTTTGAAAATTCCGTCGGAGTTAGGTTCCTAGCAGTAGACATGTAGTAACTGAAAGGGGGAAGGCACCGGTAGCCGGAGGTCTATCTAGGCAGGCATTGCGTATAAAACCTGATCAGCCGTGTGGACCGGGATGCCTATCTAGAAGTATTTAGTGAGAGTGTTGGAACCTATTAGGCCAAAACATGTCAATTACTGCTACGAATCCCAACTACCTCTGATTAGTCACGGTTGTGGTTTCTTAATCGAGAAATGTGGGCCATTCCATTATGTTTTACTAAAACAACATGATTTCTTCTCTCTACCTTGTTTAAAACCTCATGATTTCTGAATTCACATGTTTTGTAAAAATATTCCCCTTTATAATCCAAAATCAATTATCAACCATGCCTTATCCATTGTCTCACGAACATTCCTTCTCTTTATAATATCGATTCACTTCAACGGACAACGCAAGAACAACTCAACCCGCAAGATGGCCTCGCTGATTACCAAACAAATGGCAAAGGTCGTCTCAAACATGGTGCTGCAACTCCATCAAAACCTTACTGCTAATCCTACCCATCATGGTGTTGCCACCACTTGCTCAATTAAACACTTCAACTTCTCTAACCCTCCCAAATTCACTGGATCTGAAGGGCCTACCGGTCTACTTCAGTGGTTCGAAGGTATGGAGAACACCTTCACCAACAGTGATTGTCCCGAGGATTTAAAAGTCCGCCATTCTACCAGTTCTCTAACCAAGAAAGCACTTACCTGGTGGAATGGCGAGAAACGACTTCATGGTTCTGTTAATGGTCTAGCTTTGCCTTGGAATCAACTCAAGGATATAATGAAAGAAGAGTATTGCCCGCGTAGTGAGATGAAGAATTTAGAAGATAAATTTCACGATCTGGAACAAGAAAGTGGAGAAAGCCAAGCCTATATCAATCGTTTCCAAGAACTGTGTTAGAACATGTTATGATGTCTAATGCTAGGTCTAAGCGTTTTGTCATTGTATAGATCGTTTTGTAAGTTCTGGTCCCAACCTACCAGTGGATGGACCAGATGGTACGCAGCCACGGACCATCTGGTACGTGGGTTAATTGGTACGCTAGGCAGAACCATATAAATAGTTTTAGCTCTTGTGTTTTAGAGTAGTTGTGAGAGTTGAGTTCTTAACTGTGTGTAATCTGTGGTGTTTTACTCTCTGTTCTCTCTCTGTAACCTTGAACTTGTTATCAATCAAATGGAACGTTATTTACCACGTGTATTACTGAATCGATCGTGATCATGCATTAGTAAGATCCGTATCTGTGTTTTACAAGTGGTATCAGACCAAATCCAGGTTGCTCTGCTGGTTTGAATTGATCAAAATTGGATTTTTCTAGTGAGAGAAAGTGGGTTTCATTGGTTTTTTCTTCAATTCTTCTCAATTCCGAGTGTTTCTATGGTCAAAAATGATTTCTAAGTGTTCCTAGTGTGTTTTCGCACCTCACTGTTCCAAATTCCAGTCTCAAAAGTCGAAAATTTGAAAAATCAGTCAAATTTAGCGTGGTACGCTTGAAGAACAGCTGGTACGCCTTTGGTACGCTCTGTGGTATGCAAGGAAACCTTCAAAGATTCTGGTACGCTGGAATTTGGTACGCAAGGCAATCTTCAAGTCTGGTACGCGACGGTTACTACCTGGTACGCTGGCAGTTACGCCGTACCAAATTGGTACGCTGTCTAATCTGGTACACTGATAATTCTGATCCACGACTGGTACGCTGAATTGTTTGGTCCGCTGATTTGGTCTGGTACGTAGATTGGTACGTTGGAAGATTTTGGTACGTTGAGAAGTTTTTGGTACGCTGGCAGAAAAGTTATCTTCACTAAAACTGACGTAACTTGAGAACTGTTAAGAGTTACGGGAGCTAATACCAGCCAAAACGTTCGTCTCGATGAGACCTATAATTTTACTGGCCTAATCGCAAGTACCCTCCAGTTTGACCCCCAAAATCCACTTGGAAGACCTCCGTTTTCAAGTTTGAAGTTTTGATATACAATTTCACGATTTTCAAAATGTATGCAATTGATGCATTTATTGCAAGTCATAGTCAATATGTGCCGAAGTTGATAAATCTTGGAGATTATCATGGTTGGGCAACAAATTTTAGATCATATATTATTGATTTGGATAAATGGTTGTGGTTACCGATTTCAAATGAATATCAGTATCCAACTTTTGGTGGTAATTGTAAGATGAGATGGAATTTTTCACTTGAAGAAAGGGAATCATATGATCAAAATGAAAAGGCTATTGCACTTCTTCTGTTAGCTTTTCCTATAACTTTTAAAAGTCAAGTCAGGGATTGTCAAACAGCAAAGCGGATATGGGATTTTGTAAAGAGACAGTGTGGGGACCCTATGTCTACAATTTCTCCAAAAACAATTGATCAAGAGGTGAAGTTTAAAGGTAAAATTGAAGAGTTAGAGAAGAAAGAAGCAAAGTTATGTGAAGAAAATCATATTCTGAGAAAAGAATTAGAGGAATGGAAAATAAAATTCATGATGATTACGAAGCAAAAAAATAACAGAGTGCATCTTCCTCTTGTACAATGTGTACTGATTTTGTTAAAATTAAGGAAGATTGGTTGAAAGAAAAAGAAGTGTTAATTGAAGAATGCAATAAAGCTAAAGATAATGAAAAGGAAGCTGTTGAAGATTTTGATGCTTTATTTGCGAAATGTTATCCTCTTCAACAGAAATATAAAAAAGTTAATAAAATTGTTGTCGAAGCTGCTGATAGAATAATTCAACTTCAAGAGGAACTCACAAAGCTGCGTGATAAAAATGGTGAGGTTCAAAGTCAAAATGACATTTCGAAACAAGATGTTGCCTATTATAAGAAATAGGTAGAGAAGGTTACTACAGAAGTTCTTGCTCGATGTGATAGAATGTATAGTCACAAGCTTAAGTATAACGAGTTATTTAAGAAATTTATTGCTTGTCAAAAGGAGTTACTGGAAGTTAATACAAAGGTTTATGAGATAAAGATTGAAATGCTTGATCTTCAAAGAAAACTTGAGAATTGCAATACATCAGGTGTGTTTCAGAATTATCTGTATCATCTGGAACGTGATGGAAAACCAAGCAAAGATGTTGATAATCATGAAGTTCCTTCTCCAGTGGTTGATCTGAAAACGTCATCTATTGATAATTCAACCTAGAAGTTACAAGATTATCCTGAAGGAGATGATGTTAAGTCTGGAAAAACAAAGAAGTCAAAATCTAAGAAGAATAAAAAGGAGGTTGATTATTGCAAAGGATTGAAGTTTGATTTCAAGTCTATATTTCTTGATAAAGAAAAAGTGTTTGACGGAAATCCAGGAAATGTGAAAATTCCAAAGTTTTCTGAGATCGTGATAGATGATTCGTTGATTTCCGGGAAGAATGATCTGAAAGGAATCAAGTATGACTTTACAAAACTTGTGAAACAAGGTCATGAGGTACCCAATTCTGTGCAAGATAAATTCAAACAAAAGAATGGTGGTTTGGGGTATGAAGAGAAAGAGGTTCTAATTATAGATTCCAACAAGAAGGAATTCAAAACAAAGCAGATAAAGAAAAAGAAGGTGTTTTCAGATAAGAAGCCTCAATGTTGGAAGAAGAAAGTATCTTTACCAGATGAAAATATTTCTTCTGAAGAGTCTTCTTGTATATCTGATGCTACACCACAACGCAGTAACAATTCAGATTCATTTTATTCCGCTAAATCGAACGAGTTTTATCATGAAGATAAATTCTTTGGTTATGGAGATGATTCGGGTTTTTATGATTCTCCAAAATGTTTTCCAAAATTTCAGAAACCAAAGAAATTTAAACCTGTGTTTTCAAATGTCTATGATGAATGTTTGACTGATCAGTTTGGAAAACCAATTTCAATCAATTCAACTGGTAGTCGACTTTGTTATGTTTGTCGTCAGAAGGGTCATTATGCAGATAAATGTCCTACGACAACTAAAAGTTCATCATCAAATGCCAAACATACAATGTATGTTGATCCTGATGGCATTATTTTTGGTGAACCAATACCCAACACTAACTTTTTCTGAAAAAAGAAATTTAATCCTGAAAAGTTGGGTAGTAGTTCTGATTGTCATTCATCAGTTGACAATGGTTCACCAGAAAGTTTAAAACCAAAACAGGAATTAAGACCAATGGTTGTGTCCACAACCAACACTGATTTTGTTGAAGACACTGGACGACCTATCACCAATGTGGATGAGGGTCGGGATTTTACAAGCTTATTATTTTCCAGTGTGTGCAAGTATTTCAAGAAGACCTGTTAGTGATTGAAAGGTTGATGACAGTGGATTACTTGTTGTTGATTTAAGTTAGAATGCATCGTTCCTATCTTTGAAACCAACAAATCTTAAAACTATCATTTTAAAAAATGTGTCAAGTGTTGATCAATCATTTTCATTTTTGTTTTTCATTTTCTTCGTTCATATTTTTAGGGGAAAATTTGAAAATTCAAAAAATAGTGTTTGTTTGAATTTTAGGGGGAGAAATTGGAAAACATAAAAAAAAAATTTAAAAATAAGAAATTGATCCGACAAATGCGAGAAATGATAGTACATCAGCATACATGTTATCTGCCATGGATAGATTAAGTCTAAAGGCTGTAGGTACTTGCATAATCTGTGAATGTGCATGACTAATCTGATATCTGCAAGTAAGATATAAACATAAAGCTTTCCTGATGATCTTTGGTTATTTGCTTCTTGATGAATGCTCTGTGATGATTCTGACAAAAAATAGAATAAAGAGATATCCTGATGAATGCATGCTTTCATTTTGAAAGATTTAATCTTGTTTGATTTTCTTTATTTTTTCAAACGATCGGACTTTCTCTGCGTATCGAAAGATCGACCTGATCGTTGTTCGTTTGACATTCTGCTTTATTTTTCTTCATGTTTCGTATAATTCATCGGACTTTCTCTTCGTATACGGAAGTATCGACCTGATCGTTGTTGAATTATACAATTTCAACTTGTTTTGCTTTCTTATTTTCTCAAATACTTGGGCTTTCTCTGCGTGTCCACAAGACCGACCTGATTGCTAGGTCTTTGGGGTTTTGCTTTATTTTTGCATGACTCATCAAGGATGATTAAATCTCTAAGAAATTTTGCTTCTATATGATAAACATGATGATTTTCCAGTATTTCTGATAGAGTGGAGGCCGAGTTATCAGTGCATGATAATATTACCTTAAACATATCTGAAAACAATAAAAAATGATTATTGCATGCTGAAATAAACATAAATGTTGTATTTGCGATTATCTTAGCTTGCATGCTGATTAAGACTGAAATTGAAATGTGCTAGATGCGTTATGTCTGAAATGATCTCGCGTCGTGATCTTTCTCAATATATATATATATATATATATATATATATATATATATATATATATATATATATACAGAGTTTGTTTCTGTATTGCATTTTATTTTTCATTTTAGAAAAATCAAAAAGATTTTTGGTGTGTTTTAGCATAAATTTCATAGAAGCCAAAAAGATTTATTTCGTGTTTGTTTTCGATTGATCGGCACAAGATACAAAAAACATTTTCAAATCTATATCTTGGATTCTCGAAGAGAAGTTTTGCGCCAAGATTAACTTATGTTGGCTTGAAAATGGAAAACCGCGTTTCTGTCTTCTGAAATTGCAGGGTTGTGTGCTCTCAAGACTCAAGCATGGTGAAAGGGGAAGTATGAAGTATCTTTCTCAAATGGATTTTGAAGTTCAAAGATTATTCAAGAATGATCCAGCCATGCATGCTCTATTGCTGACAAGAAATTTCAAGTTGAATATCAGATGCAACAATGCTGAAGATTGAATACTGAAGTTTAGTTAGCATAGATACACTACACGTTAATGGGGAGTTTGTTAGAGCATATTCCTATGCTACATTGTGTCTCGTGTATTGTATCTATGTGAGAGCATGAGTATGTGAGTCTTAAAGACAGCGTACCATGGTCCGTACCAGTTGGTACGGAGCCAACGTACAATGGTACGTTGGATTGTACGCTGGGCAGTTTGAGTCACCTATAAATAGGTTGACCTGTTTAGCATGTTAGGACTTCTGGTCATATCATCTCCACTAAGTGTGTTTTTCTAAGTGTGTTCTAGAGAGAGAAACCAAAGCCTTGTAATTGTTTTCTTGGTGAATCAATAAAACAAAGCTTATTTATATTCTCGTACACTAGATCGATCAGTTCATCTAGTAGTAAGATCCATATCCGTGTTTTACATACTGAAGCTCCTGTTACCTGATTCGGCCCTCTCTACACAACGGTGCATTGAAAAATACATTGGTGGTCTGCCTATTGTAACATTTCGGGTTTTCCGATTTGTCAGATCCAGCCCGAATCCATGTAAACAATCCCGTGATCAATAATAAATGAAGAGTTATATTTTCTATGATGTTTTATACCCCATTTGGTGTGATTTGATTCATTATTATGTTTATTGAGTTGATTTGCCCTTAATTCGGATTTTACGCGGACACGTCGTTAGTTACGTTTTAACCGGGAATTTGATCAAAATATCTATAACACTGGTGTGATACTACTTAAGCACACAAGTGAATACAAGTGAAGAGATGCGAGAATTCAAGGTGTAGAACAAAATCGGTGAAAGTTTGGTAAATCCCGCGCGATTACTTTTTTAACCGGGATATCACGTTTTTGAGTATCGTATATCATATTTATCATATTTATGAGTCTTATAATTACATATGATTTCACGAGTCATCACACACTTGATCGAGTCACAAATCGAAGGTGAATTGCTTAAAAGTGATGTGTACAGTAAAACCGACCAAAAATGCATTTTGTGTGATATTTTATCAACTGTTAATCGTTATGAGGCATATTTTATATCAATTTGAGTAGATTAAATGTGGTTAATATGATAGCTGGTATAAAATGAGGAATATAGGAAAAAACGGGGGTCAAACCGGAGCTAGAACGAAGAAATTAGAGCGAAAACAGTACATTAGACACTCATGAACCTTTAAAAAAATGTGATTACGGGATTTTTACCCTAAAAACTCACCTATTTAAGCTCTTATTCTCCTTCTAGCCTCCATATTTCACCTCCTAAAAACCCTAAAAAGGCTAGAGAGAGAGAGAGGATCAAGATCTTAGAGGATTGAGGCTCATTTTTGGTGAAATCAAGTGAAGAACGAGTCGTTTTCTTTTCAGTAAGTGATTTTCCTCATCTCTTTTCACCAAGATCTGATCTTTTTACCTTCTTTGACTAGATCTAAGATATACAATCCTTCTCCATCTAGATCTATTGAGTTTTGAGTTCAAGATTGAAACTTTATGATGTTTTTGGCTTAGATCCATGGTTATACATGTGTATATGTTGTAGATCTAGGTTTGTTTGGATCAGAACTCCATTTGTGCAATCCTCCTAAATTCAAGGGCACCGAAGGTCCTATTGGTTTACTTCAATGGTTTGAGGGGATGGAAAATACCTTCACTAACAGTGATTGTTCTGATGAGCTGAAAGTCACTCGTGTCACCAGCACCCTGATCGAAAAAGCCCTTACTTGGTGGAACGGGGAGAAAAGGATCCGTGGATCGGATGAAGGCCTAGCCTTATCCTGGGATGAGCTCAAAGAAATCATGAGGGAAAAATACTGTCCTCGCAGCGAACTGAAGAAACTTGAGGATGAATTCCAGGCACTGAAACAATACAGCGGGGAAATCAGGAGTATACCGACCGCTTCTATGAACTAAAAATCTTGGTGCCTGAAATCGTCACCCCTGAGATTCGAGCTATTGAGGCTTATGCTGGTGGGTTACCTGAGCAGATTCAGGATTCTATTTGGTCCAGCAATCCTGTGACTCTCGACAGTGTTGTTCGCCTCGCTGCTCGTCTGACCGATAATCATGTCAAGGCGGGTACTCTGAAAAGGAGGGGTTCAAAGAAGAACTCGGGCACTGAAATGACCGAGCCCGCGGGCGAGAAAGAATTCAAATCTGAGTCTTCTGCTTGTAAAAGTAACAAAAAGAAACGTAAGGGACGAAACTTTGCTGTTACTGCTACTCCTGAAGCACCCGCTGCACCTGCTGCTCCTGTGGCCCAATGGGTTCCGGGTGGGCCACCTGCCAAAAAGCCCTATACTGGCCCTCACCCATTGTGCAACATTTGCAACTATCATTACCCAGCTACTAACCCTTGTAGGCGCTGCACCAATTGTGGACGATTTGGGCATCTCATGAATGTCTGCCGCCAGCCCATCCGAGCTCAACCTATTATGGCCCAACCTGTGGCCCAATACCCTGCTCAGCCCATGATAGCCCAAGCCCCAAATGTCCAAGTTCAAGTTAGGGCTTGCTACAACTGTGGGTCTACTAGCCACCTTCGCAATGCATGCCCCACTCTCGCTATGGTTAATCAGCCTGCCGCTAATGCTGCTCGGGGTGCCCCTGCTCGTGCTTTCAACATCAATGCAAATCAGGTTCAATTTGATCTATTTCTTTTATCTTATTGATCGCTATCATTTATTACCACTAACACTAACATGGTTGGTCAATGCAAATCAGGCTCAGGCAAACCAGGAGGTGGTTAATGGTACGTTCCTTATCAATAATTGTTATGCATCTATATTATTTGATTCTGGAGCCGATCGTAGTTTGTATCATTAGAGTTTGAGCATTTGCTTGCTTATCCCCGTATTTTTCTTGACTCTCCATTATCGTTTGAAATTGCGGACGGCAAACTAGTTGATCTTGATTCGGTGATTCGCGACTGCAAGTTGGACTTCAAGGGTCATATATTCCCTATCGACCTCATTCCTATGCCTCTCGGGAGTTTCGATGTCATCAGTGGCATGGATTGGTTGTCTCAAAATCGTGCCGAGCTTATCTGCTTCGATAAAATTATCCGCATTCCTCGACCAGATGGACAACTTTTATTGATCCATGGCGATAAACCATCTGGTGGGCTTAAGCTAATGTCATGCACTAAAGCCCATAAGTACTTACGCAAGGATTATCCGGCATTCCTGGCACATATTATGGAAGTTCGAGATAAAGAAAGGGGAATTGAAGACATTCCGATCGTGCGGGACTTTCCCGAAGTGTTTCCCGATGATATAGCGGGTCTTCCTCCCTTTCGCCGAGTGGACTTCCGTATTGATCTCATTCCGGGTGCCACTCCTGTTGCGAAGTCGCCTTATCGCCTCGCAACCTCGGAAATGCAAGATTTGGCTAAACAACTCCAAGAGCTTTCTGATAAATGGTTCATTCGTCCGAGTTCATCTCCTTGGGGAGCACCTATTCTGTTTGTTAAGATAAAAGATGGCTCTCTTCGCATGTGCATTGATTATCCTGAGCTCAGTAAACTCACGATCAAGATTCTTTATCCTCTGCCTCGTATTGATGATCTTTTCGACTAGCTTCAGGGTACTTCATGTTTTTCTAAGATTGATCTTCGTTCTGGTTATCATCAGCTTCGGGTCGCGGAGGAGGATGTTCATAAGACCGCCTTTCGCACCCATTATGGCCACCATGAGTTCACCGTGATGCCCTTCGGTTTGACAAACGCTCCTGCTATATTCATGGACCTCATGAATCGCGTTTGCAAACCCTATCTTGATAAATTTGTGATTGTATTCATCGATGATATCTGATCTATACCAAGTCTAAGGAAGAGCATGGAACCCACCTACGTCTTATGTTGGAGCTTCTGAAGAAAGAACAGCTTTATGCCAAATTCACTAAATGTGAATTTTGGCTAAACGAGGTTTAATTTCTGGGTCATATCATTAACGATAAGGGCATTCACGTCGATCCTGCTAAGATCGAGGCTATTAAGAGTTGGTGCACCCCTACTTCATCGACTGAAGTCCGCTCGTTTCTCGGGTTAGCGGGCTATTATCGGCGCTTCATTGCTAATTTCTCTCGCATTGCTATACCTCTTACTGCTTTGACTCAGAAAAGTCAACCATTCGAGTGGGGCCCCGCTCAGGAAAATGCTTTTCAAACAGTTAAGAAGATGTTGTGTGAGGCTCCCATTCTCACACTTCCTGATGGGACGGATGACTTTGTGGTGTATTGCGACGCATCTCATCAAGGCCTTGGTTGTGTCCTCATGCAACAGGGAAAAGTAATCACATACGGATCAAGGTAGATTAAGAAGCACGAAAATAACTACACGACGAATGACCTCGATCTTGGTGCGGTTGTGTTTGCTCTAAAAATTTGGAGATATTACCTTTACGGTACCGAGTGTGTGGTTTATACCGATCACAAAATCCTCCAACATATCTTCGATCAGAGGGATCTCAACATGCGCCAACATCGATGGATCGAACTTAAAATGACTACGACTGCGAGATTCGTTATCATCCTTGGAAGGCGAATGTCGTGGCTGATGCCTTAAGTCGAAAAGAGCATCTCAAGTTGGTTTTATTCCAAAGTCCCATCATATGACCAATCTCAAAGCTAGCATTCCTGGTAGCTCAATGCGCATCGGTTGATGAGGGCAATTTGCATAACGAATTATCTTGCGGTGCTGAGATTCAATTTGAGACCAAGTCTGATGGTCTTCTTTATTTCTTGGACTGTCTCTGGATTCCCGATCGAGACGATCTTCGGGCGATTATCATGAATGAGGCGCATAAGTCTCGCTATTCCATTCACCCTGGATTCGATAAGACGTATCTTGATCTACGTAAGCTCTATTGGTGGCCCATCATGAAGAAAGATATAGCGCTTTATGTGGCGAAGTGCCTTACTTGTTCCAAAGTCAAGGCCGAGCACCAGCGACCTTGTAAGGAATATTGCGCTTGGAAGATTTCCGGCTGAATGCCAATTTTGTCTAGTTCCGGCTGAAGTTGAAGTTGAAGCAGAATTCTCACTTCAAGCGGAACTGGCAGTTCAAGCGGAAAGAAGCAGTTTTGTCTTTTAGCGAATATTCCGGGTGAACTCGTTTATCCACCAGATAAAGAGTTTAACCGGACTTTTCCTGAGATGTCTTTTCAGCAAGTCCAATCCTGCAAAAGCTTCTCGTATGCTTCTATATCTTATTCAAGCCGCTCTCCTAAAGTAGTATGTTGCTGCAAACACGCAAGATATTCCAATTGCCGATGTTTATTATTTTGGTAGTTTGTATTTGACTTTTTAGTTTACGGTCTAGATTAGATCGCATGGGATCAATGGCTGTCATTGATCTCATCAGCACTATATATAGCATAGTTAGCTCTCAGTACACATCACAAACATCATCTGTTCTTGAACAACTTGTAATAGTGTAGCTTTGAGTTAATGCAAATAGTACCGAGTATTTGATACGTTGTTGTTACCATCTTTCTGCAAATCAAGCATTTACATTATACACAAGAACTAAATATCGCTTAAGTAAAGTGAAATATAACTTTAATTCCGCAGGGTTATATTTGCAATTAAAGGGCTTTGTTTTAGTTTAACTCTAACTAATAACGATCCTACAAGTGGTATTAGAGCTTTGGCACTCACTTTGAAGACTTTCAGTGCTTCAAAGTTGATACTTTATGATGAACCATAAAATCCCACCGCATGTTGATAAGATTCCATTATTCAACATGATTAAAGCAATAATGAAGATCGAATGCATAAAACAAGTAGGATCAAATAGAGATTTCATTGATTGGATGTGAGATTACAAGTGAGAGAGAGAGAGTTACAAGTGATCTAGAGGAAACACATAGTTAAAGGTGTAAAAATGTGGAGTCCTTTGTTATGAGCCTATAAATGTCTATTTATAGTCTCTCAGCTGTAACTGCCTCTTGACACTTGCGCTTGCGTTCTCGGAATTGTAACACTTGCACTTCCGTATGGGCTTCGCTCATCAACATTTGTATATCCTTCATGTGCACTTCCGAGTCCAAGTGCATCTGATTTTGACCCATCCTCATCACTTTACTTGCTTACTTTACAAGCTTTGCTGTTTCTTCTTTCAAAAGTTTTTAAAATGATTGATTTTAGTCTAAGTTGTCCAAATGGTTCTTCCAACAAACCACCAATGTTCACTCCAGATGACTTTGGTACCTGGAAACTCAGGATGGAGGGTTTTGTTAGGATTCTGGACCGTCGTATTTGGAAATCTTTCACTAAAGGACCTTACTCACACATGGTTTCATCTGCTGATGATGCAGAAGTCAAGATACCAAAACCACTAGATAAATATGTTGAATCTGACTACACTGCTCTCGAATTTGACCATAAGGCATATTGGACTCTACAGGCTGCACTTCCTAATTCCATTTTAAGTGGGTTTAAAGGATATAAAACTACATTTGACCTGTGGAATGTCTTAAGTGAAATGTATGAAGGAACCAGTGAAGTTAAAGAAAACAAGAAAGATGTCTTAAAACAGAAGTATGAAAACTTTACTTTCAAATCTGGTGAAACAATGACAAACCAGTACTTAAGATTTATTTCTCTGCTTGATGAACTTCAAAAGGTAGATGTAAAACTAGACCAGGTAGATGTAAACAGAAAGTTCCTACGTTCTCTGCCTTCTGTGTGGACAGTTTACACAGTGAGCATCAGGGAATTCAAAAACTTGAAAAAGATGAGACTTAGTGAACTTCATGGCATACTCAGTGCCTATGAAATGGAACTAGATCTTAAACAAAACTCATCTTTCGAGTCAACTCAGCTGTTTTCATCTGCACTAGTAACTACTGATTTTAACAGTCAAAGGTCTTCAAACTCATCATCATATCAGTCACCTATTGTCAGTTTCCCTGAGACACCAAGGTGTCAAGAAAGTTTTTCAAACACATTTAAAAGCTCTCACAATGCTCATGTAGCAACTGACTCTTACCTAGGCTTCATACCTGAAGATCTTGAGTGTATAGGTGCTGATGATTTGGAGGAAATGGACATAATGACTCAACTTGCTATGGTGTCTGTCAGAGCTCAAAGGTTTTACAAAAGGACTGGTAGAACCTACAAGGGAGCAAAAGGTGCTCACATAGGCCTTGACAAAAGCAAGGTGAAGTGCTATAACTGTCACCAACTTGGTCACTTTGCAAGGGAGTGCTCTCAACCAAGAAGAAAAGGACAGAACCAGAGTCATGTCCAAGTGAAAAATCAAGGAAGAAACAACTCTAACAACAACAATTCTGGTAACAACTCAGGCTCTCACCCTACTCAACCAAAGCTAACCAGAAGTCAAAACCACCAGAATGTGATTGCTGCTGTTGCCAATCAAACCTCATGTGTTGAATGGGAAGATTTCGTTGCTGAGTTTGAGCCTATCAACCATGCTTTGATGGCCAAACAAGACTCCATCTCAGATCAGGTAAACTCCATCCCTGAGAAAGTTTTAGAAAATCTATGCAGCCCTGCTTGCATAGAGCAAGTGGCAAAGTACCGAAATCACAACACTGATTTGATTGATGAAGTTTCAAACCTAAATGAGTTAAAGGAATGTTTCAAGAAAACTGAATCATCATACATTTCAAAAATTGAAAATTTAACCAAAGAGTATGAACAGTAAAAAAAAACCAACTCAGTGCTTGAAACGCAGCTTGATGACTTGCTCTAAAAGCTTGAGAAATCAAGAAATGAAACCAAAGATGCTAAGGCTGAGTTTGATGTTCTTGAGATCAAGCTGAAAGATGCTTTGTTTACTTGTGATAAATTCCAAGCAGCATACAAAAAGGCTGAGAAACTGTGGATGGGAGGGATGTATGGTAAAGTAGGTGTTGGGTATAACTGTGTTGAACCACCAATTGACTACTCACCTGTAATCAAACCAATTGATGCTTTAAAATCTGAATGCAAAGTTAGTCTCAAAGTTGATGACATTTCATCACAGTCAAGTTCTGAAAACACTGTTGAGTCTAAGAAAACTGAAGTCACTGTTGCAAGCACATCTGCTTCAGCTAACCAATCAAACATTTTGAAACCATCAATTGCTGTTCCTCCATCAACTGTTTATGAACCCAAGGATTCAAAAGTTGGAGGAAAGCAACCTGAGCAACCAAAGGGAAGTCAAACTCAAAGGCTTGGTCAACTAAATTTCAACCAAGTAACCAAACTTGAGTCTCCCAGAAAATTTGAAACCAAAGTTGTTGAATGCATGTGCTGTGGTGAACAAGGTCACCTAGCTGCTGTATGCCAGTTTAACCCAATGAGTAAAGTTAAACCAGTTTTGAAACCAAAACCTGTTTTGCAACCAAAAGCTAATTTCCAAAAGAACTCACATGATGAATTTCACCTGTGAAAATCCACACAATGAAGCATTTTGGATCTGAATCCAACAGGGTTTTAATTGGTAATGATAAAAATGGAAGTTTCTCTGTTTTAAGGCAAAATCGTTTTCCGGTTGAAGTTCAAGCGGAACATTTTTCCGCTCGAACTCAAGTTCTACCGAAAAACAAAACTCAACCCAGATCAGCCACTGCTCCAAAGCAGAGACCACATGTACACTTTGCTGATGGGTTTAGCATTTTGAAGCTCAAGGAAGAAGAAATCCCTCTAGAGGAAAGACCACCTCTAGAGAAAATTTTTCATGAAGCAAAAACTCTTACCAACCTAAAATTGTTTTTGCTACTAGTGCAAGTGGAAGTTACTGTGTTCCACCTCAGGGGGAGAGTTCAAATCAAAACAAACACTTTCCTCAAAGATTTTCAAAATCTCCTGAAAGAACTAGGTTGGTTAACCAAGGAAATGAAAAACCAAAGAAAATAACCAACAAGCAAAGAAAATTTAGGGAGTACAGGGAAAGAAAAATTGCTGAAAGGAAAAACACCAAAGGTGAAGGATTTAGTCAAACAAGTACTCAATATGAGAACTTCAGTTTTGACAATGATGATCTGCTTAATGAAGCTCCAGTTTTAAATACTTTAGTACTCAAGGATATAAGTATAATGATGCTTATGGCAGACCCAAGACCACTCAGGCTTGGGTCCCCTATAGAAATTAATCATTTCTGATATGTGCAGGTGCAAAATAAAGGCCAAAATAGCCTATAGGTAGTTGACAGCGGCTGCACTTGCCACATGACAGGGAATAAGCAAATTCTAGAAAATACAAAAAGAATCAATGGAGGACTAGTTGCCTTTGGAAGCACAAAAGGCCATATCACAGCACAAGGTGATGTGACAAATGCACTGGTAAAATTTGACAGAGTCAATTTTGTTGATACATTGAATTTCAATTTGCTTAGTGTCTCACAAATGTGTGACAAGAATTTGAATTTAATGTTTAATGAGAAAGAGGCCATAGTCCTCAAACCTGGTGTCAAAATTCCTGATGAACTAATAATGCTTAAGGCACCCAGGAGAGATGGATTATACATTTTAAATATGTCAGTCGCTACACCCTCATGTGGCACTGCCTGCTTTGTATCCAAAGCCTCTGTTGATGAAAGTGATCTGTGGCATAGAAGGTTAGGACATGTGAACTACAAAAACATGAACAGAATTGTGAATCTTGGCTTGGTTAAGGGTCTTCCTAACAAGCATTTTGCATGTTCTGAAAACTGTGTGCCATGTCTCAAGGGCAAGCAACACATAACCTCATTTAAGCCAAAAGTTGAATCTTCTATTTCAAAACCTCTAGAGCTGTTGCACATGGATCTTTTTGGTCCAACTAGAGTAATGAGTTTAGGGAAAAGGTCATACTGTTTGTAATAATTGATGATTTTTCAAGATACACTTGGGTTTTCTTTCTTAAAACAAAAGATGAAACTGCTGAATTGTTGAAAACACTTGTGATAAATTTAGAAAATCAATTCAATCTTAAAGTCAAAACAATTAGGTGTCACAATGGCATAGAGTTCAAAAATCATGTTTTGAATACATTTTGTGAGGAGAAGGGAATTGTGAGACAATTCAGTGCTCCTAGAACTCCACAGCAAAACGGTGTTGCTGAAAGGAGAAATACGACATTGATTGAAGCTGCTAGATCTATGTTAGCAGACTCCTAGCTCCCTGTGATATTTTGGGCAGAAGCAGTGAACACTGCCTGTTATGTCCAACACAGGATTTTAATTGTCAAATGCAAAAACAAGACACCTTATGAGCTTTGGAGAAAAAGAAAGCCAAACATTTATTTCTTTAAGCCACTTGGTTGTCCCTGTTACAATATTAATAACCAATGAGTTATTGCCCAAATTTGCTGAAAAGGCAGATGAGGGATATTTTGTTGGATACTCAGGTGTGCCAAAAGCATACAGAGTGTACAACAAGAGAACCAAAACTGTTGAGGAAACTATAAATGTCTCTTTTAATGAAAAATCTACCAACAATTTTGAATCTCAACCCACTTGGTTATTTGATATTGACGCACTAACAACTGATTTCAACATAACTGTTGATAAGCGTATGAGATCTCTAGTGCAGGAACATAATTTATATAGGTCTGCTGATGAACATTGGAAGAGGAACTCTGCTGGAACTGAGAAGCAAAACTTCTTCTCTTCAATGAGCATCAAACCTATCTTGCCAGGCAATGGAAAGAAACCTTATGAAATAATTCAAATTGAAGAAGAAATTGTTCCGGTCGAAGTTCAAACGGAAATTTCTCCGGCTGACGTTCAAACGGAAATTTCTCCGGCTCAAGTTCAACCGGAAAACTTTATTTCAGAAATTGTTGAGAACAATGATTCCGGATCAACTGAACCTGGAAATTCAAATGTTGAATTCAGTTTCGAGCATCTGACCCACATTTCAGAAGACAATTCTCACAATACAGTTGAAAGTTCAAATCCCATTTCACAAATTGCTGATATTGAGCTTGATTACAGACTTCCTCAGTTCAATATACCCTCAAATGGAAGAAGCCATGAGTTCCCTATGTTTCTAGACAGAAGAATCAACAAAGATCACCCAGTGAGAAACATTATTGGAGAAGTGTCAGCACCTGTGTTGATAAGAAGTAGATCTGCTAATGCAAACATTTGTTTGCATGCTGCATTTTTGTCTCAAGAAGTGCCCAAGAAGGTAACAGATGCCTTAGAAGACAACAGTTGGGTCGAGGCAATGCAGGAAGAGTTATTTCAG
This sequence comes from Deinandra increscens subsp. villosa, assembly GCA_039602395.1. Taxonomy (NCBI): domain Eukaryota; kingdom Viridiplantae; phylum Streptophyta; class Magnoliopsida; order Asterales; family Asteraceae; genus Deinandra; species Deinandra increscens. The sequence goes on from JBCNJP010000027.1 coordinate 58,638,358, forward strand.
ATTAACAAGCAGAAAGTTTGGGAATTGGTAGATCTGCCTGATGGAGCAGAACCAATTGGCACAACGTGGATATTCAGAAATAAGAAAGATGACATGGGAATTGTTATCAAGAACAAAGCAAGACTGGTAGTGCAAGGCTATGTACAGGAAGAAGGCATTGATTATGATGAAGTGTTGCACCAGTGGCTAGATTGGAAGCTATCAGAATCTTCTTAGCCTATGCTACCTTCAAAGACTTCCAAGTATTTCAGATGGATGTCAAAAGTGCCTTCCTGTATGGCCTGCTGGAACAAGAGGTATATGTCAACCAACCTCCTGGTCTTGAGGACCCTCACCATCCTAACAAGGTGTGCAAGCTAATCAAAGCTTTGTATGGTCTCAAAAAAGCACCTAGAACCTGGTATGAAACTCTTTCTAACTATCTTCTAGAGAATGGCTACAGGAGAGGGGCCATTGACAAAACACTTTTTGTTAAAACTGTTGGTAAGGATATGTTGATGGTACAAATCTATGTAGATGATATTATTTTTGGTTCATCTAACACTGTTTTGTGCAAGGAGTTTGAAACTTTGATGCAGTTCAAATTTGAGATGAGCTCTATGGGAGAATTAACATTCTTCTTAGGACTACAAGTGAAGTAAACTGCAGATGGAATCTTTTTGAATCAATCAAAGTACATCCAAGACATGCTGAAAAGATTTGACATGCAAGCCTGCTCAAGTGCAAAAACTCCTATATCCACTTCCCACAAGTTAACCAATGACTTAAGTGGCAAGCCAGTGGATGTGCACTTATACAGAGCAATGATAGGCTTACTGATGTATCTCACTGCTAGCAGACCTGACATCATGTTCAGTGTTTGCTTATGTGCTAGATATCAGTCCTCACCAAAGGAGTCACATATGCTAGCTGTTAAGAGAATCTTCAAGTATCTAAAGGGGCAACCAAAACTGAGTTTGTGGTATCCCAAGAACTCTGACTTCTCTTTAAGAGCATTCACAGACTATTGATTATGGTGGTTGTGACATTAAAAAGAAATTAACATCAGGTGGATGTCAATTCCTGGGTGAATGACTTGTCTCTTGGAAATGCAAGAAGCAAACTTGTGTTTCCACTTCAACTGCAGAAGCTGAGTATATTTCCTCCTCAAGTTGCTGCAGCCAAGTCCTTTGGATCCAAAATCAAATGCTTGACTATGGGATCACATTCATGGAAACTCCTATTCTTGCAGACAACAACAATGCCATCTCCATCATCAACAATCCAGTAAAGCACTCCAAAAGCAAACACATTGACATAAGGTATCATTTTATTAGAGATTGTGCAGAAAAGAATTTGATCAAATTATTCAAAGTTCATACTGATCATCAGTTGGCAGACTTGTTTACAAAAGCTTTTGATGAGGCAAAATTTTTCTATCTCATCACAGCCATTAGGATGATGAATTTTGAATAAAAACTTTTCACAATTTTCAAATAAGAGAGAGACATGTGCTCAAGAGCCCGTCTCTTGATACAAAAAGAAAAAGAAAAAGAAATTTCTTGTGATAATTTCAGTTCATAGTCAGTAACTTCTGTTACACTATGAAAATTTATCAAAAATTTTCAAAAATCTTGTGTTTTGGTGTTCAGCTTCAAGTTCCGGTTCAACCTGTGAGTAAAACAACTTTTGAAACTCACAGCGTGAACTTCAACCGGAAAAATGCTTTGTAAATGACGTGAACAATGTTTTTGAAAACAATTCTTCCAAGCGGAAAAATCATCCGCTTGAAGTTCAGACGGAAGAAATTTAGTTTTTAAAGTAAAGGAGAAATGGGTTCCGCTTGAACTTCCGGGTCAACAAAGTCAAAGTCCTATTTAATTACCCGGAAGACACAACTTTCTAAGCGGATATACATTTATTTACCCATTAAGTTTATAACTGTTTTAAATCCGAGGTTTTAGTAAATTCACTTTTGGATAAAGACATGCTTTAACCAGTTGTACCGTATAACCCATAAAGCACATGTCCCATCAGTTACTGAACCGTCTGTTTTTAACTCTCTCTCCTCCACGTCATCACCGAAAAGGTAAAAAGCCCTAATTTACCGTCACTTTCCCCATTTCTCTCAACCCCACTCAGAAATTACTCCCAAATTTCTCTCAAACTCTCTCCGATAAACCTTCGTTTAACCGTCAATCTTCTCAAAACCTGTATCAACAATGGCTCCAAAAGCAAAGGCGAGTGGCAAGAAGCCCATCAGTGACTCCAAGTTTCCTGTAGAACACAATTTGGTGGCGTACCTAGAACCACCAAGCAAAACTGATATCTACAACGGCATGATAGACTTCATCAAAAGATCTCACCTTCATCACGCGCTCACTGTTGAAGCAGAAAAATTTGAAGAAGTTATGGAAGAGTTCTGGTCTCATGCTAGGGTTACCGAAGGCGAAGATGGTAGTGAAAAGATTGTGTCGAAGGTTCAGGGCACAGAAGTGGAAATTGATGAAGCAAAAGTGCGAAACCTATTGAAATTAAGGGATAACAGTGGATAGGAAGTAGTCGACTCCAAGAAATATCTTCGACTATTCAGGGATATTGGATACGGTGGTTCCCTGCAAAGCAAAACTATCAAGAAAGGGCAATTACCCTACAAATGGAGGTTCTTGGCCCATACAATTTTGGTGTGCCTATCTCCAAAGAAGGGTGGATTTGACGAGTTTGCCAGCGAACAGGCTTCCGCCTTCTATGCTGTGGTAAAAGGTGAAAACTTCAATTTTTCCAAACTGATTTTTCAAGCCCTAAAATCCAACATCCATTCTGAATATATCTACCAGTACCCTAGATTTTTGACATACATTCTCAAAGAAGAGTAACCCCAAATCGTTTGGCTTGGTTCAATTTTGCAACCAAAACTTCTCAATGAGAAAACTTTTTCAAACTTGGCTTTAAACAAGACTGCATATCTTGGAAGGGACAATGATTATCCTTTACCAATTCCAAGGCAGTTTCCAGATGAACCTGCTACTGCTGAGGTTCACCCGGAAACTGTAGCAGCAACTGAGCCTAATGCTCAAGATGACAGAGCTATAAACCCAATAGCTTCTGATCCCACATCTGTCCCAGCTTCCTCTACTCTCAAAACTTTTCAATCCAGAAAGAGAAAAGCTTCCACAATCACTGCCACCTCATCATCCACCTCACCTCCTGTCATATTCAAAAGACAGAGAAATGTAGTCACTAGGTCTCCTCCACCTAATACCACCAGCCAACCCGAAGCTTCTAACCCTGTTCAAGGCAAAAAGCCTAAACGGAAACTGGTTAAATTGGGATTATCTCTTAGGGATGAACCTTCATTTGTGGGGGAGTCATTAGAAGCAGATGCACAATCCCCATCTGAACCCTTTTCACCCCTACATCCCCTATCACCTAGGAGTGACAATGCACCCATTCTTGGTTCAAATGAGGGTGTTTTTAACTCACCAACCTCATTACAGGAGAACATACTGATGAACCAGGACACTGTTGCATTGAACCCCCACTCCTCACCGGAGGTGAATCTCAGGAGATCGGAAGAGATTCATGCAGAAAGGGCTGCTGCTGCCCAAGGATCCCCACTGGATCTTGGTGTCAGTTGTAACATCAATAAGACCCAATCTGCGGCAATCTTCTCTGAATCAGCACCTAGAAGTCCTTTATTGGATCCAAGGGTTGCTGAAACAGATGAAGAGAATCCCTGGTGCCAAGAAGCCGTGGGTACCACTGCTAATCAATCTAGGATTGATAGCTTGGTTTTGTCCAAGGATACTGGTAAAAAGCCAGTTGAGGACAGTTATACACTACCTGAATTGACGAAACTGTACATTACTCTCCAAGCACAAGTTGATACTCTGAATGCAACTGTTGCTCATTTGGTGAAAGTTGATCCTACTAACACGGAAGCAGGTCCTTCAAACCCTATCAAAGAAGCTGATGAAGCTGTTATTGCTGATGAAGCTGATACTGTCAGATTGGGGGAGAAGATGCCCTGAAGGCCTGTTATAACTGAAATTGAAGAAGTTCAGAGGATACCGGCTGAAGTTAGAGCCACAGCTTGTGAAAGAATTGGTGTTAACCCCTTCACCGTTGAAGAAAGTTGGGTGAATATGAAATGCAGTCAACTGATTGCTATTTCTCCTTTTGAGGACCCCAACCTCACTGAGCTTGTACAGCCAACCATGCTGATTGCTGGTGCCCTCCCTGAGCACATAAACATGATCACAACACTTCTCAAAGATGTTATCTTTCCGGCTGAAAGAGCCAGTGATCAAGTGGTAGGAAACATTGCCTCCACTAGCAAGGCAGCTATGGATGTTGAAGAGAGCACTGCAACTGTTGCAGTTGCTTCAATGACTGAAGGAGGAGACGAAAAATTGATTGGTGAAGGAGAAGGCATAGAGGTGCTAGAAATAGCTGACAAAGAACCTGAAGTCACCAAACCTCAGGTGGTGACTGAAGGCCAAATTCATGTTCAACTGGAAGTTCAACCGGAACTTCAACCGGAAACTCAACCGGAAGAACAAAGAAGTGAAGGAGCAGAAGACATAGCCGAAACTTTGATAGCCTTAAGGAGCTCAGAACCAGTTCAAACTGATATTCCCAAAACCATTCAACAGGTGGTTCAGACTCCTGAAGCTGAGGCTATAGTGAAAATGGTAGAAAATGCCAAATGATAGCATAAGATGAGAGGCTCGCCAAAGAACTTCAAGAGGAATGTGATATGTATCTGCAAAATAGAGTGTTTGAGAACTTGCTTGAAGAGGCTAAGACAAGATCTTTCAACTGGAGACTAAAGGATTACAATTTGGATGCAGTGACTGAAACTGATAGGCATAGGTTGATTTCTATTGCCTCTCAATTGCCTACCAGGTTGACAAAGAATGATGAGAATTACATTCTACTAAAAAAGGTACAAAGGGCTCTTGTGGTTAGAAACTTGAAGACAGAGGAAGAGGTAGCTCAGATGCAAGTTAGGGAGCTGTGCAGCTTAATTGATACTATCTTTTATGAGCTTAAAAGAGATATAGCTGTTGTTAATCCCAACTTGGTGATGCCTTCACCTTCAGAGCTCATCTCAGGTACAACAACAAATGTAAATGTTAAACCTGAATTTACTAATGTTGCAGATGTACAACCTCCACCTTCCTTCATTTACAACCCAAACCCCATACCTACAACTGTTCCATCAATTCTACAATCACTTGCTATCATACCCTACAAACCACCCTCCATCTCCAAGAAAGTAGCCACCAAGCTGGCCAACCCCAAACACAGAACAGATAACTTTACACCAATCGTTCCCCTCAAGAAGAAGCCTCCACCTACCATGGATTTTTCTGACATTTTCCCACCTACTCCACCTTCAAGTCCCACACCAGAAGCTATTAAACCACCAACACAAACTTCCCTACCTCCTCTCACCATCAAAGAACCTTCTACCACTATCACCAAACCTACTAAAGCTCAAACTGGCCCTTCTTCATCATCTGCCAAAGGCAAAAGACCTATTGTGCAAGAATCTGCAAATGATTCTGATAAAGAAAGGATGATGGGAAAAAGGAAAATGATGCATGCCAAGAACAAAAGAGATCAAAGGCAGAGAAGAAAAGCTCCACCCAGAAAGAACATGATTGTGGGTTGATGTGTTCGGAACTACACCTAAAAAATACTAAAAATATCCTAGACCTAATCCTAGACCTAGACACACCTAATTTTACCGAAACTACCTAAACTAGACCGAACCTAAGGCAAGTGTACCTATCGGTGACAGTATAGCTTATGTAAGACCGGGATATCGAACCCTAGAGACACTATGAACAAGACTCTAACCCAGGACTCTATGAATGGGAAAATTTGAGTAATTTTGTAAATTGGTTTTTGAAATAAATTAACTAACTTAACTAAAATTAACTAACTAATAACTGATCCAAAAGAAACTTAGGAGATATCAAGGATGAGAGAGGTACCACCTAGACCTAGAATCCTAATCAACACCTACAACTTTACTTGGCTATGACAACTCTGATGGTGGCTAGTTCACCTTTTAAGTCCTTCCTAGATAACAATTCTAATGCTCGGACAATGGTTCACCTTTTGAGTACATCCCACTTCAACTAATCCTAACCACCCTCGAAAAAAATCTAAGGCACCTTAGGTTAGCAGGAGCTACCACTAACTACCACAACTGACACGGAATAGCAATTTAACTAATTCCCTAGGGCATTTCCTTTTGAGACAATGTTGACCTAGTTCATTACCCAAACCGACTACCCGACAACCTATTACCTTGTGGGTCTCTAGATAGGCAAAACATTAAATGCAAGGCAATAATTATTAATTAATTCTATGATCTACAAATTAAGCAAATCACAATCAATAGCAAACACAAAGTCACACTATTAATATACCTAACTCAAACCGAAAGACATTCGCAAGATAGGCAAGAACAAATTAATAATCAAAGACCCTAATTTTAACATTCACACGCATTCGATTGTAGTAACTAGTGGATTTTAAAGAATTATTAATACATCAATCAGATTGTCATCACCAAAAATAAAGTCATAAATATTAAAGAGTCATCATACGGTCTAGGTGGTAGCATAAATTCAGCCTACCACCATGATAAGGTCACAAAAGCAGAAAAGGTTCAAACTTTGCAAATAACTCATAGTGTAAATCTATAAATTGACAAGGACAATGGAAAATCGAAGAACCCGAATAAAGATTTGTGTTGAATGCTTGACTCTTCAATCTTCCTATTGATCCTAGCCTATCTCTGTAGTGCTCCTCGCCGGCTGTAAAAAATATGTCGTCTAATTTCCTCCCCGACGTCCCCTTTGATCGGCTGTCAATTGTTGATATATACCCCAAAGTAATTCTACCGTCCCTACCTTTCTTTACGTAGGGTTTTCCTCACAAAATATGGAGCTCGTCCTTTATTTTATTTATTTCGTAGCCTCCCAGAAAATAATGCCGTCGAATCAATAAAATTAATTCTCCCCCAAAATTCTCTCGCAATTCAAACGGAAATAAAAGTCGGTTTCACCGACTATACTCGTTTGCTGCTTCTGAATTCACATCTAAATCATAATGGATTTTATGTAAAATTACAATTCAGCTCCCACATCTTTATTATGTCAATGCCGGTCCCTGGACTTTATATAAACTCTACGCCGGTCCTCCCTCTTAGATATAATGTCATACTATCCCTCTTGGACTCGTACGTCAACCTACAAACAAATATATTTGAACCATCTTGAGCACAATTAAATCACAATCAACCTAACTAAAAACAAGACTCAATTAATTACTAAACTCACTCAAGATTGTACAAAAATGACTCGATATATTAATTAAGACACACAAAGTATAATTCAACTAAAAAGCACATAAGACGACTCAAAACTGACTCAATTATTATACAATATACAAAGGAAAATTAGATGTGTTTAGCACACATCAAACATCCCAACACTGACTCTTTTTTCGTTCTCGAAAAATACTGCAATAGAATCATAGATTTCAATCTCTAACTTATCAGATTATTCCAATTTCAATTTCGATTACTTTAGCATTAGACTAGCTCGATTACTGGTATTTCTATCCGACTAAACCCAACCACCGACTGTTCAGCCCCAAATGCATCAAATTAATTTGTTTATTTAGCATATCAATCGACTAATGGGTCCCACACTCAAGCCTTTCAATTCATCCTAATCCCGTTATTTATCTTTTTAGGCATCTTAATATTTATATACATATATATCTTTTTAGTAGTGGGATTTCATTAATGAATTTTTATTTGAGCTATTTTTCTCTCATTTTTCATTTCCTTTTTTTTTCTTCATTTTTCATTCATTTTTTTTTTTCTTTCAATAGAATTGGACTTCACCTAGAGGAGCATCCACTGAGTAGCGAGCCCGATGGGTAGCACATAGGGTATTTAGCCCATACCTAACCTAGAGGCGTATCCTTCAAGTCGCTATCCCAAAGGGAAACACATAGGCTTCGGTATTTTATTCTATTTTTTTTTAGCTCAAACAAATGGAATGGATTTGCAGAGGCGCCACTATTTACCGAATTTACTTTCGTAAAAAGATAAAAGTGTGCCAATATTACTAAAAAGATATACACATATGAAAATATTAAAGATGCAATTTTTTTTCTAAACAGTTTCGGAATCCTCAATCAACATAAGGCGGGAACCCACTAAGTTTCATGATTTAGATGTCAGTTAAGCACTTAAGCTCAATTTATTGATTTATTATTTTTATATGATGCACAAGGATTTTTAAGCCTATTTTAGTCAGCTGGGCCTACCAATACATCGAAAGTAGCTAAAATGCAACCAATTATAATAATTTAACAGTTAAGCACACTTAATTAGAACATTGAACCCCCAGTTGTACTATCATTTCCCATTATGTTGCAGCAAAAATCGGGAACATTTTTTTTCAAAATTTTCAAATTTTTTTTTTTTGGTTTTTTAGAGTTTTTTTTTACGACACACTAAAAATAAAAACTAAGACTCAAGACGCAAGTCGCCCATCCCCACACTTGAATCACACATTACCCTCAATGTGGAATGAGAATAAAAATAAAATAAAATAAATAAATAAAAAAAATTAAAAAATAAACACACTAAAAATAAAAAAAATAAAAGTTTAAATGAAAAATAAAAATGAAAAGAAAAATTAGAACAAACTCCCCTGATTTCTGATTTGGATGAGTGACAGGCGAGCTTGTAACCACGGGTCCTCCATTGAATCTTCATGAGCATCTCAACGCAAACATCATCGAACCTGCAAAACAAAAACAAACAAAACAAACAACTCGACGAAAACCATCAATCACGAAAAAAAAATTTAAATAAGAATAAAACTAAAATTAAAAAAAACAAGTTGAAACGTGAGTACAAACTTTACAACCCCGGGCACTATGTCAATTCAGCTCCTAATCACTATCCAACCTCCTATTCCATCATCTGGAGGCTTAGACTTAACATCCTTCATAATCATGACCCTAAACATCAAATCAGTTAGAATTTCAAAGGCCCCAAACAACCAACCTCCTAAAATCATACCTATAAACCAGTCAACCCACCAATGTTTAAACCTACCCGGAATTAACTTAATAACTACAATAAAGCTCAATCTCGGGTCATTCTTACAATCTACATCCTCTAACGTCCCCACACTTGGACTAAACACATGGTCATCCTTATCACTAGTTAACCTACCAAGTGGGACATCTTCTAGAACCTCATCAGCTTCCTCAACAACTGGTTCCTCACACCTTAGCACATCCCGAATGGAGATTGAGTACGGTTCATGCTTCGGTTCTTGAGCCTCACTAGCCTCACAAAACTCTTCCTTGAGTGGGACGTTTTCACCCTCAATGATCGGTTCCCCGTAAAGCATCTCTTCAAGCTTTTGCAAATCACCCTCTGGATCAAACCTATCCTCGTCTACCACTTCTGGTGACATCGTCGTCCACTCCTCACCAAACATCTCTATCATTTGTGCTTCAAATAAATCATCTGAATCAATGTAGTGAAGCACCTCCTCAAATACGTCCTCAGCTTCCTTATTTGTTGTTGTACTCGCTGCGATCTCATCCTCACACTCCTCATCCCACACAATGTCGTCCTCTTCCTCCGACCAATCCCAAACTGGAGCCGAAGGGTATGTATCCTCATCATCTACGTCATCATTCCTGGGAAGCTCCTCCTCCTCATCCTCTAATAATTCATCTTCCGGATCATTCTCCTCCACTATTGAATCTTCCTTTTCAATAATCTCTGTGGCGTCCGTTGAACTATTATTTGTCCATTAGTTCAGATCACACTCATCATCATCAAAAATCCACGGTATACCCTGATTAACCGGAGGTGGGACTTCAGTGTCCATTAACGTCTCCTGATATCGGATTTCCTCAAATACAGTCCTTGATGACTCCCCCGTACGCCTTTTTCTTTCCTCTCGCTCTCGTAAGATCCTTTGGTAAACTTCTCTACAAATACCAACCCGAACCAGACAAATATCATGGTAATGGTGTGGTCCACCGCAACTCAAACAACGTGGCATGTTTTCCTCCTGAAGCCGTTTAATCAACCTAAGAGATTCCTGTGCAACCTCGATGCCTCGAGGTAACCTAGGATCATATCTACTCCATGTAGCCATATCATCCAAGAATTGTTGGAGGTTAACAATAAAGCTTTGTAGATCAATTGTGGCCATGGCGAGAAAAACAAAATACACAGCAAAATAAATAAATAAAATAAAAAAATAGACTAAAAAAAAACTAACCTAAAACTCTAGACTCGAGAATGGAAATCCTAAGAACTCTGGTCAAGAAAAACCTAAGAAAAAGACTCAAAATTTCCTAATCACGACCTAAGTTAATCTTGCTATTGCCAAGTGTCCCCGGCAACGGCGCCAAGAACTTGATGTGTTCGGAACTACACCTAAAAATACTAAAAATATCCTAGACCTAATCCTAGACCTAGACACACCTAATTTTACCGAAACTACCTAAACTAGACCGAACCTAAGGCAAGTGTACCTATCGGTGACAGTATAGCTTATGTAAGACCGGGATATCGAACCCTAGAGACACTATGAACAAGACTCTAACCCAGGACTCTATGAATGGGAAAATTTGAGTAATTTTGTAAATTGGTTTTTGAAATAAATTAACTAACTTAACTAAAATTAACTAACTAATAACTGATCCAAAAGAAACTTAGGAGATATCAAGGATGAGAGAGGTACCACCTAGACCTAGAATCCTAATCAACACCTACAACTTTACTTGGCTATGACAACTCTGATGGTGGCTAGTTCACCTTTTAAGTCCTTCCTAAATAACAATTCTAATGCTCGGACAATGGTTCACCTTTTGAGTACATCCCACTTCAACTAATCCTAACCACCCTCGAAAAAAATCTAAGGCACCTTAGGTTAGCAGGAGCTACCACTAACTACCACAACTGACACGGAATAGCAATTTAACTAATTCCCTAGGGCATTTCCTTTTGAGACAATGTTGACTTAGTTCATTACCCAAACCGACTACCCGACAACCTATTACCTTGTGGGTCTCTAGATAGGCAGAACATTAAATGCAAGGCAATAATTATTAATTAATTCTATGATCTACAAATTAAGCAAATCACAATCAATAGCAAACACAAAGTCACACTATTAATATACCTAACTCAAACCGAAAGACATTCGCAAGATATGCAAGAACAAATTAATAATCAAAGACCCTAATTTTAACATTCACACGCATTCAATTGTAGTAACTAGTGGATTTTAAAGAATTATTAATACATCAATCAAATTGTCATCACCAAAAATAAAGTCATAAATATTAAAGAGTCATCATACGGTCTAGGTGGTAGCATAAATTTAGCCTACCACCATGATAAGGTCACAAAAGCAGAAAAGGTTCAAACTTTGCAAATAACTCATAGTGTAAATCTATAAATTGACAAGGACAATGGAAAATCGAAGAACCCGAATAAAGATTTGTGTTGAATGCTTGACTCTTCAATCTTCCTATTGATCCTAGCCTATCTCTGTAGTGCTCCTCGCCGGCTGTAAAAAATATGTCGTCTAATTTCCTCCCCGACGTCCCCTTTGATCGGCTGTCAATTGTTGATATATACCCCAAAGTAATTCTACCGTCCCTACCTTTCTTTACGTAGGGTTTTCCTCACAAAATATGGAGCTCGTCCTTTTTTTTTATTTATTTCGTAGCCTCCCAGAAAATAATGCCGTCGAATCAATAAAATTAATTCTCCCCCAAAATTCTCTCTCAATTCAAACGGAAATAAAAGTCGGTTTCACCGACTATACTCGTTTGCTGCTTCTGAATTCACATCTAAATCATAATGGATTTTATGTAAAATTACAATTCAGCTCCCACATCTTTATTATGTCAATGCCGGTCCCTGGACTTTATATAAACTCTACGCCGGTCCTCCCTCTTAGATATAATGTCATACTATCCCCCTTGGACTCGTACGTCAACCTACAAACAAATATATTTGAACCATCTTGAGCACAATTAAATCACAATCAACCTAACTAAAGACAAGACTCAATTAATTACTAAACTCACTCAAGATTGTACAAACATGACTCGATATATTAATTAAGACACACAAAGTATAATTCAACTAAAAAGCACATAAAACGACTCAAAACTGACTCAATTATTATACAATATACAAAGGAAAATTAGATGTGTTTAGCACACATCATGGGTTGGACAGTAGATGAAGCCTCTTTTGATTTCACCTTCAATCTGGAAAATGGCACAACTCAGGTGGTAAATGCTCGCAAGGCCACTACATATCTTACTTTGCTGCAAATGACAGACATCATTCTGAAGCTTAGAGAGATTCTGAGTCTTTCAAGAGCTGAGCACATGTTATGGCTTATCATTGAGCCAACTGTGCTCGACTGCGGAATGCTCGACTGCGGAATGCTCTACAGAAGCAATTTAGATGATGATTCAGCAGAAGAAGAAGAAGAAGAAGAAGAAGAAGAAGAAGAACAGCCTGCAAGTGAAATAAAATTTATCATTTGGGAAGAGGAAGAAGCTATTTTATGTTCACAGAGCCGATGGCACCTTCACAGTTCATGAGTCCATTTCTGTTCAAGAGGAATGGAGCGAAATGGACTGGGAATATTTCAAGCATGTGAAGGTGACCAAAACAAATTCAAAAGAGCTTTCTCAAAACCTTGATGCCAACATCAGAACCACTGACAAGTAGGATAAGGAGAAGAAGATTTTTGGGTACAAGTCAATTTTTGAAGATAAACATTGGAATTTGACAGCATCAGCTTAGGGGGAGATTGTAAGGAATATTGCGCTTGGAAGATTTCCGGCTGAATGCCAATTTTGTCTAGTTCCGGCTGAATTGAAGTTGAAGCGGAATTCTCACTTCAAGCGGAACTGGCAGTTCAAGCGGAAAGAAGCAGTTTTGTCTTTTAGCGAATATTTCGGGTGAACTCGTTTATCCACCAGATAAAGAGTTCAACCGGACTTTTCCTGAGATGTCTTTTCAGCAAGTCCAATCCGGCAAAAGCTTCTCTAATGCTTTATATCTGATTCAAGCCGCTCTCCTAAAGTAGTATGTTGCTGCAAACACGCAAGATATTCCAATTGTCGATGTTTATTCTTTTGGTAGTTTGTATTTGACTTTTTAGTTTACGGTCAAGATTAGATCGCATGAGATCAATGGCTGTCATTGATCTCATCAACACTATATATAGCATAGTTAGCTCTCAGTACACATCACGAACATCATCTGTTCTTGAACAACTTGTAATAGTGTAGCTTTGAGTTAATGCAAATAGTGCCGAGTATTTGATACTTTGTTGTTACTATCTTTCTGCAAATCAAGCATTTACATTATACACAAGAACTAAATATCGCTTAAGTAAAGTGAAATATAACTTTAATTCCGCAGGGTTATATTTGCAAGTAAAGGGCTTTGTTTTAGTTTAACTCTAACTAATAACGATCGTACACTGGAGTTGCTGAAGAAAGAGGAAATGTAAATCTTCCATATATGACTTTTGGATTCACGAGGTTCAATTCCTACGTCATATGATCAACGATAAAGGTATTCATGTTGATCCATCTAAAGTTGAAGCTATTAAGAATTGGAGTATTCCCATGAATCCACCATAGATTCATTAATTCTTAGGTCTCGCTAGCTATTATCACCGATTCATTGAGAACTTCTCAAAGATAGCCTAGCCTCTGACCACTTTAACTTAGAAAGATAAGAAACCCATTTGAGATGCCAAGACTGAAGGAGCCTTCCAGTTGTTGAAGCAAAAACTGTTGCAACGCGTCAATCCTATCCTTACCTGACGGAATTGAAGATTTTATAGTGATGCTTCGCATCAAGGTTTGGGATGCGTGCTAATGCAGCGAGAGAAAGTAATCGCCAATGCTTCTCGGCAACTGAAGAATCATGAGAATGATTATACAACCCACGATCTAGAGATTTGAACTGTTGTGTTCACTCTGAAGATTTGGAGACACTGCTTGTATGGAACGAAGTGTATCGTATTCACTGACTATAAGAGTCTCCAGCATATCTTGAATCAGAAGGATCTAATTTTAAGACAACGCCTATGGATTGAGCTACTCGATGACTACGATTGCGAGAATCGTTATCATCTTGGAAAAGCTAACATCGTAACTAATGCATTGAGTGGAAAAGAGCGCGTTAAGCCCCTTCGAGTTCGAGCACTGGGCATGATCATTCATGCTAGTCTCACATCGCAAGTTCGTGATGCTCAACTAGAAACTCTAAAGAAAGAGTTCAAACAAGAAGAATGCCTTCATGGAATGGAAAGGCAATTGGTAAAGAAACCAAATGGAGCCTAATCCTTTGTGAATAGACCTTGAGTGCCAAACCTTAAAATGGTAAGAGATTGGTCTTAAATGGAGCATACAAGACTAGATATTCTAGTTACCAGGGATCCAACAAGATGTATGAAAGTATAAAGAAGTTATACTGTTTATCAAAGCGAAAGGAAAATTCAGACCTTAAAAGGGTACATTGCGTAGTTATAGGACATATTGTTATCACTCAAGACAAACATTGGTAATGGTTGAGACAACCCTTTTCCCACTCGCCAAGCTTTCATACAACAATAGTTAGAGCTCGAGTATTCAAGCCGCCTCTTTCGAAGCCTCGTATGGAAGAAAGTATCATTCGCCCCTTTGTTGGACCAAGGCTGGTGACAACCAACTGACTGGTCCAGTGATAGTTCATAAAGCTACTCAGTAGACCTTTCCAATCTTAGAACCTTTCGAAAGCCATAGGTAATCACCAGGAGAACCTATGTTAACGCTCGACGCGAGCCCCTAGAATCTATAAGAGGGTTCAAAACCTTACAATGGAATCTGCCTCAGACATAAACGGTTAGGCCTGTAAAGCAAGGAAGTCTTAATCCTCATTACATTGGTCCCTTGGAATCCTGGAACGGATCGGACCAGTGGCCTACAAACCCCATCCTGTCCGAAACCTATTAAGATCTTGGACTGCAAGACCAAGATACTAAAGAACTGCATTTCCATTAGAACTCCCGGGAATCAAGGAAGATCCCGTCTGTTAGCGAATCAATCTACACTTTTCCATAAGCCATCTTGTCCCCGATACATTGCATATTCCAACGAGAACTGAAAACTCAAGTATGAGCAAAGCCTAGGCTGGTCATGTAAGGCAAATCACAATTGTGGGTGCACACATAATTGTAATCTAAACTACATGAAAATCCTTGTAGAGCCCATACGTGAGCAATCATGACTTGCCCAGACCTTTAAAACTGAAAACCACTTTCATCTATGTGTCTAACACTCATCTTGTTGACGAACTATCGTGGATGTTCTATCAACTCCACTTCGTTAGTGATTCGTAACAATCAAGGATCACGAGATCCAAAGATGGAATCAGAATCGCACTCCCAACGACATGGATCGTTGACATCCTTGTCAATGACAAAACTATCATCTGGGTAAACGAGAATCAGACCAGACACAATTAGCTTTAAGTTGTCCACCGATGCAGAGCCATCAATCGGCGTTAGCTAAATTTCGGGACGAAATTCTTCCAACAGGGGGAGAATGTGACAACCCGTCAAAAATCTAAGGTCAAACCTATACTTTGACCGTATATATATACGTATATACATGTGCATAACTTGATTTAGTAGTACTATTAGTGAACACTATGCACGTAAACGTCCAACCTTGACAATTCCCACGTTTGTAATGGGTAAACATACCCGTAACTAAAAGGAAATTCAACCATGTGATTTGGTGGAATTTTAATAATGAGAAAAATAAAATGACTTTTATATTTTTCTTAAAACGGTGTCATAGGACATCATACCGACACCCGACGAACACTTTAAGCGAATATTTTATTTAAAACTTTAGTTAGTTTTGACTACGAAAAATATTTGAGCTTAAAACAATTTAAACAAATTATTTATTTTCTGGACGCGGTACGCGAACAAATAAAATAAATAAAAGACGAAACTTTTAAATAATTAAATTACGACTAAAACAAAAATTGTTTATCAATATATGAGTCTCGTAATTAATTTAGAAACCCGTCCCGATCAAAACGCTAGAACAATTCGGTGTGATTCGTCCGTATGACGAATTGGGCCCCGTTCGGCCCAACACCACGAAATAAACGAACCGAGCCCAAAAATAAAGCAAACAATCCCAGACCCGTCGTGATCTCAGGCGTCATTTTTTTTGCTCCCTTTATAACAGCAGCAAACCACCACCTTTAGACCGTCGCTTCTCCACCATCGGGCCACCGCGGTACCACCCTTTCACTACCAACGGCTAGTTCACCCGGCCACCTCCCAAATAGCCTCAACGTTTGCCCCTAACGATCACCGTAAACCACCGTGACAAACTTTAAAAACTCGATATTTTTTCGATCGGGTCTGCGGAGATACTCTCGCCTCTTTCGGTTCATCACCTAGCCTAGTGCTAGAGGTAAAATTCTAAACTTCTCAATTTAATCATTTTCGTTGTTCGTTTTTTATATTTATAATCACCCAAAGTGAGTCTTGACACTCCACCCACTAAATATATATAAATGAACAAATCGTCCTAAATATTAAACTAACATTAATATTTAAGCACTTATGTCACAATATATATTTTGACAATCGTTGGGAGGACTAAAAATATTATAGACCAAGCGGTATAAAAACTGACTCGTAGACCGTCAAAGTCACACATTGGACTAAAAATATATAAACGAATATATTTTGGACATAAAATATAAGGGATATATTATTAACTATGTTGTTATAAAAATGTGTTTATTTTTTTTTATAAAACATATATATATTTCTAAATACCGAGCGTTTGGACTCATAGTTAATAACTAAGTGTTCATATTTTAGATCTCATTTTCTTTAATAACTTGAAATATTTATTTATAGTTATTACAACTCGGTAATATTTAATGACTTAAATATTAGTTTTCATGTCATATTACCTAACGGATGACTTACGTATATAATATATTAATTCCAGACGTTGGACCTAAAAATGTACGGTGTTATATTTGGAACTTACTCAACGTGAAACTTATATATTGTTACAAATATATTTTCCTAAAAGTGTTAAAAACACATCAGATATCTCATTCTAATATTTTATTATTTTCTAAATATAATTTAGAAAAACTATTTGGGATAACATAAACATAATAATATTTACGGAGTTAAATATTTATTATTATAACGATCATTTGTCAGATACTTGTATCGTATAGCGGCGAAGCCAACGACTAAATTTCTAAAAATATAAAGACTTATATTTTTTTCTAGAATCTCGAGAATATTGAAATATATATCATTTCTATAAGTTATATATATTTATTTGTATAAATATTTCTATGACTTATATATAATTATTTGTCTATGATTGTAAACTCGGACTTAAATATATATCTTAAACTTCAAATAATAAAATACTTTATTATTTATCTCAATGTTTAAAACTTGATCTGAATATATATTCTCATAACTTTAAATAATTATTTGATTTATAATTATTTTTACAAGTTATATATTTATTCAACTATAAATATATTCATTAACCTAAATATTTATTTGAACGATAAATATTCCAAACGGGTTTTCCAAACAATACAAACGGGAATGTTATGTCGAGACTCGACCAGGATCATTTGGGTAACTGAACATTATCCAACTGAAGCAGTACCTTAAAACAGTCTTATTAATTATTATTAGGACACGGTTTACTTGCTACGTCTAACGCAATACAGGTTTCATCATCACCTTGATCAAGTGAGTTTCACGGCCCCTTTCTTTTAAACTATTTTAAATACTTTTGGGGAGAAATCATGATCAAACAAATCTCATACTTGATATTATGGTTCTACTGTTACGCCTTATTGATTATCTGTACTTTCATACCCCTTTATAGTAATTTGTTATACAACCTATTGCTACAAATCCCACCAACAATTGATTTCAATTAGTTCCTGTAACGAAACGATAACTAGTGAATAGATCTATTTGGGTTGACAACCCTGCCCTCTCTGGTCGTTCCAGTTCTGACACACGCGTAACAAGTCTGGGGGTACATGTCAGTTATTCTTTGCCATTGGTATTTCTTAGGGAAGTTACCATAGGTGGGTAAATCTGTTAGTGTTTGAAATCAAGGTGCAGGTAGATCAATGCAACGACGAGTAACCATTATAATATCATGTATACCATCAACTGCTTTACAAATGCATTTTGTAGAATCCAAAACCTGTGAACTCACCAACATTATGTTGACCTTTTTAAACTGATGTATTTCTCAGGTAACCAAGCCAGACCGTATGCAAATGGGACGTCAAACCATTAGGGCCTGCATTTTGGAGTCATAGTCACATTCATCATCATGAAATAACTTATGAAACACTTGCCTTTTAAATCCTTGGTCGAAACGATTTCAAGACTTAACTTTTAATCATGTTTCCTATCTTAACATCTCTGAAACAATTTCTATTTCAGTATAGTAAAAAGAATGTCGTCTTAACATATTTTTCCGCTGCAACTTTGATGACATACTTGGTTTTTCAAACGTATATAAATCTGATAGAAGGGTCGTTCTATGTATCCACGACTATGACCCCATGACGTCACACGCCTCAGTTTCTGAAAGTTCAGGGTGTGACAGTATGAAGTATACAATGTTGCATATATGCAAAATATTATGTTGCATATATTCAACGTATGCAACACGCTATGTTGCATATATGCAACATAGTATGTTTCATATATGCAACATATGAAACATACCATGTTGTAGAGGTGCATATAACGGTTTTTTCAACGAACTGGTTCCGGTTCTGGTCAACGTCATTCAAACCGGTTCTAGTTCGGTTCCAGGGTAAAAAGTCGGGACTGGTCTAACCGGTTCGAGTCTGGTTCCAAACCTGTTCCATAATAACCGGTAAAAAAACCGGTTCCACAAGAACCGATCGCTGTATTTGGTATTGGTGGCTTACTACTGTTTTTTTCCCACAAAGTTTTGGCTACTGTTTTTTTCTTTAAACTAATAAACAACAACTTATTATATTAAACATCACATAACAAGAAAATTCATTAAAACAACATAAGTAACGGTTATGATGAAACAAAAAGTCTCGCTCGAATGATAACAAAGTTACTAAAAACAGAGCTAAGAACGAATCATAGATTTACGTAGAAGTTAGACGAAAGAGGGATTTTATTCAAGAAATGTCACATGCGATTACACATAGTGAAGGTGTAAAATGTCAACATGCCTATCTTAGCTAAACAATTCTCTATTTATAGGAGTCTAAACGGCTTCAGATCCGCTTTGTGCCCATCCAACCCTTGCTCCGCAAGTGCCATTCACATGCCCATATATTACTCTCGCTGCTTGTGCCATGGTACCTGCGAGATTTGTCTAGGAAGGGACTTAATTATGGTGGCATCGGATGGGAAACACATCCGACACAAATATAGTATCATCAAGTCTCCCTAGTCTATTAACTGCAATTCTGTCAAATCAAGTTAATAGACTACAGAGCCTTTCCGATATCCAACCGTCGCCGTGCTTATTTACCTTGTACGGTACAAACTACTTGCCTTTTATAACTGTCAATCATGTCAGTTTTCCCATTAAATTTTCTCTTTCTTATTTACTTTACATATTTTATTTTATTTTTTGTAAAAAACCGTTTTACCCCCATATATATAAGGAAGACCACGTTAGCCTCATTATTCCACACCCCTTCTCTTTCAAAAATTTTCTGCAAAAAGAAACCCCGACCACCATTACTCACAATCCTCAAGTTCGCGCAGCAATCCTCTACAGGTCAGTTCTCCCCTCTTCCCCTTTTTGTTCTTCTGGCATCGTCTTCCACTAAATCTTCCAAACATGATATGAATTTACGCTTTTCCTCCGTCACTTCAGAAACCCTAACTGAGTTTCTTGAAGAGTATCATATTCCGTTATCACTTCACTTTGTGATTCCCGAGAAGAAAAAAGCCATTTACCCTCTTCCTAAGGGAAAAATAGGGCTATATTTGGACACCATAAAGTCGGCTAATTACCGAATCCCCTTTTCACCTTTTTTTATTGAAACCCTGAAATTCTTCGAGGTTCATATTTCTCAATGTAACCCCCTTGGTCTCGCAACTTTAAATCACTTTGAAATTTCGTGTCGTGCCTTGGATTTAATTCCAAGTTTGTTGTTATTCCGAGCGTTCTATCGTATAACCATGTCCGGAGACTGGTATACGTTTGAGAAAAGACGATCGCTCAATCCTTTGCATGACAAGAAACTACCCAAAAATCGGTATTGGAAAAATAACTTCATTTTCTTAGACCACACTTGTTTCCCTCAAGAAATCAAATGGAGGAAGAAAGAGGACACTGTTCGCGACAACCCTCCGAAAAAGGAAGAAGTCAATTCGGACCACTTTACCCTCCTTAGCAAGTTTATCCATCCGATTAGGAAGTACCCTGAAGAAATTCTAATAGCCGCCCAAATTAGCCAACACATCCCTTACTCGCACTTGCGTCCCATCCTTCTAGTGGACGGAGTGGGTGAGTCTCCACATCATGCACCAACTTTTACCTTTTTAATGTTATTTGCTAAAGAATTATTTACACAAACTAACTTGTTACCTGTTTTCTTTCAGAGATGAATTTGGCTAATGTGTTGAAGTTAAAAAGCTTTTCTTCCGTCCAACTCGGAAGTGTCAATCCTACTGACAATACCTCCACTCTTGCTACAAGCCTTCTTGCTACAGAAACTATTGTGATCTCCACCCCACCATCAACTCCCCCAACTCAAATCAATTCAACTACCTCTCCCATGGTTACACCTGAAGCACTTCCTGTCCAACCTTTTCCCACTAAGCGAAAGAAACATGTAGCCAAACCTACCCGAAACTCAGTTCCAGAAGCTGAGAAACACAAAAGAACAAGAAAATCCCCTCGAATCCATAAGACATCCAACCTTGCCTCTACCATAGAAGTTCTGTCTAATCATCTGGAAGGGGAAATATCAGAGAATCAGGACCTTTCCGACCATGAATCCCCCATTACTCACACTCTCAGTCCTCCCAGCCTTTCTCACCTTGTTTCAGACAATTTCAATGTAAGTGACTACTTTACTAACTCCCCTTTTGAACCTTCCGACTCTCTCTCCTTTCCGATTGCAACTGACAAAGGAAAACAGGTGTCATTTTTTAGCGAAACTCCTCTTTCAAACCCATCATCTACACTTCCTCAACCATCATCCTCTTTCTGTCCATTTGTTAACTCTCTCGCCGATTGGTTAAAAAAGGAGATGAAGGAAGTCTCCTCAAGGACCAGCTCACAGGAGCACTTGGATGAACTATTCATCCCTTCCTGGATTTTGACCAACCGAGATAGCTTTTCCGATCCTATGATTGCCAGAAGCCTCTTCTTTCATCAGAGCACCCCGCATGATACCAAAGCCCTCCAAGAAACTCCCACCATTGACTTTGCGAACAGGGTCATCATGAGCTATGCCGAGAACCAAAATTTAATACCTGAGTTGTACTGCCGCTGGATTACTGCTGAAGCAAACGCTAAAAAGATTTTTCCCCCTGCCGCTCCATCTACCAAAACCTTGTCCCTTCCGGGTCCACCAGCTAGTGTTGCCTCTCTTAAAATGGACATCTCGAAGCTCTTGCAAGAAAAAGCTGCTGCCGAACACTCCATGAAAATTGCTCAAGAAGAAAACCAAATTTTGCAGAGGTCTCTAGCCGACCTGAAAACCACCACTGGCTCCACCATTGATCAACTGAAAGCTGAGAACACTTCCAAAGCCCAGTTTATTCATAACTCCCTGGATGGTAATCATATCTCATAATACATCAATTTTATTTAATGTACCATATTAATCCTTCTATTTTTCTGTATTTTACAGAACTTAAACAGCTCAAAGCAAAAGAAGTGAATTATTAGGATCAGCTAAAGGACCTGCAAGAGAAGCTTAACAAGTGCTATGAAGAATTTTCCAAAAAAGAAAGAAGCATTTCTGATGAGAAGGCAACATTGCTCCATACATGCGAAGCTTTAAAGCAGGAGAAAATATGGTTACTTACCTCTGGCATCAGGAGTTTGCAAGGAACATCCTTTCCAGCTCGTCCCTCCACAATGCTATTAGGAACATGATTAATGCTACAAACGCATGTGGTTTCAACGAGGGCATAAGAGTTGGCCTGCATTTTTTGTCAGGAAATGCAAAGGATGCAGAGAAAGTTCCAGGCTTTGAACCAACTGCTGATAACTCTTTTGCCTTAGCCAACCAAGCCTTCCAGTAGTTGTCATTCCCCGTCATCGAGTCCCTTGAGGAGCTGGCTGAAGCCCCCTTGGACACCATCCAAGTGACTCTAGGTGATGTTCCAGAATCCTCTGCGGGTAAGTAGCTATCCATCTCTCATGCTTTTGCTTAAGAACATATAAATTCTACTTTTGGTGATGTAATCAGGGTATGTAACCCAGATAAATCAACTTTTCTTTTGTTTCCGGAAGGGTTCGTGTTGGCCCTTCCTTTATGCGAATGAATGCTATCGGTTATGTACTTGTTATTATCGTTATTTTCCTTTTTGCCTGATCTTTCCTAACAAATTTGCTAGTAAAATTTATAGCTTTTAATCATTTCCTGGGACTTGGTTTTAATTTTTCCTTTTCATTTAAGGATATTTATAACCTGAGTCCCTTTCTGGTTAGATGTATTTCACAACTTCACCATTTAAGCTTAACAGCTTCTTAGGAAAATATTTTCCCGAATTGCACTCAATTGAGTACCAGCATGGATGTATATTACAACTTAGTTGTTGTTTGAACTTATAATATTTTAGTTCAGGTTTAGTTTATTTCAAAACTTTAACCTTTGCGATCGCAGAAAAATCATTCTTTTATCCCTTGCACTTGTCTTACCTACAATTTTCATACAATTGCATATTTATATCATAACTACATATTTATTCATCCGATGCTATGGCATACTTTCCTCTCTTTTTAAAAAAAAAACAAACAAACAAAAAACAGCAAACACATTTATGACTTATAAAAGTAGTAAACTAAATATGCTTAAACTTCCTTCATTTTACATGTAGTATTTTCGAAGATGAATCCCGTTCCAAACCCTTGGCACCTTGCTTCCATCACTGTTTCCCAACACATACGACCCCTTGTCTAATACCTCCAGAATCTGGTAAGGACCATCCCAATGTGGAGACAGCTTCCCACTTGGTAACACCCTACTTGCTTCGTTGTTCCTTAATACCAAATCCCCTTCTTTGAATTGAAAAGCCTTAATGTTTTTATCATAGTACCTGCCCATACTCCTTTTATATTTCGCCTCTCGGATAGCCGCCACCTCTCTGCGCTCTTCCAAAATATCCAAATTTTCCCTTAAATTTTCATCATTATTACTGATCTCCATCATTCTTCTTGTTGGCACCCCCACTTCCACTGGTATAACGGCCTCCGTGCCATAAGTGAGACTAAAAGGAGTCTCTCCATTACTTGTCTTAGGCATTGTTCGAAGTGACCAAAGGACATGTGTTAATTCATCGACCCATCCACCACCTATTTTGTCTAATCGTGCCTTTATCCCTTCCAGGATACTCTTGTTCATTCTTTCATTCTGCCCATTCGCCTGAGGATAGGCCACTGAAGTGAATGTTTATACAATAGACAATTCCTCACACCAAGCATGGAAAGGATTATCAGCAAATTGTTTGCCATTATCCGACACAATATGCAAAGGTAATCCAAAATGGCATATAATATGCTCCCATATGAACTTTTTAACTTGCTAACCAGTGATAGATGCCAGAGGCTTAGCCTCTACCCATTATGTAAAATAATCGACAGCGGCAACCAAGAATTTTACCTTTCCAGCAGCTTCTGGGAAAGGACCAACTATATCAATCCCCCATTTTTGGAAGGGCCACGCCGACACTATCGGCACCATAGTATGTTTTGCTTTTAAACTTACCGGCGCATATCGCTGACATTCATCACATTTCACAAGTTCATCCGTCACAGTTTTGTGCATCCCTGGCCAGTAATATCCTAGCCCCACCAACTTAGTTACAACCAATCGTGCACCCATGTGACTCCCACAAATTCCTCGATGCACTTCCTGCGTTACATATATCGCTTCTTCCAAAGTGTGGCACCTCAATAATGGCCCCAAAAAGGTCTTTCTGTACAAAATACCATCTTGAAATTGGTATTGGAACGAATTAACATACACCTTCCTAGCCTCATCCTTCCCTTCCGGCAATACGTCGTCTCGAAGGTACAACAAAATAGGATCCATCCACGTACCTTGCGACAACTGCACATCTAATATAGGAGACACTGAAATAGACGGCTATTCCAAAACTTCCACCCGAATTTCCTTTGCCAAATGCTTGAATGCCGTAGAGGCTAATTTACTTAACACATCCGCCTTTTTGTTTTGATTTCTTGGAACATATAGCACTTAACAACTTTGACCCCTTTATTAACTCCTTTGCTTGAGTTAAATATAAAGCCATTGCAGTTCCCTTTGCTTCGTAATCACCGTTTATCTGATTGGCTACAAGCAAACAATCTACATGTGCTAACACCCTTTTAGCTCCCAACTGCTTCGCAAGACGTAACCCTGCTTTCACAGAAACTTTTTCTATAAATTGCAAATGCCAAACAATTTATGCAAGAAAACGAAAAATGAAAAAAAAATCTAGAAGATTAACCAAAACCTTCTAGGAATGCCTCATACTCCGCCTCATTATTAGAACTGGCAAAATTAAATTTTAATGCATGTGTCAATTAATCACCTTCCAGGCTTATTAATATCAATCCTGCTAAGCACAAATCTTTATCATAGGTATATAAAAATAAAAAGACATGTGTTAAAATAGTTACCATAACATACCTGCACCAGACCCATCACTTCCTGCACCAACCCCATTATCCTCCGTATAACAACCTTCCTCCTCTCCTTGTGGTATTTCCGCCAAAAAATCTGCCACCACTTGCCCTTTCACAGCCATCCGCGGCTTAAACATTATATCTTACTGCCCTAACTCAATGGCCCATTTTACCAGTCGTCCTGACATTTCCGGCCGCCGCAATATCTGGTTGATAGGATGAGAAGTAAATACTTCCACACAGTGAGCTTGAAAATACCTTCTCAAACGCCTCGTAGCATCCACTAATGCCAACACCAACCTTTCCAAAGGAGGATACCGTGTCTCATAATCCTTCAACACCTTATTGACATAATAGATTGGCACCTGCTTTTTGACCCTTTCTACCAACAAAACAGCACTCACAGCCCCTTCTGACGCATAAATATACATCTGAAGCCCTTCCCCTGTGATTAGGGCCGTCAGAGTTGGAAGTGCTATTAACACATCCTTCAACTTAGAAAACGCATCCTCTGCCTCTTATGTCGAACAAAACCCCTGTCCTCCTAAACTTTCCTTCAATACTTTCAAAAAAGGTAACGAAATATCCGCTGCCTTAGCCAAGAACCTGTGCAGTGCGACCATCCTCCCATTCCAAATTTGCACTTCCTTCACAGAACTCGGAGACTTCATTCGTACAATTGCATCCACCTTATCACGACTCGCTTGTATAACTTCCTTAGAAACCAACACCCCCCAAAATTTTCCTGATTCCATCCCAAAAGAACACTTCTTTGGATTCAACTTCATATTAATAGAACACAAGCGATCGAATGTCTCCCTTATATCACACAACATTGCTTCCTCTGTTTTACTTTTGACAACGATATCATCCACATATGCCTCTAGATTCCTTCCTACTTGAGGTTGAAAGGTTTTATCCATCAAGCGTTGATACGTAGCACCCGCATTTTTTAAACCGAAAGGCATCTTCCTATAACAATAAGTACCTTCCCTTGTAATAAAGGTTGTTTTATCCTCATCCTCCACTGCCATCTGAATTTAGTGATAACCCTTAAATGCATCTAAAAAGCACTTCCAATTATACCCTACTAAAGCGTCCACCTTGGAATCTATTTATGGCAAGGGATAACAATCCTTCGGGCAAGCATTATTCAAATCTTTGAAATCAATGCACATCCTCCAAGACCCATCTCCTTTTTTTTACCAAAACTGGATTTGCCAACCATGCAGGATACTGAACCTCTCTCAAAATGCTTGCCTCTACCAGCTTATCCACCTCTTCTCTCACAATAGCCGCCCTCTCAGCATCCATTCCCCTTTTATGTTGATGATACGGCTTTCTATCCGGAAAGACATTAAAAAAATGCTCGGACAAATCCCGCGGAACACTGGTCATATCCGATGTTTCCTAAGCAAAAACATGCGCGCTTTCTCTCAATAACTCAAACAATTTCCTCCGCATATCCCCTTTTATTGCCGAGCCTACTTGTATTTTTTGATCCGGAAATTTTTCATTAACCACCCATTTATCAGAGAAAATTTCATCCATATCACCCCCTAAACCCTTCTTCGCAGAAATAACCTCATTATCCTTCGCAGCTCGCACATCCATTATACTTGCATACGCATAAGATACAACTGTAGCTACTCCCAAGGGCGTGGGAAACCGCAACATACCATGTACCACCGAAATTACCGCTCCCAACTTTCGCAAAGCAAGCCTCCCTAAAATCACATTATGCACTGATGTAGCTCTTACTACCAAAAACGTTACTTCCATTGATCTAGAACAACTCCCCTGACCCAAAGTAACCGGCAACGTAATTTCTCCTATTGGCCTTACAACCTACCCCGCAAAACCAATCAAAGGAGTTCTAGACACCGTTAATTGACTCTTCACACTTGCTTCCAACTGTCTGAAACAAGATTCATACATGATTTCCGTAGCACTTCCACAATCAACATACACCCTTCGAACCTCATAACCTGCAATGTGCGCTATGATGACTACTGGCTCACCCGTTGCTGCATCCTGTCTTATTGGTGGAAAGGT
The DNA here is from genome assembly GCA_039602395.1 of Deinandra increscens subsp. villosa. Classification (NCBI taxonomy): domain Eukaryota; kingdom Viridiplantae; phylum Streptophyta; class Magnoliopsida; order Asterales; family Asteraceae; genus Deinandra; species Deinandra increscens. The sequence continues at coordinate 58,665,454 of JBCNJP010000027.1, forward strand.
AATTTCCTGACACATCCAATCAGGCATTTCTGAAATATTTCCCCTTACATTTCTACCCAAAAGAGTATCTCTGTGCCTATGCACCATATGTATTACTAGCACTGCTTTATCATCCTGCTTCCCCCCTTGTATTGTTTTAACTAATTGCCCCAACTTCCCAGATCGCACAACTTTATCAATTTCTCTCTTCAAGACGAAACAACTGTCAGTAGTGTGACCCTTATCTCGATGATACGCACAATATTTATCAAAATTTTTATTCGAGGAAGGACGCTGTCTCGCAGGAACCGGAAGATCCACCTTTTCTGTTACCAAAATTTCACTGGGCGTTTTTATCAACTCCACATACTTACCATTCTGAAAATCATTATAGCCTCCCTTGTTCTGAAAGCCAAAAGAACTATCCCTTCCTCCAACAGGTTTAGACCACCTATTCCAATTACTTCCCCTCTGACTATTACGCATGGGTCCTACCCTTCCATGTTGAAACATTACTGTACCTTTCCCTTGTGCCTTCTTTTGCTCAACCTCTAACATATTGGTACAAGCATTTTTACCCCTGACAAAGGCACGCACTCTATCCATCAATGATTCCATAGACGTAGGCAAATCCTCGTGCAACTTCTCGACTAACTGTGCATTCCGAACTCTATGGCAAAAACCGGAAATTCGCAACTGATCCCCTGCACCAACGATCCTCATACTTTCTTTATTAAATCGAGAAACAAAATCCTCAATAGACTCATTATCTCTTCACCTGATGTTATGCACTTCCGATGGTAGTCCTTTACACACCGTTTCTGCTGATTAAACCTGTCTTAAGAACTTAACACGTAGATCTTCAAAACTTGATATCCCTCCCCACGGAAGTGCATCAAACCATATCCGCACTATGCCCGTAAATGTTTGCACAAACATGTGAGACCACGTTCTCTGACCAACCTTCTAACTGAGCTGTTGTATAAAATTCGAACACGTGATCATCTAGATCGGCCATTCCCCCATATTTACTAACTGTAGACGGCATTTTCAACTTTTTTTGGAATAGTAGCCTTAGCTATCCAAGCGGCAAACTTAGACTGTGAGGTCATAGAGGTTGGCTTATATGGAACTACCAAATCTGCCAATCAGTCTCAAATGAAATTATTAACAAACACAATATACTCAATCATATAATGACAACAACTAACCATAGATAACCAAAATCATAAGTAAACTCCTTATAACAAATTAATAGAGCAATCTGAAAAAATTATAAACAGGAGATTATTGTACCCCATACCTTGAGACCGATTTCCACCTGAAAACTTTTCAACAGGAACATAACTAACTCAAAAGCACTCAGCATCATCCTTTCGAGCATCTGACGGCTTTTCCTTACCTGAATTCTCCAAAAGTAACACTCCTGAATCCTTCTTAGCCAACAGTTGATCTGTCAGTTCTGCTTCTGATCGATAAGAACGGCCAACAATAAGCTTACCAGAATCTTGCTGCCACTTTAACGATCGTAGCAGTTCGCAATTCCGATATAGGAATTCCTGATCAAACTCATCAACACTATCGAGACCACCAAAAGCATTTTTGCTCGTCGTCGTTAGTATAGATTTCTCCAAATGACTAGCTGGAAACGAATACTTAGACTTCGGAGTTACAGAATCACCAAACTTCGATCCTGCAATAGAAAATGAAGGAACAACACTTTTTAATTGAACTTCTGCCTCATTCTCAAAATCATTCGTCTCATTAACGTGAAGAACATCGTCGGCGCTCTTTAACTCGCTGACTTTCTCCGATTGTGGCTCCATTCAAATCACCAAATTAATACGAATCCACTAACGGATGGCGCCAATGATGAAATAAAAATTCTCGCTCGAATGATAACAAAGTGACTAAAAACAGAGCTAAGAACGAATCAGAGATTTACGTAGAAGTTAGACGAAAGAGGGATTTCATTCAAGAAATGTCACATGCGATTACACAAAGTGAAGGTGTAAAATGTCAACATGCCTATCTTAGCTAAACAATTCTCTATTTATAGGAGTCTAAACGGCTTCAGATCCGCTTTGCGCCCATCCAACCCTTACTCCGCAAGTGCCATTCACATGCCCATATATTACTCTCGCTGCTTGTGCCATGGTACCTGCGAGATTTGTTTAGGAAGGGACTTAATTATGGTGGCATCGGATGGGAAACACATCCGACACCTATATAGTATCATCAGGTTACAAACACGATACGAAATAAAAATACGTCCTACGATACGGAATAAGAACAAGTCCTACATTACGAGTACGAAATAAAACACACTATAACAAAACATAAAAACAATAACCAAAAAAGTTATTCGCCCTCGATTCATCTTCACTCTTCAACGATTGGTAGTTGCTAAACGTCTTCACTCTTAACTCTTCATCCGAGCATAAGGATCATGCGTAAACATCATTTTTTTTACTAAAAACACATCTTAAAACATCAATAATTTTCTCATACGTTAATATTTTTCTAAAAGATTTGCACCAAAAGTCTTAGAATTACGTTATCTTTAATTCTATAAAAAAATTTAAAAAAAAATAACGTTTTTTTGTTGGGTGGTGCACATGTGCATCACATAAAAAAAACTCATACTTTTAGTATGAGTTAATATATTTTTTATAAGTCGCACCATATATCTTATATTTATGTCATTTTTTATACTTTTTTTAATGATGCACATGTGCATCACATCATAAAAAAAACCTCCTACGTTTGGTATATGATGCATAGCATCTTGTTTATGATTTTTGATGAATAAATCCCTCATTTCTATCATACTTTTATTATGTTTTGGTTGGAATTGATGCTTAACTTGATATATATGTGAATTTTAGGAGTTGGCTGCGATCGTGTATTCACTTTGGTTGGAAACGAGGCACTTTAGAGTTGGATTGGCATCCGGAGGTGAAGTTAGAAGAAAAATATAGATTTTTTTGTGATTTTGATAGGCATGCGGGCCGCATGCCTGTTTTATTTGTCCTCAGATGGGTTGCATGGTCTGGTCAAAGATGCAGTCAACAAGGGCATGCGGGCAGCATGCCTCCCACACATACACCCACATGGCCCGTATATAGGTAGGGCGAATTTTTTCGGGAACACCTTATGCGGGCCGCATGCTCCATGAAGTTGTTTTTCTCCAGACAGAGCCCCCATTTTCGATCAGTTAGCGCATTTTGAAGATTCCAAGCTCGATTTTGAGGAGATAAAAGGTTTAGGAGCAAGGAATTTGGAAGGAAAAGCTTGGAGAATTGAATATTTCGGTTTGAGATTCATCATCCTTCTTAGATTTCTTCCTAGATCTTGTTTTTCTTGACATGTTGATCTCATATCTAATTTATTTCATGTTTAGATTCATCATGTTAGGCTATATTTCCTTTTATCACTTGGATTTGATGATTTTAAGCATGCTTTGACTTTTTGGTTTGACTTTTCATTATGATTTGATGAAATTGCCTATTAATTCTGAATTAGATGCTTTGAATAATCATATATGCATTGTTAGCTTCTGTTTGAATCATATGATGTGGGTAATTTAATGTGGATTGAAGAACTTCAACCAATTTGTTAAATTCCTCATTGTTGATCTTTGACTTTTATAGTTTTAGGCTAATGCATGATCCGATGACCGTCTACATGATTATATGATTCAGATTTGGGGCTGATCTTGTATGTATTTGTGTTGAAATTGAGTTGACCAATTCGTTTTGCATATTAGGTGGTTGCTAGATATTGATTGGTTGGTTAGAACGCTTATGACCGTAAGGTTTTGACTTGTCACTTCGTGTTTAGCATTGTCTAAGTTCTTAGGGTCTCAATTCATATTTATTCACGTTATAGGGCCTACATCGGAAGAGCTTCCTTGTGCAATTCATGTGTCATGTGTGTTTGGTTAGCTTTGACCGAAACAACTAGGCAATTAGGCAGTTTCATTCAGTTTTCTACCTGGACTTTTATTTGGGATTACCTTGGTAACTGGGATGTGTCTATAGTCTAGGTTGCCTTGGTAGTTATCATTTGCGGGGTAGTTGTCATAGTGATTAGTTAGATTGGAGGTCAAAGTCATGCTTAGAGGATTCTTATCCGAATGATATTCGTCTCATTACTGATTTTCATTCTCAGATTCTTCTGCTTTGTTCCTTAGTTATTTCTAGTTACTTGCTTATCTGTTTCTTTGTTTATCTTAAAACCAAAATATATTAGGTTAAATATTAGCAAAGTTCGCATATCGAGAACCCGCATTGCGTCATTGGATTTGAGATCCGGGTATTTACCGATACTATTCTGCATACGATAGGTACACTGCCCTATGCATGTGTTTAGTCACTTGGTATTTCCCCTTTTTACTTGACAAATTTTGATAAACACTTCAGTACACGTCAGTATACATTAATAGTTTAAAAAGAAATTGCACCCTAAATCTTATAGTTGTGTTATCTTTAGATCTAAACAAAAAAAAATTAACATTTTATAACTTTTTAATTACATGTTGCACATTTGCACTATGTATCATTATCATTAGTACCATAAATGTTTTGGTGTTATTAATATGTTTTTAACATAAGGAGTGTTTTTTTGCATGATAATTCGTCTTTGTGCAGTACTAATGATAATGATGCACATGTGCATCACATGAAAAAAAACGTTAATTTTTTTTAATATTCTTTTTCAGAATTAAATATAGCATAATTCTAAGACTTTTGTTGCGAATTTTATGAAAAATCATTAATGTATGAAAACGTTATGTACGTTTTAATATTTGTATTCGCGTTTTCACAAAAAAATAAATGTTTTTGCAGGATCCTTACCATATATATATATATATATATATATATATATATATATATATATATATATATATATATAGGAAGGGGATCATTGGAAAACCTTCTTCCTATTAGAAAACCTGAGAAACCATATCTAACCAATCAGAAAATTCCTTCTATTTTTCTTTTTTTATTTTATAAAAAGGGTAATATGGTAACTTACCATATTCTAATTTAGCAAACAATTTTTTAATTTAATGACAAAATCAACTAATAACCTACATTAGTTAATTTAATGACAATTCATAATCAATTTATCTGATCTCCATAATTAACTCCCGTTTTTTATTTGAATTACTTTCATGTTCATTCAACTTCTTTTCGACAATCTTTGTTACTTTCTACATCGTTGTTGTTACAGCGATGTAACAACATTCTTTTTTAATGTCACAATATGTGTAGAATATCAAGATTTTCAGACTACAACACCCTAATCAAATAATACACAAAGTTAGTCATAACACCCATGTATTAATATAACAATACTGTAATACTGCAACAACCACATTAGGTTAAACCGAAACTTAAAAACTATAATGGTTACACCCCTGTAATACTGTTACAATACTATAACTTTTTTTTCTATTTCATATTTTTCTGTTTCAAAACTTCAGTACAGTTACATGACTGTAAAATATCTAATGTTTAATTTGATTACACATATGTAAAATTATTGTTACACATATGTAACCTTCAATTTTTTCTTGAAAAATATACATGAAATTACTGTTACATGAATGTATATTACACAGTTGTAACAAAAATTTGTATATGTTGATTAGTTATTGTTACAACTGTGTAACAATCATTATCTGGTGATGAACAGGTGATCAACGATTTTTTCTTTTATAAATTTGGTTTGTTTTTTTTTTCTAAAATTTGATCTGAAATTTGAAATTAAAGGAGAGAGAGATAGAGAGATATTTTAGGAAAAATGAGATTGGAGAGAGAAATTGATTAAAACATTTATTAATAAAAATGTCATTTGTCTATTATGCCGTTCATTAAACCCCCCAAATTTATCATCTTGCCCTTATTTGATCTCAACCATTAATTTTAAATCAATGGTTTGAAAATGGTTTTCGAGGTCCTTCCAAAAATTAGAAAAATGGTTAGAAAATGGTTTTCCAGGTCCTTCCAAAAATTAAGGGTTTTCCTTAAATCAATGGTTAGAAAATGGTTTTCCAGGTCCTTCCAAAAATTAAGGGTTTTCCATAGTACCCTACCCTCTATATCTCTCTCTCTCTCTCTCTCTCTCTCTCTATATATATATATATATATATATATATATATATATATATATATATACTACTATATAATACATATTGGTATAAGGGGTAGTTTGGTCATTAAATTCCTTAATTTTAAGACGCGTACAAGAGTTTATGCAATGTGTACAAGTGTTTCAAGCCTCATATTTAAACCCTCCTTCACCATTTATAAACACAAAGCATGAGGGTATTTCTGTCTCACAGCCATTCAGCCCCCTTTTACTCTCGAATACCGTATCTCCAGCACTCTCTCTCCTCTCAGTTGGGCAATCTCCTGCCTATCCCTTCGATTATCACATTTGAGCATCTCAAGCATCCATCTAATAATAATGCCTCCTGCATTTCAATTCAATTGGACCGCCATCTCCTAATCAATTCAAACTGGAGATTCAAAATCGCTTTAAAAACGCTATAAAATTGCAGCTCCCTCTCCGTTTTCATTTTACCATCTTCATCGCAGCAGCTCACGACAGCCGATTCATCCCTCTCCGTCTTCAGTCGCAGGTTTTTTTGTGGTAATATAAATGTCAAATTCATTTGTGTTGTGATTATTCTAGGTTTTTTTGTTTTTTTTTCTAACGCAGATTTGTGTTGGATTTCGAAAGTTCTTTCTATCTTGTCCAGTGTTCTTCGAATTCATTAACTTTTCTTTCCGTGAAAATGTTCTTGGTCGCTATTTAATTGTAGTTAAGAACAATTGAGGTGTGTGTGGCTTTTTTCCTTTGTGTTTATCTTAAATTTGAAATCCGTATTTAGACATCCATATTTAGTCATTTGTCGACAGATCCATGGTTCTACCTTCCTGATTTTCTTGTGTAATAGACCAAAAGATAAAGAGATTTGGAAGGCTTCAACAGTTAGGGCTTCGATTTTGATTCCGTGCGATTAACTATTTCACGTATTTGGACTCTGATTTTGGTTGAATTTAAATTACCGTAATCAACAGGTTTTCATCTTCCTATAGAAGGTTCGTTTTCTGCTGTTAAAGTTTCATTTTTTGTTCTTGGATTTGTTGTCATATTCGTATATATATATATATATATATATATTATATTTTTGAGATTTCAGGTCTTGATTGTAATAATTGTTCATAGATCTGCAGATTTTGGATTGTAATAGTTGGGTTTGTTGTAGGTAGCAGAGGAGTATCATAACTTTTAGTATAAATTCTTAAGTAAAAACTTCAATTTTAACAAGTATCCGACTATCATGTGGGAGTTTGGTGACTACTCGAAGTATGTGATTTAATAATTTTAAATACATCCAATTTGATTCACGTATTCGGTATTTCAGTTTTCGTTTATTTTCTCTGTGTGAAATTATATATTACATATGTTACTTTGGTGTTGATCTTTTGGTATTTGCCCTTGGGTTAGCAGCATCCTAAAACAGACTGCCAGTGATACAAGTATTTATGGATATAGTTCATGGAATCATCTACTAATCTGCTACAGTTTGGAAGCCTGGGGCCTGAAACTACTACTGAGTTAGATCCTCGGAAGGATACTTTTGTTCTGGTACAACAATCTTTTGTCATACAATTTTATTATTATTCAGTATACAGAGACATAGACATATGCCTTATATGCTGTCAGGTAAACATACAACACATGTCACTATGGTGGTTTGGTATAGAGGTGAAAACTCTATTTTCTTTTCTACCTCTCTTTGTATATGGTTACATAAACTATACTAAAAGAATCTTTTTTTTTCACATCAATGAAAGATTGCAAATCTTGCAGGTTTTAGTACAGAAGAGTTGATGAGTTGGAGCAAGAGGAATTACTAATCATCTTGTTTTAGAAACACTCCACCGCATGCGTTTGAAGCTATTAATTACCCTTCCTTAACAGAGTGCTTATTTCTTTTGATTTTTCAGATTGCAATTTTCACTTCTAGAGGTCACATACAAATTCCAAAAAAAAAGCAGGGGCAGGATGTTCTTCGTGTGCTGGAAACAACCTGTGTTTGCTACGGTTTGATAAACGACTGGAATGTTCAAACATAGGCATCATTAAGGTTCTAAGAACATTAAAAATCAAGAGTTTCTTAGAATCAAGTTTCATTCAACAAGTAACCGAAGGGTTGATGTTTATGTTGAAGATGAAACCGCTAAATATCTTACCGACACGATGTCCTTGATTACGAACTACTCAGGCCCTGCCCCTGAATGTTTCTCACTTTCTCGAAATAAAACCCAAACCATGGCTGATTGTTTTTTGTAATCTTGGAGAAGATTATTTACAGCTGCAAGCACCATAAAACCCATCTCGCTCTTTGCGTTAGCACTGTTTCAGAGGTCAGTTTGTTCTTCCAATCTAAATATCCTATATGTGATTTATTATGCTAATTGACTATCTATATTTGATAATCTAATTACTGAATCACCTATTTTAGATTTAAAATTTTCTATGCAAAGTCTCTGTTGGTGTTCTTAAATTTCCTATTAATTGAAGTTGAGAATATATAGTTGGTGTTCCTCCAATTCACATGGGATATAGTAATGCGACAATTAAGATAAGTGATGCACACATTATTCTTAGAACTACAATGCAGGTGCGTCTATTTTTTAAGTTCCCTGTTATTTAAGAGATTATATTCTAAATTTGATGAACTTGTATGTTTATAGGGATACTCATGAAGGTTCATTGGAGGTTTATAGTGATTTACACAAGTTCCAAGGTATTTTAAGGCATCTAAACATGGAGTGTCATATGTTTTAATTTAGATTTTTTGTTTTTTTTTAACAGCATATATGTTATTAGATGATGTTTAAGCTATATTTAATTCTCACTTATACAAATTTTGTTTCCAGTTGTGTATCTCACATAGTTAAAAGAAAGCTACGGGTAAGTTAAGGGTTCTTTACATGTGTATTTACTCTTGAAATCCACATTAATATTATTTTCTTTCAGTTTAGACTAGGTGAGTTAAGGTTTTCTTTACATCACGAGACTGGATCATGATCCTAACATATCTAATCACCTTTTTTTACAGTGGCATCAAGGTGTTTAAGTTTGTTTATCATCTCAGCTCCATGTGATTGAAGGTAAATTTTGGGTTGGTTATGATAGATTGTTTCCCTCTGTGTAATTTGTTGTTTTCTAATGTTTTTGCACTTTTTCCGTGGCAATTGTAGGACGACTTGGAATTCGATTATCACCTCAACTGCACGTGGTTTAAGTCGATATTTGGTTAGTTATCATCTGATATTTTGTATATATTAGTGTTTTTTTCTTGGTTTGGGTTATTGGGTTGGGTTTTGTTTGTGAATTTAGTGGTTTTTAGAAGTTGAATTGTATAATAAAGAAGTATGTTTTTACTTTGCACATTGCTAAATGTCTAATGGTTTTATATTCCTAATGTTGCATTGCAGGAAATATGAGAGGTTGCATTGCAGATCAACCAAAATGTTAGATAACGGTTACGCGGTAATGTCTGTTATTTAAGCACAATAGCTACTTTAAAGTTTAAACACATTTAGGATTTAAAACAAGTAATCATACAACATCCGTCGCAACACGCAGATCACAACATCTTGTTGATTACACATTTTCTTCACTTTTTCAGAAGCAAACCATGTCCAAAGTTAGGAAGGTAGGCAAGACTTTTGAGATCTACAAAGGAAACTTTCTTCGATCTACAAAGACAACCGTCAGCAGCCTTCAATTAGAGAAAAAGCCTTTGATCTGAGCTAACAGACAAGACATTGGAAGCCATCGAGTAAATAGGCTATCAAGTTCTATTTACACTAACTGATTATGACCATCTGACTTATGTCTCTTAAGTTATAGTAATATATGTAAACCATATGTACTAGAATGCATGTTTTCATAGGAGTGTAACTTCTAATACCACACAAAAATAATAACGTTTTTGGTTTTTGGTTGTCATATCTAGCATGTCATGTTTGGGTTGACCCGTTTCATTAAAGAGGTTATATTTGGGTTTGTATTTAATAAAATCGGTTAACATTTGTCACATGGGTCGATTGAAAAATGTCTATTTTAAATGCCTGTAGCCTCGAAAGTTCTTTTATTTAAAGGTCCACATTCTCAATCACATATATTAATTCCAAACTTACAAGTCAAAGAAGATATGAACTTCTTTACGTCTCTTTTTAATCTAATTGGGGAGATGTCTACGTAGATCTTTTCGGTGTTTCTTTTTTTTTCAAATTTATTATTGTTTTGGTCATTTTATGTATCGTTTCACCTGATAATTACAATTCATTAAGCACTTGATTATTTGGTATCCTATTATAACAACTTCAACAATTGAGACAATCCTCAGACTGTCTTCCATATCCGGTTTTGTAGAATCAAATAAGCACATGTTAAACCATGAACCATGATCAGTTCCTTTTAACTGAACCGAACCAGGCTGGTTTGCAGGTCATGTATTTGTTCTTTCAATTCGGGTGTTTGTTGTTATTTGTTTGAGTTCTAAAAAACGAATACCTCAATGTAAATTGTTGTGCCGCCATAATAAGCGAACAAATAAACAAATACCGTGCTGTAGTTTGTTATGCCGCTGCAACGCGCGAACAAAAGACGAATAACACGCTATACACTGTCGCCGCCGCAACGCGCGGGCAATATATATATATATATATATATATATATATATATATATATAGGGTGAGGTTCATTGTATATACCCCCATAAGTGTAGACAGGTAGACACCCTATTTCACATGTGAAATTACTTTATTTCACATGTGTTTTCACATGTGAAATTTTCTGAACAATGAGAAAAAGAAAAAAAAAGAAAAAAAATTTAATCATAACCATTAGATCAAGAGATCTAATGGTGAAAAAAGGTGTCTACCTGTCTACACTTATGGGGGTGTCTACAATGAACTTTTCAATATATATATATATATATATATATATATATATATATATATATATATAGGTAGAGGAATCAATAATAACCCCAACTAAATGAGATAACCCATTAACTACATCCTATTAGTTCATGAATCTGATCCGATGGCTATAATTAATTTGATTATTTTAGTTGTGCTTTTGTGGCTGAGAATGGAAGAGGGGCAATAACGTAAAAACACCATATTCTCTTTCTCTATATCCTTCTAGATCTAGATCTGGTTCATACCTCTTTCACACAACAACAGATTCATCATCCTCTTTCTCTCTGCGCGATCCATACCTGCTACTCCATCATCATCGGCTCATCCTCGTCATCGTCACGCGTCATTCAATTATGCGTTTCATACTTGCGATTCAACATTAATGCCACGGAGAACACATATCCACTAATATCTGGAGCAATTTATCGATCATATATCTCCGATTAGTGAAGCTTTTGCTGTAAATTAACCTCTAAGAAGCTTTTAAGAACAACGTAATGTAATCGAAGATAAGGAGTTGGAGAATGTCAGAAGGATAAAGAAGCTTCTAATAATCTCTGCTACTAGTACTCTTCATATCCATGCTTCTAATGTTCTCTGCTATTACTGGTGCTCTTCTCGCAAAGTATATGATTTTTTGCAATTTGTATAATTTTTAAACCTTGTGATTTTTTATGATAACCATTTACCTTCGTGGATTGATTTTCCGGGCCGTAAGATGCACGGATGCACCGACTCATCTCAACATTTAATACTTACCTTTGTGTATTTCTTTGTAAATTTTATAAGTTATTTTGATTTTTCCTATGCACCGAGTCTTCTCTTTGTGTATTTCTTTGTGAATTTTACAAGTTATTTTGATTTTTCCTAATATATTTCGTTGATAAAAGTTTGGATAAATGTTCATTCCGGGCACAATAAGTCGATGTATTGGTTTTGTGTTTTTATGCTTTAAAGTTGGTAAATTGTGTATATTTGGTTGTACATTATGGTTTTGTGTATTTTTTATGCTTTGTTTGTATAATCACAACAATGTGTATATTTGTAATCTATTTGTTTGGGTATCTTATGATGTTTTATGAAATTATTTGTTTGAATTGGGGTTTTAAGTAGCAGCAATGGTGTTTAGTGATCATTACATCAGTCTTACTAGTTAAGACACTAATGTTTATATCTATAACACTAGTGCTATTGGTTGTAATATTGAGATTGGTTGTAGTTATTGACCATAGTTGTAAATATTCATATGTAGTTGTACTTAAGTAGTAGCATTAGTGTGTAGCGACCAGTGTTTCTATGCATATCGATGCTACTAGTTTATAAGTGTATGGATGTAAATTTTTTTATTGTTAATAGTTATAGCATCAGTGTGACAATATTGCTAGTGGTTGTAACACTAGTGCTAGTTTGTATGTTTAAGAAAACGATAACATAAAATGTCGTGACTATAACGGAATTAAAGAGAAAAATACGACGAGTTTAATGGTGCAATTTTTATAAAAATCCGACAAAGTATAAAAAAGTTATGGACAATTTAAAATGAAATGGGGTGTTTTTATGTTATTGTAAAATGTCAAATTTACCCTTTTACATTAAAATAAAAAAATAGCCATGTGGCATGATCTGGTGCTTCATGAAGATTTTGAACCATTGGATGGAAGTTATTTAGTTATTACATTTAAGATGGGTTAATTTTAATTCCATTCCATATATATATATAGGGTTAGGTTCAAATGAGAACTTTTGAGAACTAAATCTCAACCACAAATTTCAGGGGGGGGGGGGGGGGCACTACAAAAAGCGAAGGCAGGTCTGTCTTCTTCTTCCTCCCGTTCTCCACCACAAACCTAACCGCTTCGCCGGCGGTGAACAGTGGGCGATCGTTGTTCCCTTTCGTGAACAGTAACGCGGCGAGGACGCCGCCGATGCCAGATCCGGCGACGACGTCGAAGAAATCGGCAATGTGAGCGTTTTGGTCGCCGGATTCACGGCGGAGGGTGGATTCGAGGTGGAGAACAGATTTCGCAGCTAGGATCCCGTCGGTGGCACCGGCGGCGTCGATGGAGAGGATTCTGACTTTTCCGGCAATGATAATCCGTCATCAACACGTCCCAATTTCGGTTCCAAATTAGTGTTGCAACCGTGATGAGCACGTGATGAATAAAGCATACCATTGCAAGAACCTAGAATTATGTCATTAGGGTATCTCAATCTCAAGCCCTTACACATAAACTTCATAACCGACCGTGGCTTCTTTCTCACTTTTAAAGTACTAATACAACTACCTTTTTTTTTGTTCTTCTTTTTCTTCTTTATATTCCAGAAACCTCAGTTTGCATGATGCGTTAGGAAGAGCCCAAGATGAACTTTGACGGATCATGATGAGCATTGGATCGTCCACTGCCCCTCGTTTGGCATGCATGGTTTCGAGGTAAGGATCATTGATGTAGTTGCACCATAGCTTACTAACACAACGGAAACGGGCCAAAGTTTTCACAGGCATTCTTGAGAAGATATTGTACATGATTTCCGAAGGGAAGTGATCAGCCATGATTGTAGATTTGAAGGTGGATTGAATATTGTGTGGTTTAGGGTTTGATTGATTATAAATCATAATTTACCTGCGATTATTGGGGATATTTATCCTACAATCCTACCCTAAGTTTGATTTGGGATCAGTCGGCCGCGTGATCTACGAAACCGTTTTAAAAGTTGTATATATCTATAGTGGTTGAATGTTGAAGGAGAGGTGTGAAGTATGAGGGTTGATGGAGAAGGGAAAAGGGTAGTTATGGAAGGAGAAGAAGAAAGGCGCAGAAGGGTAAAGGAAGGTTACGATAGGATGACACGTGAGGAGGACACATGATTTAAAAACCAAAAGTTCACAATTGTGTGATAGGGGGAATAAAATGAAAAGGGAAAAAGAAAGAAGTAAAAAAAGGGTAGTTGGAAAAGATTGAACTTGGGTGTCTTGGGTTTAGGGGCAAGGCCAAACCAATTGGGCTACAATGGCTTTTGGCAAATTCGTGTAACTGTATGAATATATTATTGATTTAGTTTTGTTTAGAAAAAGACAAAATATGGCACAATTCCATAAGCCAATCTCTCTATTGTATATATATACAATATCCATAAACTATAAAACGGGTACTATTACATCGAATCAAATAAAATGTACAATATCAACATATCATTGTTACTTCATTGGCAATAAAACAAATAGAAGTTATCAAGTAAAACAAATAGAAGTAATAAGTTTTATTGACCGCCCAATTTTACCACATCAAATAAAATATAAGAAAACAAAAAGAAAGTTACCTCCATAGTGTCTCCTTAAATGCAAATGTTACAAGCTTATTCTAATCAAGTAAAATAAAAAACCCCTAAAAGTAAGAAAGCTACAAAAACCTTTAATCAACTTGCAGATCCATCACTTCTTTACCCATTGTTGTACGATTTTTCCCCCTTTGGTGTACGATGTATTCTATTTTTTTTCTTTGGGCTACAATTGCCATCTATTATTGTAGAAGACACAAGTAGTAAAGCAAGCAATAAACTTTCTCCCATGTCAAGACCTCAAAGGAGCAATGTAGGAATAGTGGTGAATTGTCCATAGAGTGACATGAACCATATAGAGTGGCATGACATGTAGGAGTAGTAGTGAATTGTCCATTCCTCAACACTGTAGCTTAGTACTTTTGACAGCAAAAGAAAAAGAAATAAAAGTGAGTAATTCAAGTCAACTGAAACAATTAGTCATCGATTGATTAAAATAAAATGAAATCTATACTATCTTATTATACATATATGAGAGAGAAAATCAAGTGTTGAAAAATCAAGATTTAATGCACAATGTACAAACAATTTATGCACCATATTGAATCTCTTAAGAGGTACCAGATTTATAGCACAATGTACAAACAATTTATGCATAATGTTAGAATCTCATTCGATCGGTCCCTTTCAATGCTTAGAAATATAAAACCGGCGGGATATAGAAATTCAAATTTTGAAAACATCTAGATCTATTCGATTACTTTACCTTTACACCTCTGATCTGTGCAGTACACATTTAGTTTACCTTTATGTACATTTCTCTCTCCCACGCTCAACCCTCTGAAGATTCAAATAATAATCAGAATCAAAATCTCCATCGATTTTAGCAAATCTCAACATCTCGATCGATTCGAGATCTAGGGTTTCAATTTCTTCTATTTGGATGCTACTTGGTCCATAGCCTAATCGTTTTATTTTTCAATTGTTTTGCACCAGACCTATTTCTCACCCCTCTAATTGGTTTCCTTCGAATTTGTTACAGGGTCAATGTTAGGGGTTGTCGGTTGCAAGCGTAGGGTTTATGAGCAACTTGTGGTAATTCAGGTTCGTTCTTGCCTCTTTATTTGCTTAGTGTGTCAATTTAGGTGAATGTACATGCGTTTATGTAACAAATTTATTAGAAAAAGAAGAAAAGGAACATGCGTTTATGTAAAATATAGATCTGATTTGTGTATCAATTTAGGTGAATGAACATATGAGAGTAGGTGAATGCCATGTTTGAATCATTGTAGAGAGAAAATATTAACGCAAAAATTCAATGTTCTTTTGACAACTTACGAGTATCTCATGAACAAACTGAGCAAAATACATTGGAATTATATTATAATTGATAAAGGTCATCGCATAATGAATGTTTCTTGAAAGTTAAATGCTAACTTGAAGCATTATCATTTCTCTCACAGATTTCTTTTGACTGGGACTCCTCAGCAACAGCTTCAAGAAGGTATATATCTCTCTTTTCCATCTCCCTTTTGGTTCTAATTTTAACTTACAACTTGACTTTGTTAAATCATGTAATTTGGATTGTTAAATTTTTGATTAATTTACTGATGAAAGGGGACAGAAAATGCTTGAATTTGGAGTTGTAGCATGCTTGTTTAGGCCCTTTTGTTTCCCTGCCTACAGTGGGGGTTCATTTGATTTATTTTCCTCAGGGTCATAGTGAGCAGGTCATTGTTCATTTTTAATTTTAGATTTTTTAATTAAGTTACTTAATTGTGTATCTTTTGTATGCATCAAGAGTGTTTTTTGATGATTTGATTACTTTAAAAACAACACAGCTGGTTCAAGCTATGGTGGCTTTCTCCTCTCATTCTAATTCATATGTCTAGGTACATCAAGTCTTCCCCAAATTTTAGGGTTCTATTGTGCTTGGTTTTAGCAAATTCGTTTTTGATAACATATATTATAAAAGTTGGGGTTATAATTTGCCAATGATATTATGATATTGTTTAAGGACGTGTGTAGGGAAGGGTTTGTACACATTTGGTTTACTATTGATTTATATGATTATTAATGGTGGAGGTTATGAGTTACATACAGCAGAATTTTTTGGTCCTATGCATATGTATATGTGAGATATTGGGTCATTCGGATGGACAGTGGGTCTAAATTGTCAATACTGAACATCGGACCGATCCGTACACATCTCAGCAGCAGAACACACTGATTTACTTTGGTCTGGACGGTTTAGTCAGTTTCAAGGTTTATGAACCACCCTATATAACAAAGTCTTATTTATGGATTTTTTTTTTGAAAACTCAGTATTGTTTTATTGGTGCAGGCCGGCTGCAGTGAAAGATGAAAAACAAGAGGCACGCTTTGTTACGAAGGATTTGAAGGAATTATACCAGTGAGGCTCAGAAAGTTGCTCCTTTTACTGGCCCCTCTTCCATTCATCTTATGTAAGCTGTAATCTAATCTCTCATAGTAGTACACTGACTATGTTACTGTCTACAAGAAAAATTTATATGTTTTACATTGAAACTTTCAGCAAAAAAAAGGCATATAAGAAGTGATTTGAGGTTTGTTAATAGAGTTGTTTTTGTGAAAAAGATTATATGTTTCAGCATTAAAATGCATATAGAAGGGATCAGATTCGTTTTTAGTACATTTAAGTAAACTTGTGGGATCGAGTTAATTATGCAATTTAGATTGTGCTTTGCAATTTGGGCTTGGCCATCACTAAGTAATTACCAGTTGCTGATTTTAGTTGGGTGGATTTAAATGGTTATGTAATAGATTAAAAAATTATTTAAGTTTCTTTCTTCGGTTGGGTAGTCTAGCTGTCCAGCTTATTTGGTTTCTATGTGTTTGAATGGTATAGTGATTAGTGTGTGTATAAGTGGTGGGTTGTCTATATTGATTTAAGCTTTTATACCTATATTTAGACTTTATAAATGATTTTGAAACTGCTGCTTTGCAATTGAAGAAAGTGAAAAAAAATGATCTCATGCTTCTGCTTAAAATTTCTCATCAGTTGTTCTAATGCAGGTAATGAGTCTTACGCTCATGTATCTGTTATACGTTGTCATATTTTTTGTGATAGGCTTATAATTGTTCAAATAAACTCTTTTAAAATGTATGATTTAACCTGCTCTCATGTCATCATCATGTGTGCTTTCTGTACACATATTATAAGCCTATCACAAAAAATATGACAACGTATAATTTTTCATGAACAAATGAAGAATAACACTATAAACTTTTGCCGCCGCAACGCGCGGGTATACCCCTAGTATTGAAACATACCCAAGTATTGCGGTGGTTGATTGTCATTATCAAAACAAATATGTGACAAATGAGAAATCTAAGAAATTTATAATACAATATATCACGAGATAACTGATAAACTAACAATAAACAAGTATTGCGGTGGTTGATTGTCGTCTTAGTCGTATCCTGCTAACAGAAACGAATAACGTGATGTAAATTGTCATGTCGTCGTAACACGTGAACAAATGAAGAATAACACTATAAACTTTTGCCGCCGCAACGCGCGGGTATACCCTTAGTATTGAAACATACCCAAGCCAATAAAGCTAACAAACAAGAACACCTGCAACTTTTGTACTATACTTTTATAGCATGTTTTAAACACTCCATCCAAAAGACAATGAAAATGGGACATCAAAATAACCATCAAACCTGCTTTTAATTTGAAAACATACTAAAAAACTATTGTATTTTATAAGCATATTTGACTATATTATCACATTCACACACTTTTGTCAGTTTCGAATCCCCCCTCCCGCAACACCAATAACAACATAGGCAAATCAAACAACTATGTTCCTTAAACCATAACAGATGAATTTACCATTATAAATTCTAAATATAATTTGTAAAAGGGATATTTTAAAGGAGAATTTACCCAGGTAAAAAGGACATTCAGCCAAGCTTCTTGTGCAAAAGGACACATAATATATATGAACATGCCCAACAATCAACCCCCACCAATGCCTTCAAAGGAAACTCCTTTCTCCAGTTAAAGACCAACAATTTATTTCAAAGATAATAGCCTCAAGACAGTTCCTAACAGTAGAGGTGCAAAACAATGAGAATAAGAACGACCGTAATTATGTACGATAAATTTTAAGATGCAAATTAAGCAACAAACATGTGAACATATCCAAAACTTTATCTTTATACCAATAGAGTACATGATTTAGCACCAATTGCAACAATATCACACTGATAGTTTTAGCAAAAACTAAAAGAAACATAAAGCTAAAGATGATGTAATGTAGAATTCTAAAGAACAGTGACATAGAACGCAAATCAACTTGAAAATACAATCAAAGAATGCCAATCTCTCTATATTGCCACAGAAAATACTGACCCAACAGTTAGATGATTAAAAAGGAACTTAGTGTAGAGGCTTGTGAATTGTTATTATACAAATATACACAATGGGTCACAAGTTGATTCTTAATGAGCATACCTGCAAAAATTTCGATGAAAAAGTGACCCCTTATGCCCAAAAATTCAAATCAGTTATCTTTTAAAAAAGTTAAGGCTAGACTGCATAGGATCATTTGGTTCCAGTACTAAATACCAGGATATTTTTCTTGAAACTTATGCATATATCAAACATGTACACTCTATACCATTAAAACAACAAAAGAGCAAACAATTAATGAACCAACAAAGTGAAAAGATTGTTTGCCGGCATTCACTTAGAAGAAAAGATCATTAACCCTTAGTATACCAGTGGGTGTAGTAAGTAGCCTTCCTCAAAGAAAAGATCAATAACCCTTAGTACAGTTCTAGAGCTGATTAATTCATTCTATGTAATTTCATTCCAGATCCAATGCAACTGCAATGAACTCCACAATCTGCACCCATAAGTGATTAGTTAAGTACAATTTCATGAACAAAAAAACTTCAAAACAAATACTAACTTATAAAACCCAATCAAATCAATATTAATGCTATAAAACCCAATAATCCAGAACCCTAAGAAAGCCAAGACTAACCAAACAGCAAAGAAAGCTGAAAAAAGAACAGAATCACACATACATACCACTTAGCTTGATTGAATCCCTTAAATCAAACCAAAACCATCCATGATGGGAAATAGAAAGAATAAAGAAACTATATACGGAAACAGATATAAGCAAGGACTGGGATATCGGAATCAACATAAAAAAATGTTAGTAAAATGTTTTTCAGATCAAATGAGAGGAAATCGGAAGAAAGCTTACATGCGTTCATCCCTGCAAAATACGGCATGGGTTGGTTTCACACACTTGCACTACTGATATTTCATATTAAACCCTAACAATCAAACCTAAACCGCCACACAAAATCAAACCCTAGCAATGAAAATAAAACACACAATCAAATTTGATAGGGACGAAAAGAGCAGGAGCACCTTTGGGCTTTACATTGCCAAACCGTCGGATTAAAACGAGATTCAAGAGAAACCAACTTTGAGATAGACGATTCAAAAATTCAATTTTGAGAGAGAGAGAGGGTTTGAAATTCAAATCGATTCTGGCTCTCTGATTTCTGATAAGGGATGGAGTGGATATGCAAGGATAAGAAAGCGCTGAGAATCTCCATTTTAGGAATTGAGAGGACAGATGTTCGTTCAAACAGAGAATCTCCATTTTAGGAACAGATTTTCCATGCTTTTGTTCTCAGTCTGTTCTTCTTTGAAAAAGCAATCCTCTGCTTTTGAACCATGCACCACCATCATCCGCCCTTGGATAATTATAAGACCAAAAATAGGTTTAAAAGAAGGGTCAAGATGGGCTACTCACAAAATTATACTGTTGGGCTTGCACACTCTTTTGAGATCGGTTGAAGCAAAAAAAAAATTCACATGCTTTATATACTTGTACATAATGCTAGTTGAGGTGTACAATTCTTAAATTTCAACAATTACAAGTTTCTCTCTCCAATATGTATTATCTATAACTAGGGGTATACCCGCGCGTTGCGACGGCGACAGTATATAAGCATTATTCATCATTTGTTCGCTCGTTATGGCCACACAACAGTTTGGTAATTCATTTGGGAAACAAGAACGCAGTACTTGATTTTTGTTCGTTTATCCATATCTTCGTGATATATCTTCGAATATACGTACGTATATTGGTTTTCTCATTTGTATCATCGATTTAGCTTATCTACCCTTGTTTTTATTATTACTCATTCCTATAACTAATTATTATTATTGTTAGATGCATAATCGTTTTTTAATAAAGTATTTATAAAGTAAAAGCACACTATAATATAAATATAAAGTATTTATCATCTAAAAGCTAAAAGGAGGCTAATCATAATTTTCATACTAATATAAATATAATATGGGGAAAATGAATATGGGGCTGTTACGCACCTAAGTTAGATGCATAACACATTAAAATGATGCGGTTTTAATTAAAAACAAATTAAATTAATCTTTATTTCATTATTTCTCTCCTAGTTTGTTCAATGAAAATTCATTTTTCTTCTCTTTTATTTTTATTGTTACTTCCCGTCGATTTAGAGATGGCTTCGTTCGTCATTCTTCAAGAGAATTACAAAATAAAACCAATTAAAGAAAATGTACCTCTTTCGTCATTCTTGAATCCATTACGGACAAAACAACCGTGAAATAGTTATCTAACAATTTTTATTTAAGTTTTAACCCATCAAATTTGGTAGTTTCATCAATTAGTTATCTAACAGTTTTTATTTATAAATTCTTTATAGTTTTGTTTTATTCAAATATAAATATTTATGTTTTTTGTTTACAATCAGTCGTACTTTATTGACTTGGCAATCTAACATGTGCAAAAGTTTGATATGGATTAATAAAAATAGTAATTTATAAATTCTTTATAGTTTTGTTTTATTCAAATATAAATATTTATGTTTTTTGTTTACAATCAGTCGTACTTTATTGACTTGGCATCTAACATGTGCAAAAGTTTGATATGGATTAATAAAAATAGTAATGTACCCGTGTATTGCGACGGCGACAGTTCATAGGGCATTATTCTTCAATTGTTTGTTCGTTAGCGTGGGCGGTATGGGTGACAAAAAAAATCGACAACCATCTTTCGGCAAGGAGGATTTTTCGGCAATGGTTTGGCAACCATACCCCCATGTTCGGAAACTTGATTTCGGCAAAAAAAAAAGAAAATTTCGGCATTTAGTTGCCGATGGTTGCCGAGGATTTTTGGAACACATTTTCCCACCCAACCCAACTTATCCTACCAAACTTATCCTACCCAACTTATCCCACCCATACCACTTCAAAAAACAAAAAAGACATATACTTTTTTCTCTCTCAGGTGTCACTCTCCTATTGGTCCATCAACTTATCCCATTTTACTCATTCTAAAAAATTTATCCCCCATACCGCCCACCCTTATGGCGTGCAGCAATTTAGATCGCGGTATTTTTTTTTAGCGCAATGCAGTCCGGTGTCAACTGATAATGTGGTATATGCGCGTTCATTGGCGGCAACAACCAATGCCGTTGCATTGTATGAGAAAACAAACGTGATACTTGAGTTTAATTTGTTATATAAAAAACCCATGTGTTTAAACAGTTAGATATATATAAAAAATCACTAAGTTTGTATATAACTATTATATGTGATGAACGCAAATATTGAAGTAAAATCAAGCTTTACCAAGAGGGAAACCGGCATGGTTTAGCGGCATGATAACTAACCAAGAGGTGTGCAACAAATCTTTACGGTCGTAAACCAAATACCCGGTTGATAACAGTACCGAGAACTATGACATAACCGTGAACTTGAATATAAGCCTCGAACCTTTTCTGTGAAGAGAGTTAAATTATTATATATAAATGCACATGGTTTAAGTTAAAATGTCTAAAACCATTAGCTAATTATTATTATTTTTTTTATAAGCCTTCTTTTATAAGCCAAAGAACCCAGTTTTGTTTTCCACAAAGGCAATATGGGATGTTTCTCTATACTCTCTTTCTTTATGGTGTATGCTACACAGGTAACACTTGAAAAATTCTTCTCTTTGAAAGTTGGCTCTGCAAAATCATAGAACTACTTTATATGAAACTATTAAAAAGTTCAAACATATATCAAGTGTTTATATGCAAAATCATAGGAAAAAATTGCATGTATTAAGTGTTTATATGCAAAAGCTAAATCAACATAGTAACGTATCAGTAACCAACTAAACATATGAAATAAGAAACAACCTCTGAATCTATATATGAATCCATAGCAAAGTAAAAGCAGTGACATTCAATCCATGTAACTTAATGTCTGATAGTTAAGTTGGAAATCTTAATAGCATGAGCAATTAAATAAGCATAAATCTAAAATGCTCAGGGAATTTTAGGCTTAAACTGCAACTAAAACCAGAAAGGATAATTTAGATGACTTCTAGTACATGTAGGTTCCAGAAGAAGAAAACGCAAAAGATTACACCAACAAAGAATACATCGGAATGGATTGAAAAGTGAAATTGAATAATTGCATACCTTCCAAATCGAAATCCAGCTCCGTTGGGAAGTCGAACTGAAATAGGTATTAGTAAATGAGGAGCACGAAAAAAGTTTAAAATTGTCCGTGTATAGATATAATGAGGTAAAGGTTATATATATGTTTTTTTGAGAAGAAGTTAAACATTATGTTAGGTATGCAAAAACTGAAGATCAAGAAATAGATGTTGTATTAGTAAAATTGATAAATATTTGTTATATCGTTTGAAAATGATTGTAATGAAACTTGCTATGTTATTTAAATGATAAGGCCTAATCTCAAAGGCTAGGAACTGGTATAATTATACAAGGCTAGGAAGCGATGCAGGCCTAATCAAGATTGAATGGGGTTGAAGTGAAGCAGAGTTTGCTATTGGGTCGGTTTGGAACCTGTTAATTTTTTTTACCATCTCTAATTGTAGTCATTTATGAACATTTACCAAAGCCTATTTCCAAATGGCCAATATTACAACAACTTAAAAAATCATGGTTAATATGATGAATGATAAAATGCTTAAAGCTGGAACACTCAAAGGGTTATAAAACACGTATACATCTGAGATAGTGTATACAGGCCCAACCCATGGGAAGTCTTTGCTTTTGTCGTCCACATGAATTTTAAAACATGGCTAAAATGAAAACGGGTCAAAGAGTCGAAATAAACTCACCCAAAATGTCTTCAAATGCTTAAAACCTTGTAAATAACCTTATTAAGAAAAAAAATATATAGCTTTTGAAATATTAAGTATGTATAATAACAACAGAAAAATGAAGGAAAAACTGTTTGCAGGTTTAAACAACCAAATCTGATGTGTGCTGCTATATAAAAAAGGATAAAAAAACACCAAATCAGAAATTTAAACCCATGAATAGGAATTAGACACATACCTCCACCAGTAACACTAAGCAACTACTGGACTTCTTGTAACCTCCAACTCAAACAGTAATGTAGAAGTGCTCCTGATTCATTAACGGGTTGATAGAGGAACCAAAGAGAAGCTCCATCTCCAACTGATTCATAAACACTTATGGGTCTGGGTTTGAGGCAAACACAAAGAAAATAGCAGTAAGGAGCAACCAAAGACAAACCTGCAACTTGTTACTCACCTTCCCCTAGAAGTCAAGAGTTCAAGCCCCACTAAAGATGGGTTCATGTAAAATTTAGTTTTTCAAAAAAAAGTCATTTAAGTAAATCAATACAATTCTTCTATTAAACTTGAAGCTTTACCAATTTGCACATCAACCTTCCTACCATTATCCTTCTTGAATTTGCAACACACAATGGAAACCTTTAATTCCTCCAAACCTTTAAGAAGAATCGGGATCAACAAACACAAAATCAATTCAATAAGTCACCTAGATCTGAAAGGCAGAATGCAGATTTTCTATGAAACATAAGAATATACACTTTCTCTCCTGGTCACAATCACCAAATTATACATTACAGGACCAAAAAATGATGTAAAACAGCATGAACTGTAAGAACCATTTGTGTATCGATTGATGATAGAACTACACAGCATAAATGGAAAGGTATGAACACACGTGAATGATTATAATTACCTTCTAGTAGTCCAGTATTGTTTGAACGGATGGATCCTTAGGGCTTAGGGTAAAGACCACATCAAACCTTTTTAGACAATTTTAGAAGCAAATCCAACCTGAGGCTAACTGAGAACCACAATTTTAACATGATGGAAGACTTGAAGATTAGAACTCTTGATTGTTTTAGCTTCAAACACAGATCTTGATTACAACCCTGCAAAATGTTATCGAATCGTTTGGTTTGACTTATATATAAGAAAAAAAAATACTGCAAATCTTGATTTCATTAGGCAGTAATTTCAAAATCAGCAAAAAAGCAAGAAACCGACCCAAATGGAGGGACAAAATAGATAAGATTAAGGCAAAAGTGTGGAACCTAAAGGGATAGGGATGCGAGTTTGTGTCTGCTTCTTTGATTAACCGCACAAATGACGTAAGGCCACCCTGGAATCGTTAACCATGTATAAGAAAATCAGATCAGCCCTAATCGATACTAATATAAATCATAAAAGAATGGAGGCCATTTTATAGTCAATAAAATCGAATATTTGGTTGTCGTAGAATAATAAGGAGGCGACCTGAAAGAGGAAATCAAGTGGATGTTAGACGAACCAAATCATTCAGGGTATATTAAATTTTGATTGACGAATCCACGATGAAGCTTACCTCTAAGGAATACGGAACGACGGTGAAGATGGATCAATGGCGTGATATGATAAAGAATCTTGCTCGAACAATGGCGTGATTACGATTTCTTGCGGTGGTCGGAAGAGATTTTGAGAGAGAAGAGAGAGAGATAGTTTCAGTTTGCAGCCAGGGGGAGAGATGTATAAAGCTGCTGTATAAAGTCAGTCAAACCACTTTCTAAGTTTCAAAATTCAAAAATTGAAGTCTGCCCGCCCAATTTCAGTGGAAAAGGTGAATGGTTTGTAAATCATGCTTAACCATTTGTACCTTTTACAACTTTCAACACTTTGCATTAAACCTATTGTACATCATGCATAAAGCCTTGTACCTCTTAATTTTCACTTGTACCTTATGCATAAATAAGTTGTACATCTTAATTTTCAACCACTTGAATAGAATATGCATAATAAGATAGTATAGATACATTAAAATAGATATAGTAAAGAGAAAGTCCAATTGTTGAAAATTTAAGAACTTTACAAGTTTTATAGCATTGTGTACAAGTTAATAAAGCTTGAGTTCTTAAAATTTATGTTGAAAGGAGCTGGGTTCGATTCTTGCCAAGGGAAAGAGGGTCAGGTGTAAAATCCGGTCGCAGAGCAAAACTTCCCAATCCAGGCGCCTTTATCCTCTTTCCGGTATGAGTTCAGGCGTCTTTCTTCTTGTGATTTTCAACTTTAACCCAATTCACTTTTGCTTTTCAGACTCGATTTTGATAGAACGAAGGAGAGAGGACGGTGATATGTCTTTATCCGACTTGATTTCCATAGGAGATTCAGAGAATCACCATTTTGAGAATGATGCAGACTTGCTTTTCTTCTTCAGACTCGAACCGACCTAATCTCGGGAACAAGTCGATGGGAAATTTCAGATCTACACGCTTTCTCGTTTCACCTTTTTAGGTTCAAGCCTGCTCATTCTCAAATCGATTTCTCAGATTCCTCATGAATTCTGAATCAAAGCTACAAAGATACACCACTAGGTATGATTTCTTGAAATTGTTGCTTCAACTCCGGGTATAATTTCTTCTAATTTATGTAGTTTTTGACTGATTTGTACTAATTTTGTAGTTGATTTGTCAAACAGATTTGTTTTTGTGCTTCAATTTCATGAACCGACTTTTGTTTCAGACGATTATGTGCTTGAATCTGTTAATCGTCCTTGAATCTGTGATTCTGTTTGGCACAATTAAGATTATGTTATGCCGAGGTCTTTATCATAAAATTGCAAGTTTTCATCATCTTTTTTCATTGACTGTAATTGATAGAGTGAATCGCAGTTTCATATGTAATTGATACATTTACATCCAGATTGAAGAAGATAAGATGCAACTTCATAGATTGTGAAGTAAACATGATAGATTAAGATTTCAGAGTAGATTGTAACCGTCTATTGCGCTTGAAATTCTACCTAGGGTTCTTAGTTGTTCTACAATGTTTGGAATGCTGACGATTAAGATTTCAGAGTAGATTGTGAAGTAAATATGATAGAAATCAGTGTTTGTTCACTTGGTGTTGGAGTTTCTGAAGTTTTTTCCTTATTTGGCAGTTATGAACTTGAGATAGACTGCCAACCTTAACCATTAATACAAAAACTTTTGTTTTTTTTTTTTGTGAATTATGAGATTTTCATTCTGTATCAGTTAACTATAATCAGAACGATTTGAAAACTTGTGTAAAGCAGTTGGAGCTGATGCCGATGAAGATAGAATTGAATTGCTATTGTCAAAGGTTAAGGGTAAAGATATCATGGAACTTATTGCATTAGGAAGGAAGAAGTTGGCTTCAGTTCCCTCTGGTGGCAGCGGGGTTGTAGTTGTTGCTGCTTAGCCAAAGAAAGAAGAAAAAGTCAAATCGAAGGAAGAGTCAGATGATGTAAGCTAGCTCTCTTATAACATCCTTGGATTTTAATTATTTATTGACCATTTTTCAGTTTGTTAGGTTTGATTTATGTTTAGTTCAAATTTCGTATTGTCAAAGAGAAAACCCAAGTTAATTTCATTATGTTTATCCTATTTGATTTTGATGAGGTTTAAATTTGCTCATATCAGATTTTATGGATGTGCATTGCACATCAGGTTTGCCACCACTCCAACACCATAGCTGGTCACAGCAAAGGGTATGAAATCGTAATATAGGTAATTTGGAATTAAACTGTTTTTGATTTAGACCCTATGAAACATACCATAGATGCTTAGTTCTTTATTAAAAATACCAAAGATGGAATCCTGTAAAACCATACACAGTTCAAAATTAAAATTCTAATCCAACACGTTGTCATCACATGTTAATGAGAGATGCCTTGCCATATTTTCAATATATTGAAAAAAAAGTTAAGCTCGAGTATTGAAAAAGATCCTATGTGCATTTGAAGACCTTTACATCTTACATCAGGTGCATCCTAAATCCTACAGGTGGCAAGATGGGTAAGCCTGTTTGGTTAGAAACTGCAAGATGGGTAGCTGATGTTCAGCTCACATGTTGCTTTTTTGTGATGTTACACTACTAGAAATAGGGCCTTCCTTGACACGCAAACGATGACACGCACTACTTTTATGACGCGCAAAAATGCGTGTCATTAAAAATCTGTCGTAATTTGAAAAATTTAAGAATAAATGACGCGCATTTTTGGGCGTCATAAATTTCTGTCAAATAATAGAAAAAAACCATGGAGTACGCCTAAAAATGTGCGTGTCAAGAAGCTTCCGTCGTTTTATAAAAAAAATTTCCCGCCAAACTTTTACCCAAAATTTCACTCCCGCTTACACTTAGATTTTTTTTTAACATTTCCCGAAAATTTTGCCCTAATCCCCACAAATACTCCCGCTGTCAAATTTTTGCCCTAAACTTCCGGCCGTCGCTCTCCATCACTCTCCATCAAAGCTCGGTTCCGGCCATCGCTCTCCATCAAAAAGCTTTATGACGTAGGGTTTCACTCACGCAGCGAACGGTGGTAATCACAATCTCCAATCCCGTCTACAATTCTCCATCTCAACTGTTCTTCATGGTCTCCATTCCTCTAACCCTAATTTGCCTCCACTCTAGGTAATTCATTCATTATTCACGCCCTCACCTTTCCTCACACTGTAGTTGGTAATTTATACGAGAATCAAGTGTTATAGGTTAACTTATTGATGTCGACTGAACTGAGTGCAGGATTTTGGGTTCTTCAAAATTTGATTAGGGCTCCAAAGTGAAATCTATGAACAGCAACGCATCATATGGTTTTGCTACCATTTCTTCGATATCCAAAGAGCCCATATGATTACACTTACAGGAGGCATCTTTCACATATCGTAAACCCTAATTATTTCATCTTTTGTTCGAATCTATTTTTCTTCTTCTGAAATCCTGTTGTTCAAAAAGTCAACCCAAAACAGCTGAATATCACTGATATCTTCACCTCAGGTATGTGCCCTAATTTGGTTCCTTTATTCAATAATTTTTCTACTATACCTGAAGATGAACTTTTATTATTGTTTATTCCAATGATTTCTTACACAGGGCACGATTGTTATTCTAGTATTCTACAATTCTGCGACCCTAAGTTTAGGATTTAATTCGTGTCATCATTTGTAAACGACAACTGTTATTATGGTTATGACTTTTGTTTAGACCATAGGTGTAGTGATTATAGATAGATTTGATTTGATCCATCATAAGTTATGGAGTAACATAGTTTAGTATTTAAGCTCTCTTTATAATAAAATGTACTTTAAGTATAGGTTAAATTGTTCATAATAGTAGCACAAGGGGAAAGATTTGCCTCAATATCAGTTGCTTCATGATGAGTTATGTACAGACATATTTTTGTATTTAGGTTCTCTTTAGCAGAGGGGCAAAGATTGTGCTTAACATCAGTAGTAGGATTGTAAGACTGTAATTTTCTCTTATGGGTTTGATATCATACAATGTATTTTAAAATTTACTACTGAACCATTATGTACGTTTTGCCCTATTATTTAAGGTGTATGGTTCATAGGTTTTTGGATATACATGTTGTTGTTTGCTAAAAGATTGGCTAGAGTTTTAATTTTTTTCTCTTATACTCACTTGAGATATCCACCAAATGCTTCTTAATTTTTTGGTTATTGGTAAATGGTTATGACCAATGACTTCTTCTTAGACCTTGGGTGTAATGATTGTGGATAGACCTGATCACACTCTTTTTATAATGTAAATAAACACAGATCCTACAATGTATCTTAGGTACCTTATGGCTCATGTGATTACTGTTGTAGCAGCAGTATGAGAAAGATTTGTCCCAACATCAGCAGTAGGATAGCTAATCACATATCCTACAATGCTGCTAAGTTTTCATATTTGCATGGGTGTTATATTTTTCATTTTTATCATATTTATCAACGATGCTTTTGTGATTTTTTTTTCAAAGTTTGGTCTTTTGGACAACTACTAATCATCCTTCACATGTGTGTTTGCAGAAACCAGAAGACTTTTCAACCAAAAAGAGTGCCCCCTCGGGAAGTAAGGTTAGTAAGAACCCTGTACTTCTGTCGTTGATTCAGTTGCTCCACAGACCACGTTACTACCAAACTCCTCATTAAGTTACAGGTGTCTTGTCCCTTCAACAATCATAAGTTTAATTTTTTCAACTTGATATTTATAACTTATTTATATTAGTTGTAATTTCGATACAGGTTGCTGTAAAATGGTCTGCAAATTCTGTGCAACTGGAACAATATATGGGATTCAAAAGCAACCTATCAACCGGAGAGATTGTAGAACAGTTGGTGCATGCTTCCCGTAAGATGATGGTGGATCATTGCAGGTAGCAAATATGACTTGAGTATGTTATTTGTTGTTTAATTGATGTCTTTTTTTTTTAACTTTCTTTTCAACAGTTTGTTAAAAATAATTTAAACTTGAACATGAGATCACAAATGTTATTGCATCACTAAGCCCAACTAAAACCAATAGGCAATATACATAAAAAATAATTTAAACTTAAAACATACCATATATTTGCCTAGAAAAAACCAACAAATTTAAATTCTGTAGCAAATCCCAAATGGTTTGCTGTTATATATTTTTCAAACCTTTAAACATTTAATTAACAGTTAGAATGATCAGAGACGACTTTAATAAATGGGTTTGAATCTATTTGTTTAGCCGTGTTTGTTTTGATTTTAGGTGTGGTGTTATCATTTGTTTGATACCTTTGATTCTTTTGATTTCAGATCTGTTGTTAACAGTAGTTGTAGATAGTTTGCTTCAGTTATATATATGCAGCCCATATATATGATACTGTAGTTTTCCTTCTCTAATTTCTTTTTATTTTAGCATGTTGCCTCTGATGATTAATTTGCTTAGAATAGGTCTCAAGTGACGAGCTCATATGTTTTTTTTGGCCTACATGTTGTGTTTTTTATTGGTTCGTGAGTTTGTCCCAAATTATGATTACTGTGTTTGGCCATTTTTTGACAGGCCATATTCTCTGAAGCAGGACACACTGCTGCCCAAGTCATTGCCAAAACTGCATCCATAGAAATTCCAAATAAAGAATGGCCTGAACTTATTGGTTCTTTGCTTGGAAATATGACCCAACAAGATAAGGCAACATCATTGAAATAATCAACTTTAGAGGCAACTACAACATTTGATAACAAAGGACAACTCAAAGAAGCAGTTAACATCGGGTATGTGTTACTTTTGGCCACTTATATGCTAAGATTTTGTTATCATGAAGCCACATTTTTCTCTCATGGATTTTATGTATATTCGATTTTGACAAATGCAGAAGTTCTTCGCTTCTTTTTTATATTATGAATACTCCATCCATTAGGATTTGGTTTGTTATATGTTGGATTTTTGTTGTATAGGTCTGTAAACACACAATTTACACTCAAATAGTCCATGCCTTGCAGCCGAGCACTCATGCTTTATGAAATTCAGATTCAAAATCAATCTGACTTCATATTGAATGTTGCAGGTCGAGCACTCATGCTTCTTTTTCAAATCTACGTTTAGCTTAACTGTTTACATACCCAACATACCTGTTTTTTCAAAGTAGATTCCTGTTTTGCAAACTAAAGTATTTCCAATGTTCTTCTAAAACACAGGTATGATTCTATTTGCATAATCTCAAAAACTCATTATTATGATGGTTCGTTTTTTTAGTTGACTATACAATTTGCTCTGATTTAATTATCTAGCTAAGTGGCTCAAAATCTGATCTTTTACTTATGTTTCATGATCCAATTGACTTGGCCTTGCATGCATCCTAATGAAGAATTAAGTATTTTATCTTTGTATATTCCTATTTAGATTAGATTTTTATTTTTACAGAATTACCCATGGTACCTCATCTGATCTGGTTTTTTTAGTTATCATTCCAATTTTGTAAGCTTAATTTATGCCCTGCTGATTGGCAGGCTCATCTGATCTGGTTTTTTTTCTTCTTGTGGTGATGAAGGGATACACATAGCTCTTGACGATAGTACTACCGAAGATTGAAACACAATTTGATGCTTTGAAACAGACGGAGAGGTCATGTTATCTGTTGACCAAGTTTCCGATCATTGCTAAGCAAGAACATGAGTTGGCTGAGCTGCAAAATGGTTATGTATATATATGTACGGTCGAACTCAGAATCAATTGTGTTTTCATTTGTGTGTGTGTGTTCATCGAAGTGTAAGAGAGATAGAGAGAAAAAGAGAGTTTTTCTAACGAAATCAAGTTCGTTAAACATCATCATCGATCCGGAAGTTTCCAACAATCTGGCATCAGAGCCACGTCGTTTCACGAATTGATTTCATCGTTGCTGTCGGATTTGTTTGCGGTTTTCATCAAGGATCGCAGATTGGTTTTCTGTTTTTGAACCCATCGTTCGATCGAGTTCTTTAACGAATCGGTTTCGTTTTTGACTGTCGCAATCAAAGAAGAACAGGGAGTGTTTGATTGTTTGATTGGCGAGACTGCGAGCGCCGGAATTGTGGGGTGTTGCCGCTGTTGTGATCGGACGAAAAGAAGACGGGCGAAGGCCGGTTTTTTGTGTTTGCTGTGTTACGAAAAAAGGGGATAAAAGGATTTTTCCTTTGTCTTGCTGTGATTAGACAACAAACAGAAGGGACTGTTTTTTGTGGGGCTTTTGTTGCGATCGAACAAAAGGGATCAAGTGGTATTCTTGTTTTGTTGCAATCGGACAAAAAACAGAAAAAGAACCAAGGTTTTTTCTTGGAGAATTTGAAGTCAAGGATTTCAACTTTTGCAAGGCAAAATCTAAGGGAGTGCGAAGGAGTGCTCCGTTTTTTTAACGCCAGACGGGTGTTAATTATTTTGGTGTGTGAATCCGAAGAACGATTATTCAAGAATTCAACATTTGGATTTTTGGATCAAGTTTGAACACAAGAGGATTTTGTTTGATCAAGGATCGTGGACAAGAAAGTCAGACGGGCTGTCACGTTTTGAAGATCATCAAAGTTGGAGATTTATCGAATCAAGATTTCTAAATTCCAGGTTTTATCTATTACATTCTTGGAATTTAAGTTTTTGATTAGGATAGTATAGTACAACCATTAGAATACATACACTTAGAATTTAGAGAAATCCTAAGTATATTGTTGTTTTTCGATCCTATACAATACGAAGATTTTGAAAAATATGTTGGACGGAGGCAACAAAGAAATTATTGTACATAAGGAAACAGTGTCCTCACCCAATTTCCAATGCCCTATATTAAAACCATTAAATTATGGTCCATTCGAATGAAAACCATACTATAGGCAAACGGATTATGGATAGGATAGAACCGAACGAAAACACAGAGGCGGATGTCAAGAAAGACAAGACCGCGTGCGCGTATCTATTCCAAGCACTACCAGAGGAGATGGTGTTGCAAGTTGCAAAGTGTAAGAGCGCTAAGCAGATTTGGGACGCACTTAAGACGCATCATGTTGGAGTAGCATGTGTTCAAAAGGCACGTTTGCAAGCGCTCAAGATGGAGTTTGAGTTGTTGCAAATGAAGGAGGACGAGACGATCGATTCCTATACTGCTAGATTCAATCAAATTGTTTCTAAGGCAAGCAGTTTGGGATAAACTATTGAGGAGTCCACACTGACTCGGAAAATATTAGGATCTGTGCCAGAAAGATTCACTCAGATAGTTGCATCCATCGAGCAATGTTTTAATCTAGACGAGATGACACTAGATGAAACAATTGGACGTTTGAAGGCTTTTGAAGAGAGGATAAAGTCAAAGAAGGGCGGAATTGGAG
This sequence comes from Deinandra increscens subsp. villosa, assembly GCA_039602395.1. Lineage (NCBI taxonomy): Eukaryota > Viridiplantae > Streptophyta > Magnoliopsida > Asterales > Asteraceae > Deinandra > Deinandra increscens. Next base: position 58,698,724 of record JBCNJP010000027.1, read on the forward strand.
AGAACCAGGACAAACTCCTATTCACACGTCAAGAGAGTGATTCTCATCGTGGAAGGAAATCTGGGAACTACGGAGCAGGAAAGTCCAAGTCATCGCGCAATCAGTGGAAAAATAAGAAGTTCAAGGCGGGTGATAAGGAAGCAAGTAATTCTCAGAAGCCACGAGGAAATAACCAAGGGAGAGGTTATAAGCCCAAGAAGGACATGAGTAAGGAGACATGTTACAACTGTAACAAACTTGGGCACTACGCGAAGGACTGTCATCAGAAGGAGCAAACGACAGAGCAATCCAATCTTATCGAAGAAGATTTGGAACCAACGCTTCTAATGGCTGTAGACGAGGTATTAGAACGCAAGGAGGTTTTCCTTAATGAGAAGGAAGTACATCCTAAGAATTACACATGTACCAATGAGACTCTTTGGTATTTGGACAACAGTGCAAGTAATCACATGACTGGTGTTCGAGCACATTTTGCAGAATTGGACGAGAGTGTCTCTGGAAATGTTCGCTTTGGAGATGGATCGCGTGTAACGATCAGAGGCAAAGGATCGATTTTGCTAAAGTGTAAGAATCAAGAACAACGAGTGATATCTCAAGTTTACTTCATCCCTAGCCTAAGGTGCAATATCCTAAGTTTAGGACAATTGACTCAGAGCGGGTGTAAGATCATCATGGAGGATGATACACTGTCTCTCTATGACCCTAGTAGGGAACTGCTACTAAAGGTCAAACGAGCAAGGAACCGAATTTACCACACTAATTTAAGGATCGGTTCGCCAACCTGCCTACTTACAAGTTTGGAAGATAAGGCATGGTTGTGGCATGCGAGATTAGGACATCTCAACTTCGAGTCGATCAAGAAGATGACTCAGAAAGGATTGGTACAAGGGATAAGAAAAATTAATCACACGACGTAGGTGTGTGATGCATGACTATTGGGAAAGCATACGAGGGCTCCATTCCCACAGAAGACGCAGTTCAAGTCAGAGGAACCTTTAGATCTTGTCTATGGAGATCTATGTGGTCCTATATCACCACCTACACCCTTAAGGAAGAGATATATATTTCTACTAGTAGACGACTGCACGAGATATATGTGGGTGTATTTCTTAAAGTCAAAGGACGAAGCCTTTGAGACGTTTAAGGAATTCAGAACCAAGGTGGAGAGTGAAGTTGGAAGAAAACTGAAGATGTTAAGGACAGATAGAGGAGGGGAATTCACGTCTCATGATTTCACCAAGTTCTGTAAGGATAATGGAATAGCCAGACAATTGACTGCTCCATATTCGCCTCAACAAAACGGAGTTGTTGAATGAAGAAACAGAACTGTAATGTCCACTACTCGTAGTATGATGAAAGCCACAAAGATGTCGCACGATTTTTTGGCTGAAGCAGTTAGACATGCTATTTACATACTTAATCGAGTACCAACGAAGGCTGTGACAGATAGCACACCTTATGAAGCACTGAAGGGTAGGGAGCCTAAGATAGATCATTTGAGGATCTTTGGGTGCATAGCTTACGCGAAGGTGACCATTCCTAATTTACAGAAGTTAGATGACAGAAGTGTTCAGATGGTTTACTTAGGATCAGAAGAAGTCCAAAGATTATAGGTTGTATGACCCTGTCAACAACAAGATTTACGTAAGTAGAGATGTAAAGTTTAAGGAAGATGAGTCATGGAATTAGAAGGATTATCTAGAGGACTTAGATAATGGTAATGCTGAATGGGCTGATTTCACAATACCTGATGAACAAGTTGAAGTTGCTCAAGTCAACCCAACAGAGGAAGCAACCAATTCTGAAGAAGAGAATGAAGATGTGGGTAATTATGAGGATAATTATCAAGCCACACCTCAGCAGAGTTCAAGGATGAGTACTCCGAGGACTTATGCCTATGAGCCTAACTCATCACAAGTTACGGCTTATAACTCACGAAGGAGTTCAGCAAGACCTTTTGATCATACACCTCTAAAGGGTTTTAGAGATTTGATGGAGATCACAAATAAGGCACGACATGTAGATACACGAGGATTGTATGAGGAGTTACTTCTAGCGAAAGAAGAATCAAGAAACTACAGAGAAGCAACTGAAGACAAGAAATGGATTGAAGCAATGGAGTTGGAGTTATAATCCATTAACAAGAACAATACATGGAGACTAACCAACTTACCCGGGGGACATAGAGCAATTGGTCTCAAGTGGGTATTTAAGACAAAGCGGGATGCTAACGGGAAGATTACAAATAATAAGGCTCGCTTAGTGGCAAAAGGCTATGTGCAAGAACAAGGAGTAGACTTTGACGAAGTCTTTGCACCAATAGCACGAATAGAGACTATACGTCTTATTTTGGCAATTGTTGCCTACAATGGATAGGAAGTACATTATCTCGTTGTAAAGTCCGCATTCCTAAACGGAGATTTGAAGGAAGAAGTCTACGTTTCTCAACCTGAAGGATTTGTGAAGCCAGGAAGTGAGAAGAAAGTGTACAAGCTATCTAAACGTTTGTATGGTTTGAAACAAGCACCACGTGCATGGAACATCAAGTTGGATCAGACGTTGAAGTCATTGGAGTTTCAGAAGTGTACGTTGGAACATGCTGTCTACGTAAGAAGAAGTAAAGAGACTACAATAATAGTTGGAGTATATGTAGATGATCTCATAGTCACTGGAGAGCCAAAGAAGGAGATCGATCATTTCAAGTCACAAATGGAACAAGAGTTTGAGATGAGTGACTTAGGACTCTTATCGTATTATTTGGGTATAGAAGTCATCCAATTGGGGGGTGACATATCAATCAAGCAAACGGGTTACATCAACAAAATCTTGAAGGATGCAAATATGGTTAATTGTAATGAAATAAAGATTCCTATGAGTCCGGGAACAAGGTTCACAGATATTGAAGGAGTAGACCTGGTGGATCCTACTGAATATAGGAGTTTGATAGGATGTTTGAGGTATTTGCTACATACAAGACCAGACTTGAGATTTGTAGTGAATTTACTCTGTCGTTTTATGCAAGAACCAATGGAACATCATATGAGAGGGATCAAGCAAATAATTAGGTACATCAAAGGAACCAAGCATCACAGGATAACCTACAAGAAGAACGGAGGAAACAAGATAACAGGTTATAGTGACAGTAGTTATGGAGTTAACACTGATAAGGGGAAAGGAACAACTGGATTCGTGTTCTACTTTGGAGATTCTCCTATTACTTGGTGTACGCAAAAACAACAGACGGTGGCATTATCACTCATGTGAATCAGAATTCATAGCAGCCACTGCAGCAACACAACAAGCACTATGGTTACAGAGATTAGTTGCAGAATTGACTGGATGGAAGGAAGAGAAGATCACATTATTGGTTGACAACATCTCAGCAATAGTACTAATGAAGAATCCTGTATTTCATGGAAGGAGCAAGCACATTGACACACGTTATCATTTCATCAGAGAATGTGTTGAAAACAATCAGATCAACGTTGAACATGTTAGTGGAGAAATTCAGAGGGCTGACATTCTCACTAAAGCAATGGCAAGAGTCAAGTTCATCACGATGCGAGAACTACTGGGAGTTCAAGATCTAAAGATGGAGAAAGATGAAAATGATTAGGGGGTGAAATGTGATATAATCATATTCATCTCGGGTTGAAAGTTAATGGTTCCAAGTGTAATTAACTAAAGTTAAGGTTTAGTTAGTGTGTCAAGTGTAACATAGTTTAGGGTCTGTAATGACGGGGTTGAAAGATTTCAACCGCCAATGTCTATGTATATATATGTACGGTCGAACTCAGAATCAATGTTACAAAAATTGTGTTTTCATTTGTGTGTGTGTGTTCATCGAAGTCTAAGAGAGACAGAGAGAAAAAGAGAATTTTTCTAACGAAATCAAGTTCGTGAAGCATCATCATCGATCCGGAAGTTTCCAACAGTGAGATGAAATTGGCCAAGGCTTTTGTTCTGCATTATACCTAGAAGAATTATCAGATTTGGCATCAAGAAGTGCCGTTGTGGCTGCAAACCTACAAAAGATGATGATAAAGATTCTACATCTTTGGTCTTAAGGGTATGTACCACACTAAAAGTGGCTTTACATGCTTATTCATGTTCCCCCAACCATTAAAAAAACAAACAGAGATATTGATGGTGCTTTGTGATGACTGCTTCCAAGGTAAATAAACAAACACGTTAGAGTCTGCATCAGAAATGAAGTGACCAAACAATGGATACAGGAAACTAGACCAGCAGGTTAATGTTGGATCATTAGAGGCTTGATCTTTGGCCAGAGTGAGTCTCCTTATCTAATTAAAATATTTAGAATTTGTTTTTACTTTTTTGGATCAAAGGTGTTAATGCAAAAGCCTTGAAAGGAGTAAGAGTTGCCCGGAGCAGTGTGATGATCGTTCGGATAAACGACCTTATGGTTGGTACCTTGCTATCAAGACGATTCAAAGGTCAGAATATTTTATGTTGTAAAGTCGATCCACCAAATTTTGTGGAACAAATTTGGTTATTTTGTGGTTTTGGAAATTTGGTTGGTACGTTACTATCAAGACGATTCAACTTTTATTAGGATTTGACCTGCAAATTCTATTGTGGTCTATACAAATGAAATGTAGAAATATTATTTTTTACTTTCATATAACATGTTGGTTGAAATTATTATCTTTTTTACCTGTATCATTTTGGTGTATTTTTCCATACGTTAGGCTTTCAATTGTTTTCTGCATTCTCATTAAATCAATAGCTAATATTTTGTTCAATCATATAACAGATAAAAGTGAAAGTGATATGGCTACAAGTTTAAGACATGCCTAGAGGACGCCATGATAAATAAACTCGACAGAAAAAGCAAGAGATCAAGGAAGCATTTGTTTTGATTAGATCTTCTTATACAATCAGGTCTAGCCGGGCTGCATTGTACACCATAGATCCAAGGAATGATAGTTAGCCATTGAACATCAGGTTGTTTACTCCCCCTGTTATTTGTTTATGTTACAAGTCCATGAGTGATTCTTGAAATATTTTATAATACTTAGAAATTCATTTTTATTATGGGTGATTTGTGATGAATTGGATCAGAGGGAACATGTTGGTTAATATGTGATTTGTGTTTAGGCATGTTAGTGTTTATCAAACAGAATACAGATAAGAATGAAAGTGCAGTAGAATGAGATAAGAGGATTTGAATTAGAGAGAATTTAGGAACTTTGATACATAGAATACGAATGCCATGTTTACATGAATATAATGGCTATATATACATCCTATTGAGTCGGTGGGGACATATTAACTGTCATTAACCAACTCAAACTTAACCGCCATTGACTTTGGTCTTTGACCTGTTAATTCTTACATACATACATATATTAGGGTCACATAATAATACTAATAATTAACTTATGCTTAATTTACTTGTCTAACAATCACCCCCCTAAATTAAGCATTGTTAAATTCAGGGTCTTCAATCTTCTTGCTCCTTACATAAATGTCTTCCATAGACTTGGTCTTCCTCCATTCACTATCTTCTGAACTGTTGCTGTCACAGTCTTCATATATATCATCCAAGTTCTTATAATCTCTTGGACCAGCTTCAGCCTTTTCATCAACAAACTTGTGCAGAAACTTTGATTCACCAATGTGATCTTCATTCTTGTCTTCAAGTGACACCTTGAGACCTTCAAGCATTCCCTGCATATCTTCATTCGGCTGCATTCCCTGCATATCTTCATTCGGCTGCATTCCCTGCATATTTCCTTTCTGCTGCATTCCCTGCATATTAACATTCCTTTCTGCGCAGATGTTATCATCCAGATTGTACACACCCGGATTTATTGCTTCTTTCCCAGTTATGACAATTTTGCCCTTCACAGTTTTTCCTTTAGTATGATTCACTTCAGTCTTGATCTTTTTGTTTCTTGGCCTGTTCGAGATGTGCCTAGGATCCTCAAGTTTCATCTTCCTATTTTGATAAACATTATAGTACCATTCCATGATCTCCAAGTATTTTAAATAGTTGATTCTCACATCCTTGTTAAACGATCTATCAAAACCAATTAAGCTACAAACATCTTCCCATTTTCACCTTCGGTTACCTTTTTATATCCACCCATGGATTGAGCAAATAAATCAACCCACTGTCCATTGCTTAACTTTGGTGGCATTGGTCTATTATCAACAATTCTTAGAAATTCTTTAAGAAACCAATCCACAACAATTTCAAACTCATTCTTGAGTGTAGATTTGTGATTTTTAAACACATCATAAATCTGCATCATGTCTAAAAAGGTGACACAATCTTCATCACTGTTCACTAAATTAGTACCACTGCACTCACCTTCTTCATTCTTAACTGTTTTGGCCATGCTACTCTCATCCTTTTCACTTATTAGAGTTTCTGACCCATTTGGATTATTTTTGCCCAAATCAGTCATAAATCTCACTTCCTCACTTATATGTTCATCCAATGCATCAAAGTAATCATTCAGATATGTTCCTTCCCTACCATTACTGCCACTTGATTCTTCATCAGATTTATCATTTAATTTCCTCTTCCCTTTTGAATCAGTTTCAAACATATTAATGATCTTGCAAACATCACCCTCATAAACAATGTCAAAACCTTGTTTCTTCAATTGGTCAGAACTTAGAACATTTCTATCTAGGGAGGGGACATACTTAACAGATTGTATAAGGTGTTTTGTTCCAGAAAAGTTAATTTCGGTATTCCCTATCCCTCTGACAAATAGAAAGTCGTTTTCCTGTGTTCTAGTCTCTACACCGAAGGTTCTTTTAAAATTCATAAACAGATATTTGAATGGTGACATGTGATTAGTGAATGATGGATTAACATACCATATATCTGACCATCCTTTGTATTGTGTTCCCATCACAATAACATCCCTTCCCTCCAATCCTATTTTGTTAAACTTATTGAACAGTTTTGCCTTACAGTAATCTTGAGTGTGCCCGAAATTTTGACAATAGGAACACATGATCTTGTTCTTCTTTCCTTCGCGTTTCTTTTTTTGTGTTGCAGTAAAACCATGAATCTTGATCCCCTTTTTCTGCTTTTTCTTCTCGAAAAATTCTTGGTGTAACTTCAGATTCTTTAGTCTCCTTTCGACCTCCATCCGGCCTTGATCAATCTTCTCTTTGGACAACCGCCTTGGTGGTCGGAATTGATCCTTCTCATGATCAATTTTCATTCTGCCTGAGGTCAGAACATCGAATCTATTCTGGATTCTTATCGGATCAGAAACATGGTGTTCATTAGTTTTTGGTTTCGATTTTCTGGGCGGGATTATGTATGGCTTGAATCGATGTGGCTCTAATACCAAGTGATGAATTGGATCAGAGGGAACATGTTGGTTAATACGTGATTTGTGTTTAGGCATGTTAGTGTTTATCAAACAGAATACAGATAAGAATGAAAGTGCAGTAGAATGAGATAAGAGGATTTGAATTAGAGAGAATTTAGGAACTTTGATACATAGAATACGAATGCCATGTTTACATGAATATAATGGCTATATATACATCCTATTGAGTCGGTGGGGACATATTAACTGTCATTAACCGACTCAAACTTAACCGCCATTGACTTTGGTCTTTCACCCGTTAATTCTTACATACATACATATATTAGTGTCACATAATAATACTAATAAATAACTTATGCTTAATTTACTTGTCTAACAATTTGTTCTGTTAGTTATTTAGGTTCTTTTAGGAGATCTTGGATTGTCAGGGATGCATTTCTCTGAGTTACGGAACTAAAAATCTGTTCATTTTTTTTTCTAATACGGGTGCTTGATTTTTGGGACCTTAATGTGGTTAGGTGAAATGAAGGAGGCGCTGATATGAAGGGTAAGTGTGATTTATTACTTTATTAGTGCATTTTATAAGCTTGAAACTTATATGGATTGCACCTTTAAAAAAACTTGTATGACCTGCACTATTCATAAGTTAATGTTTAGTTATTCTAAAAGTTCAAAATTTGGTTGATGTAAAGCCACTTTGTTGCAGGTGCGGAAGCATTCTAGGGGATTTGTTGCTTCAAATTTTGGTATGGCTTCAACAAGGAGGTAATTCTTTCTAATTTTATTCTGTAATGAGGTTTGTCCTTCAGATACATCTATGCATAAAAATGCTTATCCAATATATGATTATGATTTTAAAACTGATCATTAATAACCATTGCTCTGAGCCTCTGATCTATGATATTAAAAAAAATTAAATTATCAATTTCATTAATAAGAAATGGAGCTACATAAAGTTTATATAATGTGGTAACCTTGAAATATTAATCTTACTAATAAAATATTGAAATATCAATCTCATTAATAAGGTTAATAGTAATGGTTTCCCCATTTCCCCAATCCATTTTTGGTGCCACCTCATCATTCCCCACCCCTTCCCATTTTTCCCCAATTTGTGAGTAATGGTTTCCCCACTCTCTCACTCTCCCAAACACCCCATAAACACCTTCCCAAACCCCCCCTCTCTCTCTATCCCCAATCGGTGCCCCAACCCCAATTTTATGTTCCCGATCCCGAAATCCCCCGATCCCGAAATCCCAGCAATGGTTCTCCCGAGTTCCCGAACCATCCCAAACACCCGTTTTCACCTTCCCGATTGGATCGAGAAGGGTATTACTAATACCCTAAGAAATGCTCTGATCTATGAATATTAATTTTGGTACTATTCAGGTTATTCCATCATTTTTGTCAACTGTCTCTCTTTTTTCTTTTTTTTTAATGTTTTTGGTCTATACACCCAACCATTACTAGGCGATCTTATATTAACTTGGAATTTGAAAAATTGTGACATTTATTAAATGATACTGATAGTGTTGTTTAGTATTTTTTTTGTTTGCAATCAAGGTATATATGGCCCTTTAAAGAGTTTAGAAAAATCAAGGTATTTGAAAAATTCTTATAAATGGATTCGCAGGTGACTACTAATGGGAAGTACTAGAGTGTGATGCACATAGTTATCTCTCAAACAGAGGAGCAAGAATGTTAATTGCGTCATTTTACAACCCATGGAATATCCAGCTCCAACTCTATTGGAGAACAAGGCAACAAAGAAAGAACATTATTCAGAATTTGTGTTTGATGATTACATTAAACAAGGTAGAGATCACCAGCCACGCGTTCGGCGGCACTAGTTTTTGTTTTAGTAGCTGGTTTTGTATTGCGGCATACAAAGGAGAGATCAAAAACTCCTAAAAATAATGATCCTTGACCGAAGGAAATAAAAAATAACGTTCTACTATAGTTGAGATAAATTTAAAGGTACCATTCCATATTTTCTAAATACCTTAGATCTGCAACCACGTCGAAATAAATACCAAAAGTAGCTAATTACCATTCAAAATTAAATTCAATATGAAGGTTGGAATGAAATTAACCTCAAGTAAGGAAGCGGCTAAAGATCCAAACCAAAAAAACACCCAAAATTTAGATATAGATCCAAACCCAAAAACCAATTTGTACAGATCCAAACCGAATATGGGGGCTTCATCATTTTTGTATTACATGATGGCCTGGCTACTCGAGCGTCGACACTTGCATACCTGTAGAATTACCACACAAAGAGACTGTTACATTGAAAAAATATAACTTCTATGGCTGGATATAAAACCAAAATTTGGTAAGAATAATTACATAAAGTTGTCCCAGAATCACCACACAGAAATTGTTACACAAAAATTGTAACCTCTTAATTGACTAAAATCATTGAGATGCTCTTGACAAATGATGATTAGAGGAATTGAAAGAACTTTTATTGTGGTTTTTGTGTGTCTATTACAAGGCCTAAAAAGACCAATTTATAGTAAAAAACAATGAGGGGAATAAGGAAATACAATAAAGTCTTGAGCTATGATCACGCAGACAATGAGCTGGAAATAATTCCTAAAAGGAAATGATGGAGAGGCTGATCCTTAATTTATTTTTTATTTTTCTTTTTAATACTCCCCCTCAAGTTGAATGGTGGGATCTCCAAAATTCAACTTGACCAAACAGTTTGAGAAGATCCTTCCATTCACCGCCTTAGTCATAATGTCAGCCAGTTGATCTTCAGACCGAACGAAAGGTAGTTCAATGATCCCTGCTTCCAGCTTTTCTTTGATGAAGTGTCTGTCAACCTCCACATGTTTTGTTCTATCATGTTGGACTGGGTTCTCTGAAATTTGAATGGCAGCCTTATTATCACAAACAATTTGACTTGCACCCTTTGGAGGAAAACCAATTTCAGTTATAAGTTTCCGTATCCATAGGACTTCAGCTAAGGCTCTGGCTATTCATCTGAACTCGGCTTCTGCACTTGAAAGAGCCACCACTTTCTGTTTCTTGCTTCTCCAAGTGACAAGGTTCCCGCCAACCAACGTACAGTAGCCTGATGTTGACCTTCTATTTCCTTTATCTCCTGCCCAGTCTGCATCGGTATATGCTTGAATATCTAGGTGCCCATTTGATTTGAAGAGGACACCATGACCTACTGTTCCTTTGAGATACCTGATAATTCTCCAAACTGCATTCATATGGGAAACCTGAGGTTGATGCATAAATTGACTTACTACCCCAACAGCATAGGCAATATCGGGCCTGGTATGTGAGAGGTATATTAATTTCCCCACTAGTCTTTGGTACCTTTCTTTGTCAGCTAGCTCTGCTTGTTCCTCCATATGTAGTTTATGATTCACCATCATTGGAGTGTCTGCAGGCTTACAGTCAATCATCCCTATCTCTGCAAGTAAGTCGATAATATATTTCTTCTGACATATAAATATTCCCCGTTTAGACCTTAGGACTTCAATTCCAAGGAAGTATTTGAGTCTTCCCAAATCCTTCATCTCAAAATCTTTGGACAGATTTCCTTTTAATTTGATCATTTCTTCTTTATCATTTCCAGTGATGATCATATCATCAACATATATGATTAGGCAAGTTACAAGCTTTCCTCTTTTTTTGAGGAAGAGCGTATGATCGGAGTTACTCTGTTTATAGCCATATTTTTTCATAGCTTGAGTGAACCTACCGAACCAAGCCCGAGGAGATTGTTTCAGGCCGTAAAGGGATTTCTTTAGGCGACATACTTCTCCCTTCTTGAAGTATTCAGTGAAGCCGGGTGGTGCCTGCATATAAACTTCTTCCTTTAGTTTTCCATGAAGGAAGGCATTTTTAACATCAAATTGATGAAGTGGCCATCCTTCATTAGCAGCTATTGAGAAGAGGACTCTGATCGTCTCAAATTTGGCAACCGGAGAGAATGTTTCAGAGTAGTCAATTCCATACGTCTGAGTATAACCCTTGGCAACTAACCGGGCTTTGTATCTTTCAATCGTCCCATCTGGTTTGTGTTTTATGGAGAAGACCCACCGACACCCAACTGGTTTCTTCCCTGAAGGGAGAGCACACTTCTCCCAAGTTTCGCTCTTCTTTAGTGCATCCATTTCTACTTTCATTGCTTCAGCCCAGTTCTTTGACTCTAAGGCTTGTTTAGTTGTAGATGGCAATTCTTCAGAGTATAGAGAGGATATGAAAGCCTTGGCTTCTTTGGATAAGTTCCCAATTGTGACATTTGCTATTGGATACCTGGAATTTCTTGATTCTCTAACCGGAGAATATCTTTCTGGAGGAACTCCCCTATTAGCCCTTGGCACTACGTCAAAAAGTGGCTTTGGCCACGGTTTTTTTGATAACGCATAGCCACTGTTTTGAAAAAAGCGTGGCCAAAGGTAAGAAATTCTCGTTTTAGCCACACATATTTTGTACCCGTGGCCAAATATATAGCCTTTGGACCCTTTTAGCCACGTATTTTGTTGTTTATGTGACAACAACAATCAGTTACAGTGGCTTTAGCCACTGTTTTACAAAAACATGTGGCACTTATTTGTCACACTTAAAAAAGAGTGGCGAAATGCACCAAACGGCGACGGAATTTTTATGATTTTTTATTCGTGTGACCAAAAGGGAATGTATGGCCACGCTTAAATAATGTTGTGTGACGAAAGAGTAGATTTTATTACTTAGTAAATTAAAAGAAAACAAAACTATTAAGTATATATTATGTGTGGCTAAATGTGAGCAATGGCCACGCTTTTTACTTAGTTATGTGGCTAAAAGCTAGTACATATGGCCACTGTTATTAGGTTGTGTGACTAAATATTAGATGACTAATGGTCACGGTACGTTGTGAGTGACAAACATCTATTACCTATGGCCACATATATTAACCGTGACTAAATGGTAGGTTGTGAGTGACAAAAATCTATTTTATGGTCACGGTAAAATATTAATCGCGTGGCGAAAAAGATAAGATTTGTGTTTATATATATGTTTATCATTTTTTATTATCTTGTGATATGGCCACTCATATTAAACATTGGTTGCGTGACAAATTATGACAAATGGTCACGGTATATTAATTTTAGGTGGCTAAAAGAAGAAAAACAGTCGACGGCGCTTGTATCGATATATACAATCTCTGTATCAGTTTTCATCATCATTTACTTTATCTTTCAAATCTCCATCTACCACGCCCCTCGAGTATCGATATATACTATCTCTGTATCAGTTTTCATCATCATATCCACCATGACCCTTTTCTCCCAGTCTTTCTCTCTCTGTTTTTCGTCCATCATCGACGGCAAAAAATGTGGAATTGGCATCATCCGTATGTGGAAAACGGTAAGTTATCATCTTCACCACTGAAATTCGATTGAAATTTTCGTCTCAGATTTGGTAATTTTATCTTGTGCAGGGAAAGATTGCACTCTGTATCTCCTGCGAGCAGATTTTAAGTTATTGTGGAAACCATGGAGACGAGGAGTCTCTAATGGTTCATACAAATGCTTTACTGCGAGCAGATTTTAAGTTATTGTGTAATTTTATAACAATCAGCAGTAAGGGCCCATATGAGGTTTGCATGCCCTGTTTGTTGCAACCCTAAACTTGAACAAGGTAGTTGATCTCACTACCCTCCTTTCTTTCTTTTACTCATTCCTTGATTAATTTATAATGTGCTTGATAAATTATGATTTATTATTGTTATTAATAATAGATCTAACTTTAGTTGCAACATTGGGTGGTACCAATCACTCAAATGGCCCGGATAACGATGTTGGATTGTGGAAGGGGAACGATGTAGCAAAAGAGATGCTTGTTCACCATTTTCAGTTCCCTCAGCCCCAGACAATCTGAAAACGAAAATGGCGGACGAAGGCGGTAGGAAATCAGGAACCGTGAAGTGGTTCAACGACACCAAGGGTTTCGGCTTCATAACTCCTGGGTGCTTCTCTCGCTTCTGGCCCCATGAACCTGATTTCTTCCAGCCACTGCTTCACCATGTGAGAAAGCAGCAAGTACGTAGCCGTTATATGATGATTCTCAGGCAATCTCTCTAGAGCACCATGTGAGAAGCAAAGAGGGATTTGTCTTCAGCCGCTTCTTATCCCTTTAAGTTAGTAGTTTTAAAGTTGTAATTTTATAGATCAATGTATTAATGGAATCATACACCCTTTGGATTATGTGTATGTAATTGTGTTTGTTAAAGCAACAATGTGAGAAAGCAAAGAGGGATTTGTCTTCAGCCGCTTCTTTTCCCTTTTATGTAATGAATTGATTTTTAATTTAATATAATGTATTTTCATCCGTTTCTGTTCATCTTCTCTCAATCCGGATGAAATCTTCTCCCTAAGGTTATAGTCTTCTACATATATATATATATTAGGTTGTGTGACTAAATATTAGTGTATAGAGAATTGTATTCAACCAGAATGATTTTAATTCACTAGATAATGGGTTTAAATACATGGGAATATCCAATAGACTACGAACAGAAATAACAACTATAGTATATATAGTTCATCCTGAAGAACTCTAGTTTATCCGGTTCATCCTGAAGAACTGTAGTTCATCCTGAAGAACTGTAGTTCATCCTGTTCTATTACTGAATAATTACTCTTGATCCTGAAGAACTCTAGTTCATCCGATTCTATTCTTCCTGTTCTTCCTGAGGAATTATAGTTCATACGGTTCTGTTCTTGTTAGTTCATACGGTTTTGTTCTTGTTCCAATTTATTGAAGAATTAAAATCTAGCCAGTTTATAAATCCTGTCATCCACTATTAGACAATCAAAAGTTATAAATTGTAGCAAACAAGGCTTGAACCTTCATACGGTTCTGTTCTTGTTAGTTCATACAGTTTTGTTTTTGTTCCAATTTATTGAAGAATATAAAATCTAGCCAGTTTATAAATGACTGTCATCCACTATTAGACAATCAAAAATTATAAATTGTAGCAAACAAGGCTTGAACCTGGGTCAGTCAAAAGAAAGGAACACACTACAAGATTAAGAAGAACCATTGAGACAGAAGTGTTAATTGGTTATATTTTAGCCAGAACTTATTTAATTACTACCATCACATAAGAAATAATTGATAAACAAAATTTGCGTTGCTAAAGGTAATAAATAGACACGGTAAAAACAGGATTTGCGTGGTAAAGGTAATAAATATACACGGTTATCTTGGCCTGACCTTTCCACTTCTTCCCACCATAGCTGGTAGCGTGCCCTGTCAGCTGCCTTTAAATTTCCACTTTTTCACCACCAAAATCTTCTGTACGAACGTATTTCCTGATCAACAAGAAAAAAAAACTTCGATCGATCAATGGCTGCCTTCGGTAAACAATGGAGGATTAGGGGTGTTAATGAACCAGCACCCTACTACGGCGAGACTCCCCGTAAGTGTATTTTCACTCAACAATGGCTGTACGTTTTTATTTTTAGGGTTTTATGTTTTTTAGTTACTTACTCTCTACTCTGCATTTGGGTTTTTAGGGTTTTATGTTTTTTAGTTACTTACTCTCTACTCTGCATTTGGGTTTTTTACAGGTGGTCGGAGGTTCACCCTAAAGGTCCATCACTGTGGCGATTTCCACCGGAATGCCGCCGGCCACGAAGTGTGGAAGGGAAAGGTAGATTATGTCGACTATGTCGACATTCGCAAATTTGATTGTAATGATCTGGATCAAATGGTGCAATACCTAAACCACACATCGGTTGGGTATTTCCTCATTTACTGGAGGATCCCGCCTCTGTCCATCAAATACGGGCTTCAGTATGCTGATTTCATCACTCCCGAAATTGTAAGGGATATGAAAATTCATCTCCAGGGACCAGAGGGGGAGAGAGAGCTGGATGTGTTTTTAATCCGGAACAGGGATTCCACCTACAGAACCTCTGAGTTGGGACAAAGAAAACCCCCTGGTCAAAAGCTGTTTCCTGATGACAGCAGCAGCAGCAGCAGCAGCAGCAGCAGCAGCTTCTTGGATGATGAAGACTATATGTCGGATGCTAGGTCTTAGCTAGTTAGATAGATTTTTGTATAGGATCTGATGAAAATCTTCTTGGATGATGAAGACTATATGATGAAGACTATATGTCGGATCCTCATGTTTTGTTTTGGTTAACACCATTAATTATATAGACGACAGATTTTATCTCAATCATTTAAGTTGATTTTATTCTAAATTTGATTGTTGCAAGTAGATTTTACAGTCAACTGATGTGATTTTATCCAATTTAGAAGTAAGATTTATCCTGTTTATAAATCGATCATCTCATCCAACCATATCAAAATGCCAACATATACTAACATTACATATGAATATATACTTCATGTAAGATCACAGTTATGAGTAAAATGGAGTCTGCTATGATTCATTGAAAATGTGTATGTATTTATAATAGAAGAAAACTGGTTAACCATCCTGAAGAACTTTAGAACTCTAGTTTATCCGGTTCATCCTTAAGAACTCTAGTTCATCTTCTCTCAATCCTCATGAACTCTTCTTCCTGAAGAATTGTAGTTCATCCGGTTTTCTCTTCTTCCAATTTACTTAAGAAGTAAAATTTATCCTGTTTATATATCATCTCATCCCACCATATCAAAATGCCAACATATACTACACTAACATAGCATATGAATATATCCTTCATGTAAGATCACAGTTAATTATGAGTGAAATGGAGGTCTGCTATGATTCATTGAAAATGTGTATGTTATTAATTATAGATGAAAAGTGTATGAATAAAACTGTAACAACTATCATGTTAACATACAAACTGGAACAACTTATGCAATTGTACACAAATACAGGGATCAACTCTTCTTCCAGCCAAGTTCATCCGGTTCCCATCTTGTTCTCCTCTTCAATAGCCTGTAACCGAAATTTGGCCTTGTTACATAGGAGACTTTCATGAAAGGTTCGTGTCATTATTCTGCTCTCAGTATCACCAATCCTGACAATATCTCGTATCTCATCTTTAGAAAGCCCATTTAGAGCATCCTGTAAGCTTCTAATTGTCTCACCTTCACTGGTGAAAATGTGATACATGTTTGTTTCTTTCTTATACTCCCAGTTGGTCACCCTTTTTCTCTTAATAAAAACCTGATGAAGCCTGTTACTTGTCATTATTAAATGGATTCGGTCTTTGTCATCCTGGCTCCATTCTGGATCTGGAACTGTACTATGCGTTGTGAATGACCCATCAGCTCTATAGACTACCAAATTTCCATCCTTATCAACTTCAAGTGTCGAAACAGGATTGTCAAAGCTGCGTTGTGTGGCTTCGTCTACTTCCCCGTATAACTCATCCAAATACATCCTTATCCTCAGCATTAAGGATTCCTCTTGTGAACACGCGCCCTTCATATCACCACGTGACTGTCTAACATCACCCAACTCATGGTCAGTGAGGTTGTACATAGCTTCTTCAGCTGTAAACTTTAGTACCTCACATGAACTGGTTGTGAACAGGTATACTTTCGCTTCATCATCATACCTCCAGGAGATGATTCTTCTCCTTTCAGCATGGACATCTCTGTATTCATCCTCCTCATTGATCACTTTTCCTTTTCCCTTCCTAGCCACTGACTTCATTCTCTTGGTGGGTGGTTTTTCTGGTGACTTGGGTGGAGATGAGGGTTTTCGGGGTTTGTTTAGGTGAGGATGTGGTACAATGGGTGTGAAGTTATCTGCTCTAAACTTTGGTGGAATAGGCTTTAATTTTACAAGTTTAGGATTTTTTTCTGGTCTACTAGTTCTAGCAGCAGGGTTTCTTCTGGGTTGCTGTGAGGCTAGAGTTCTATTCAGACCAGAAAATGCACCTGGTAATGAGGGAGCAGTCGGTTGTGAGGCTGTGGTGGAGGGTTGAGATGATGAGAGATGAGGATCAGAGACAGTGTCAAACATTTCCTTGATAATGTTGATCCTTGGCGGCTTTTTTTGCTGAGTAGTCTGCACAGGAGCTTTACTCTTCTTTTCTTTGAGGTAGCTGAGACCTTCAGGATGTAAGGAGTCAAACAGAGCATGCATACCTGGTGGCCTTTTCACACCAGTAACTCTTTCCTTTTCAATTTGGCTCTTCCTGATAGCATCATAGTCGTTTCTCAGCCTTGGCAATCTGCAAGAGTTGATTATTTTTGGGTCCCTCGCCAAGATTTCCTTGAAGTACCATTTATGAATCAGCAATTCATCCTCCTCAGATAGAGTTTGATATCTAGTACCTTGCTTCTCTTGTTGATCCTGTTCTAAAGAGCTATCAACAAATCTCTTTACATTCATCTCATTGGCTTGATCAGCTCTGATGACTAGGATCATGTACATCCATCTGATCAAGTCATCACCGTTCATTTCATCAACCCATGCATCAGTAAAGCATTCCTTGCTTCTGAGCATCACACTGAACTGACATAGGAAAATTTTGTTATCTTCACTTCTTTTCATCCGAATCATCCTATACTCATTACATAAGAGCTTTCTGTACATATCAACTCTGTCTGAAAGACCTTTCTCTTCGGCTTTGGCAATTCTTTCTTCTATGTACAGATCAGATCTTCTCCTTGCTGCATTGATGAAGGACATTAGGTCTGCATTGTTGATGACATACTCATAAATACCTTCTTCTATGAGTAGTCGTTTCTGTTCTTCAAACTCTGCAATTTCCTTTTGTTCTTGGAACTTCTTTCGTATCTCAGCATTCTCCTTTTCATACTGATCCAACAGAGCCTTTGTAACAGGGTCCATGTCTTCTCTCTGACCTCCTGTGCTCAGATTATCATCATCCTCCATGTCAGTGAAACCAGAGATACTTCTCTCATCAAGAGAATCATCATCAGCAGGTTTTGGAGACTCATGAAGTGAAGTTGCAGCATTGGGACTGGCTTCCGAGATAACTTGCTCAGGAATTTCCTCAGCAGTGATTGGCTTTAAAAGAGGAATGGTGGGCAGAGATGGAGCACTCCTAAACCAAGTGCAGTTAAGAGTATTCCTAATCATCATTTTTCTCATGAAAGATAGAGCTTCAGGAGCTATATCCACATTTGTGGTTTGCAGATCACTCATCACGCTTGTGATAATCTGATTATCAGCAGTCACTTGCACCTGATGAAGATGTTCAACCGGATCAACTAGTTCAACCTGATCAACATGGCCTTCTTCCTCCGGATGAAGTTGTTCAACCGGATCAACTAGTTCAACCTGATCAACATGGCCTTCTTCCTCCGGATGAAGTTGTTCAACCGGATCAACATGGCCTTCTTTCTCCGGATGAAGTTGTTCAACCGGATCAACTTGTTCAACCGGATCAACATGGCCTTCTTCCTCCGGATGAAGTTGTTCCACCGGATCAACTTGTTCAACTTCATCAACATCTGAGGAAGACACCCTGTGCAAGATCCTATTTTGAATTAAATCTAGTTTTGCATGTGAATTTCATTTCAACGTATGCATGGTTGACAACCTTACCTATCAGTGGCTTTCACAGATTGTCCTGCCTTCAACCGTTCAATTTCTTCTCCTTGAGCTCTCACAATTGCACGGAGAGCTGCCAATTCATTTTCAAGTTTTGTACATCGAACCGTCAATTCAGTATGTGTCATGCTGCTCTCAACTGGTGTGTTGCCAGTATCTTTGAGCAAAGAAGAGCAAACAAGCCGACCTTGTTCATGCTCAGCACCCATGGTTTCTTGGCACCTGGGATTCCTGTTGTCAATCAAAGGTTCCTGAATAGGTTCCCTGACAGAAACAGTTGCCGTGGATTGGGTCTTAATGATGTTGGCACTGTCCTCAGGGTCCAGTGGGACTTCATGAGTAGTGTCAGCCCTTTCCACCTGACTTGCTTCATCACTACTGCAAGTCACCTTATCACCGGAATGTCGGTTGGGTGATTGAACCAAGTCCAGCAGTATATTCCCTGCAATAAGGGTTGGGGAATCTACTTCACGTGGCCTAGGTGATATACCACCCTCATTCTGAGGTAGTCCTGTGGAGGGTCTAGGTATAGGAGACCTAGTCCTCTTCCTTCTGGGTGATTGTGGAGTGCGTGTGGTATTTTTGGGTGTGGTTTTTGATGTGGACATCCTCTTCCTTTTGGTGGGAATGGTGGGAATTTGTATATCAGTGGAAGAGGATGGTCGGTCTGGTGTGGGCTCAACACTTGTTGGTGTAACAATGTTGTCACCAGGAGCAGTTTGCTCAGGAGCAGTCCTGGCCTTAGGAATAGGGTGTGATGTGTCTTTACCAAGGAAAACAGTTTTGTTCACTTGCATGTTAGAAAATGTTTTACTTGTAAAAGATTTTAGTTCAAGATGTTGATCAGAGATTTGCAGATTTGGAAATTCACAATTGAGAATGTGTTGGATGAATCTGGGGTACATGTAAAAGATCCTTTTAGGTTTTAGATTTTCCAGCATTCCATCAAATATCATTTTTGAAAAGTTAAAATTGAGGCCATTTACCAATCCATGAAAAGCGGATGATTGAGGTGCAGCAAGTTCATCCCACGCAGTTTTCTTGTGAGACAGGCAGTGGAGAATGGTATGAGCAAGATATCGCCAAACATAGGGTAGTTGTCCCTTTTTGATGGTCCCACAAGTTAAGTCACCCCCATACCCAATTGCTTCGTACGTCTTCAAGTACAATTCAGACTTGTAATCAGGATCACCTCCTGCATCATTGAATTTCAGATGCTTCCGTATCATTTCTTCAGTCAAACTAATCTCATTCCCATTGACTCTAGAGTCAATTTTACCAACCCCGTTGCTATCAACAGATTTTTTGGCTGAGTCCCAAAATTCAGCAATTCTCTGCTTGCATATTACAGGATTCACAGTTAAAGCAAAATGAGTGTTGGATTTCTCGAGGAAATCGTTCATTTCATCAAATAGCTTTGACTTATCAGACTTCTCGAAGTACGCTACAACATTGTGTTCGGCGAAGAACAGTTGAGTAGCCTTTGATGCAGCCTTTCGATTCAATTTGGGTGCCATTTGGTAGAAATTAGAGAGTAAGGTTTAGGTTTAAATCGCCAATTAGAAACCTGGAGAGAAAATAGAGGGTAACTGTTTTTCGAAAATGCAGTTTTACACTAACGGCAGTTCTTCTGGATCACAATGAACCCTAAGAATTGAAACAGGGGAAGTTATTGGAGTTTGCCCATTTAGTTGAAATTGGGATGGGGGAAATTTTTGATAATTTAATTTGGTTTAGAAAAATATTATTAACTAGGTTAGTAACCCGTAAAATATACGGGTTGAATTTTGATTCATAAAATGAGATAACTGAAAGAAAAAAAAAGATGAAAGATTTGAAAATTTAAGTTTAGAAATTTTAAAAGATTTGAAGTTTCATTACATTAATTAGAAATTTAAATTTTATTAAATGTAAGGTTCAATTTTATATTTATAAAGTTGAAATAATATATTGAATTTATTTTAAAATTTATATATTAATTTAATCTAGTGTTGACATGTGGACATGATGATGTGGAGGCCCTAGAAAAAGGCCATGTGGCAATCATTTTATTGCTTTATTAGGATTAAAGATTTATTTTAATTGAATCCACATCAATTAGGGTCGATTAAGACCGGTGAGGACAAATGAAGATAAAGTAGGACCAATTAGGACCAACGAAGCCACGAGGCCCAATTAGGGTAAATTGGGGTCAATTTGGGTCAATGAGGATCAATTAGGGTCACTGATGAAGACCAGTTATAACTAATTAACGAGGGTCGATTTTGCTCAATGTCGACCCCTTATGAGGACCAAATATCACCAATTAGGGTCTATTAGGCCGATTGAGGGCCAAATTACGCTCAATGAGGACCAGTAGACTGAATTAAGGTTGACCATGGTCATTTATGACAAATGAGTACCAATGAGGGCCAGTCACACTCAGTTAGGATGAATTAGGGCCAATGAAGGTCAATTATAGTCTATTCGGCTCGGTTAGGTTCAATGAAGATCACTTACGGTCAATTACGATCAATTAGGCTCATTTAGGACCAATTATAATCAATTGCGGTCAATTGGGCCTAATTGACTCAAATTTGTTGTACTACAAAGTAAATGGTAAACGATAAGTCTAGTAGGTCCTTATTGAGGTTAACTGACACTAATTGGTGCTTATTGGTCCATTTTGTTCAAATTGCTCCTCATTAACCCGAATTGCGCCATATTGGTACTTATTCTGTCTAATTGGCCCTCATCGGTCCTAACTGGCCCTAATAAGTCATAATT
Source organism: Deinandra increscens subsp. villosa (assembly GCA_039602395.1). Classification (NCBI taxonomy): domain Eukaryota; kingdom Viridiplantae; phylum Streptophyta; class Magnoliopsida; order Asterales; family Asteraceae; genus Deinandra; species Deinandra increscens. Next base: position 58,720,321 of record JBCNJP010000027.1, read on the forward strand.
CATCCTTATTGGTCCTAATTGCTCCTCATTAACCCGAATTGAGCCATATTGGTACTTATTCTGTCTAATTGGCCCTCATCGGTCCTAACTGGCCCTAATAAGTCATAATTCATCCTTATTGGTCCTAATTGGTCCTCATTGACCCTAATTGAACCTAATTGGTCTTAATCGACGATCACTAACCCTGATTTACCCTTATTGGTATCATTGGTCCTCATTTTAACTAATTGGCCCCAATTAGTCCTAATTGGTCATACTTGATTATCAATCCTCATTAGTCACTTCCTTCATGCTCCGTCCTTATCGGTCCTATGAGCATAATCGACCTTCTCATTGAACTGGTCCAAATTCGTATTCATTGACCATATTAATTGACCATAACTGGTCTTCACTAAAGTATCTTTATAAATGACGCTAATTGTCAGTATTTAGTCCTCATTGAGTCTAGTTGGTCCTAATTGCTCCTCAACATCCTAACTGGATGTCGTTTAATATTTTTGGAAACAAAATTATTATACATGAGAAATTCACAACATGGCGGTACGTCTTTTGGTATTTTTATTCTGAATTGCATAGTAATTTATCATTTTCATTTTTGAGTTGTGTTTTAGTAATGTATCCGTTTTTTGTAGTTGCGTTATCACGGCCACAAGGCACATGTAAATAAAATCTTGTTTATTATATCTAAAATAAAATAATAAAGTTAATATATATTAAAACGTAATTTTGTTAATTAGGGCTTTTAACTCCGATCGTCATCCAGATCTGCTTAAAGGATCACAGTTATGGATTTCATCTTCAAGAAGAACCCGCTGGAAGAGCCACGTGGAGACATTTAATTAATTAATTAATTATGTTTATGTTTAATTATGTTTAATATACATATTGTTTATATTAATTTTGGGTTTTTTTATCAGTTTGAACAATTCCCCCCCTTTTAGTTAAAAATTTTCACCAAAAAATTTGAATTTCCCACCATTAGTTCAAACTACACCCAAAATTTCGAACTAAATTTACTTATTATCGATTCCCTCTCACTTTATCAGAAAATTTCCAATTAAAAACCTCCAGCGAATAACTAGGTCTTCTTTCTCATCCATTTCATTCACATCTTCCATGGAGCTTCAACAACGAATAGCTTCAACAGCCAGCGCTAGCGATTCTTCAGAAGTGGGATGTGATTTGGGAGACCATTCAGTCCAGAAAACGGTAATTGTCAAGTTATTCCGTTTCATTACTTACAATCTGTTTTCATAAAATTGTTTCTTTTGTTTATTATTGATACACGTTTAACTTGGGATCCCTGAATTTGTGTACAGTTACAGTTACAGATCGATAAAATTTCGTTTCATACAGAATTGATTAGGAATGGGTATATATTGCAGATATCCTCTCCATTCATTTCAACCCATTCATTTTATGCTAAATTAGTTATTTACCTTCTTAAATGACTGGGGGAGCATGCTAAATTAGTTATTTTTATGCTAGGAATGTTGAGGTCAAGCATATGCACATGTTTGTAGATTCATGTTACTGGTGAACCTCCTTTCTTCTTTATGTACACTGCTAGAAATGGTGAACTGTTTGTTTAATTATATCCACTGAAGACATGATGTGTTCTGCTCTTCCCTTTGGATGTCTTAAATTTGGGTATAACATATCAAATAATTAGTCAATAGGGTCTTTATGTGATGTATTAATAACTAAGAACTAATTTACGTTACTCTGGTCATTAATTACTAGCTAGGAAATGATCCTAGAGGACATATATAGGAATGTTTCCAACATTTTTTGTAGGTTCATGTTAGAGGGGTACAAAATAAAGAAATTTTAGTTTAAATCCCCTGTAGAAGAATAGAAGAATGTTGATGTCATGCATCTGCTACTCTGCTAGAAATGGTGAACTGTTTGTTTATATCCACTGAAGACATGATGTGTTCCACTCTTCCCTTTAGATGTCTTTAATTTGTGTATAACATATCAAATAATCAATCAATAGGGTCTTTATGTGATATATTAATAATTAAGAACTAACTAAGAGATAATGAATCAATAGGGTCTGCATGCTTTCCTATTTATGTACTTTGTTAAAAAGCATCTAACTACATTCTGTTAATTGTACAAAATTCAAGAATCGGTCCAACAACAGTGATGGTCAATTGGAAAAACTTGAGTTCGAACTTAAAGAGGAGAGACTTCTTAGGGATGAAAAAAATGAACAGATTAAGGCCCTCTTCTTGAAGATTCAAGAATCGGAGAAAAAACTTGATCTACTTATAGCTCATCTATCTGCAATTGGACCACCGCTACCACACAAACTTAATGCTCCGGCATCTACAGAGGTGAATTCTTTACATCACAACTTAATTAATCATACTATTTTTCAAGTGCCTTATAATCACATACACTCTTGTTCATGAAGAACACAATCCGGATGAACTCATGTTCCTGAAGAACACAAATAGATGCAAGTTCATGGTACATAAGAATATATACTTCATGTAAGAACAAAGATATGAGTTAAATGGGGCCCTGCTATTATTCATTGAAAATGTATGTTAATATGAAAAAATAGAGTATATACATAATCTGTATGAATAAAACTGGAACAACTTATGTTAGATTAAAAAAACAGAATAAATACTTTCATGATAGGTCTGCGTCATTATTCTGGTCTAACTTTTTACCATTTCAAAAACATTGTTCTAGGAAAATTCTAAGGAGATTTTTGTTGGATCTAGCCACAGCACTAATCATGCTGACATACACACAACGGTTAGTATTTGTCAAACTCATTATAGGTTTGATTGCTCATTTACTAGTAATTAATTGAACTGTAGGGCGTGAAATCGGTGGTCGATCAACCTCGTCTGAAGCGGTTGAAAAGAAAAAGGTAAATATTTGCCAGTCAAGTTTCATTCCGTTCTATATTTTCACAGTAATCTGTTTGGTAATGTCATGTAGTCCCATTTTAAATGTTATTTGGTACCTCAAACACTTGGGCCAGCTAGGGATTGTTGGAACAAATGGTGAGATGTGTAGCAAACAAAGTTCAACTGACTTTGAAGTTGATCTGGAACTTAATTAATGTGATCTTCATCCGGATGTTTTAAGTTCATCTGGATATCTAATGTTCATCTGGAAATCAATTGAACTGTAGGACCTGATGACCCATACTACTTGCAATAAAATGGCACTCCTCAGTCCATATCTATCATGGTGGTAAGTATTTCAAAATTGCTATATATATTATGATCAATTTCCATAACCTAATTATCAATTATATGTTTTGGTATAGGAAGGAATACAATAAAAAATGGTCCTAATTAAGCTCAAATCTGGACAGTTGAAGATGAAGACCACTTACGCGGTAGTGTTGTTGACTTGTAATTGAATTAGATTGAGAATAATGCTTGTATGCAGTGTAATTTTCTTTAATTTTTTATTTGTATTTCATTTGTATTGACTTGCAATTGAATTTTATTTTATTTGTAATTAAATATATGTGTTAAATTTTATTTGAGTTGTAATTAAATTTTATTTGATTTGTAATTAAATATAGGGTTCATTGAGATAAAATGTATGATTTCAACTACCCTTTGGCCACTTTCTTTTTCCAAATATATGTGGCTAAAACACAAATATACGTGACCATATAATACCAAAGGCCACGCTTTTTATATCTTAACGTGGCCGTTGCCACCATTTGGCCACGCGTATTGAGACAAAATGTATGATTTCAACTACCCTTTGGCCACTTTCTTTTTCCAAATATATGTGGCTAAAACACAAATATACGTGACCATATAATACCAAAGGTCACGTTTTTTATATCTTAACGTGGCCGTTGCCACCATTTGGCCACGCGTATTGAGACAAAATGTATGATTTCAACTACCCTTTAGCCACTTTTTTTTTCCAAATATATGTGGCTAAAACACAAATATACGTGACCATATAATACCAAAGGCCACCCTTATTATATTTTAATGTGGCCGTTGCCACCCTTTGGCCACGCGTATTGGGACAAAATGTATGATTTCAGCAACCCATTTGGCCACGTTATTTCATATCATATGTGGCTAAAACACAAATATACGTGACCATATAATACCAAAGGCCACGCTATTCATATTTTGACGTGGCGGTTGCCAACCTTTGGCCACGCGTATTGGGACAAAAATTATAATTTCAGCAACCCATTTGGCCACGTTTTTTTATTACATATGTGGCTAAAACACAAATATACGTCACCATATAATACCAAAGGCCACGCCATTCATATTTTAACGTGGCCGTTGCCACCCTTTGGCCACTCGTACTGTGACAAAATGTATGATTTCAGCAACCCTTTGGCCACGTATTTTTATAATGTATGTGGCTAAAACACGAATATACGTGACCATAAAATACCAAAGGCCACGTTAACCAAACACATGTGGCCGATGGAACCCTTTCGCCACGCTTTTCTGAAGAATTGTTTGATTACAACAACAAATATTGGTACCATTTAGCCACGCTTATAGGTGGCTTCAGCCACTGATATTGTAACGTGGCCGTAGGGTACATATGGTCACGGCACCTATGGTGTCGTTTGGAATGGAAAAAAAAAACGTGACAAAACACCTTTTGTCACGGTTTTTGTCCGTGGCCAAAGGTGAATTTTGACGTAGTGTGGAGGAAGGACGTATTTTCCTTGTGTTGTTCCACCATGATCATTCTGCAATGGAGAATCCTGTTCTTCCTGCAACGAAACATCTTGTAGAACCTCATGATTATGTTGGTTAGTAGCATTGATTTCATGTAGATGATTACTTACCTCAGATATCGGTTCGAGAGGATCATGTTCGGTGACACTGGATGTAGGTGCTTCGGATTGTGGAGAGGGTGACTCACTTGGATTACTGTGACTGATTTCTTCAGATGATTGTATTCGGCCCAACCAACTCAACGTGTCATTCTTTTCTTCCTCCCCCAGACCGTTGTGATGGGTGTCGTAGAAGAATTCAGTTTCAAGAAAGTCGCAGTTCATGGTGGTGAACATGTGACGTTTCTTTGGACTATAACATCGATATCCCTTTTGATTGATCCCATACCCTACGAATACACATTTTTCGGCACATGGGTCAAGTTTGGTGCGTTCTGCCTTAGGTATATGAACAAAGACTGAGCACCCAAAGACCCGTGGTAAAAGGGTAAGGGCGGGAGGAAGTTTAGTGGATTTGGATAAGGTTTGGAGAGGAGTTTTTAGTTGGAGAGCTTTAGTTGGAAGACGATTGATGAGGTACGTAGCCGTGGCAAGGGCTTCCGGCCAAAAAGATTTAGGAACTTTGGACTCAATAAGTAGTGCACGAGTTATCTCAAGAAGGATACGATTTTTTCTCTCAGCAACGCCATTTTGTTCAGGCGTATGTGGACAAGTTGTTTGGTGAATTATCCCTTTTTATTGGGTAAACTGTTTCATGTTGGTGTTAACAAATTCCCCCCCCATTATCAGAACGTAGAATTTTAATTTTCTTTTGATATTGTGTTTCAATCATCCTGTAGAATAGGGAGAATTTTTCACACACTTCTGATTTATGTTTTAAGAAATAGGTCCATGTCATGCGGGTACAATCATCAACAAAAAGTAAGAAATACCGAAAGTTTTGTCCTCCCCCCATGACTTCTGCAGGACCCCACACATCAGTGTGAATTAAGGAGAAAGGGAAATCCATTTTTGTGTCACTTGGTTTAAACGTATGTCTATGACTTTTTGCAAGCACACATGTTTCACAGTTTAACAAATCATTTGAAGGAAATAGTTTTGGAAATAAAATACGTAAATAACCACTAGAAGGATGCCCAACCTTCTATGCCACAACCATGCTTCCCTATCAGTAGTTCCATGAGCAAGCATCACAGTACCAGGCTGAGTCACCTCATCCACGTAATATAATCCTTGGCGTTCAGTGCCACGCCCAATGATCGTTCCCGTCCGGATATCCTGTAAGATACAAAAGGTCGGATGCATTAAAACAGTACAATTTAGTTCCTTCGTAACATGACTTATTGATAATAGCTTGTGAGATAAGGTTGGAACATAGAGACAATTTGATAGCTTCAAGGTTGGTGAAATCTCAATGTTCCCACCTCCTTCTACTTGAACCGTTTCCCCGTTAGCGGTTCGAATATGAGTTCGTTGTGGTGTCGTCATGAACTTTATATCCCCCCGTTCAAAGGTCATAGTATCCGTGGCACCACAATCAAGGATCCATGCTTTGTTAATATTTTTTTCACTTGTTGCCATATTGGCTTTGCCAACTTCAGACCCGTCCCTAATTTTATTTATTTTTAAAAAAGGTTGAGGGTTAGTTTGTGGTGACTCCATAGTTTGAGGACTATTTTGTGATAGTAGCCTAATTTCAGGGGTTAAATGTGTAGAATTTAACAATGGAAAAGACAAAATAGGAGGGCTCGGGTTAAAAATCCCAAACCCTATACCTGTTATATCATTATCATCGCTACTTTCCGCCAAACATCCAAAACCGATTGCGCCTCCACCTACGGTGTTATCTCCGCCGCTGCCGGAGGTAGCAGAGCCACCTATGGCCGCCGCTACCTTCCCTTCTTTGCTCGTTTTCTTGTGGCCATCAGTCCACCATTCCGGGTAACCCACGATTCTGAAGCATTGCTCCTTCGTATGTTTCGACATCCCACAATGGCTACACTTTAGTTTACTTTTGTCTATACGGGATAACGACCCGACCTTCTGGTCTGACCGTCACTGTCCACGAGTGACCAGCCCTATTCCCTCCGTCTCAGTGGCTCCGTTGGTGATAAGACCCGCCGCCACGCCGGTGGGAATTTGTTCAGAGTTGGTGCCGAGTATTCCTTGGTGCGCCATTTCTTTTCTTACCGCCGCATAGGCTCCCTCGGCCGAAGGCAACGGATCCCAGCGGAGGATCTCTCTTTTAACATTGTCAAATTGTCGGTCAAGAGCATTCAAAAAATTGGAAGAGTTTCTGTTCTGACCTGATTTTATTGTAGGCTGCGATGTCGGTGGGGCAGGTCATCGGATTTGGGTCTCTCCATTCGATCTCTCCCCAAATGCCTTGCAAGGTAATCCAGAAATCTTCAAGAGACGACCCTCTCTGCTTGATTTCGTTTGCCTTCACATGTAGATCAAAGGTTTGTAATTTATCTTTTCCACTACTATAGGTGACCACCAAGGCATCCCACAACGACTTCGTTGTGGGAAACTCGGTCAGGTTGCTAGCTAAGGTTGGTTCTATATTTTGTATGAGCCATGAAAAAACGATTAAATCATCTTGCTCCCATTGCTCATATTTTTCCTCAGAGGGCTTTGGAGGTTCTGGTTTACCTGTCAAATGGTTTAGAAGAGCTTTAGATTTACCTCCGATGGCCACACGCATCATACGAGCCCAAAGGGCATAGTTCTGGCTGTTAAGCTTGAGGCTGATCTTCAAACTTTCTGAAAGATTTTGTTTTTGAGGCTGGTTGTTGAGGCTACTCTTGATCATATTTGCAAGCTGAGCCGCTAGACTGTTGTTGTTACTATCGCTGTCACCTTCTACTTCTGTCATGGCACCGTTGGAATTTTTTTGGGTAAATTATGAGCATGTAGTGTTCTTTGATCCTAGAATCTCTTAACACTGCTCTGATACCATCTTGACAAATGATGATTAGAGGAATTGAAAGAACTTTTATTGTGGTTTTTGTGTGTCTATTACAAGGCCTAAAAAGACCAATTTATAGTAAAAAACAATGAGGGGAATAAGGAAATACAATAAAGTCTTGAGCTATGATCACGCAGACAATGAGCTGGAAATAATTCCTAAAAGGAAATGATGGAGAGGCTGATCCTTAATTTATTTTTTATTTTTCTTTTTAATAGATGCAACAGCAACTAAGAACCTAGGATGGTGCAACTCTTAGAAAGAAGTTTGAAGTTTTCATTGCTAAACATCATAACCAGAACTTAGTCAACTTTTTTTTTTATACTAAATATCGTAGCTCAAGCACCTAATATTGTAGCTCAAGCACCTGTCGTCTTAACTTTAGTTACCAAACTTGTAATAAATATTTTGATTTAATTGAACAAAATCATTAGTAGTGGCTTAAATTGGTTGTTTTGGTCGAGTAACATATTGACATTATAAAGTCTAAAAGTTACAAATTTGCATGAATGAGACCACATATACCCTTCTATATAAATGAAGAATGAGAAAACTATTGCTTACTCGTTTGATTCAAACAAACATCTGGAAGATGTACGAAACAACGTTTTGATTTGCAAACAACATCTGGAAGATCCGTGTAACATCTCTTTGATTTCCACTGACCCATTGATCTTCAAGAATTACGATTGGTGGAGCCCACAATGTGTATATTTTCCACTTCCCGTCCATAGAACATTAACAACCATTAAAGATATTGCCACCAAATAGTTTCAACAGTTTTTTAAGGATTACCTATACGGCTATACGCGAGTCAATATCAACGGGTCCTTTTTCCAATCCTGTGCAGGTGCATCCCAGCTCTTTACACCATATTTCCAGCCCTGCATGTGCGTTTTTTCAGACCTATATGTCTGCTTAACAGGACCATTTTACAGCTTGTACAGTTGTATTTACAGCCCTGTATAGGTGCATTTCACAGCACTGTATAGCTGCATTTTCCCAGAGCCTTCGTTAACACTGACATGTACGTTTTAGGATCCAACACTTCACAGTTCATCCAACAATTAGCATTCCCTGCATAATAATGAATACCAATTGTCAACCTTTTAATTTTTTTTGGTAAAGTTATAAGTCTAGACAATATGCTTCTTAAAACCTTATCTTTCAGTAGAATCATCTTCTTTTTGCAATGGGATTAGAGGTATACCATACTAAAAAAACACATTATTGATAGAGTTCTTTTCATTCTCCCGGGGCTTTTCATGGTCAGCAAAAAACAACTAAAATTAACCATGGTCAGCCAAAAAGAACAAAAAATAACTACATACGGGAGAAATTTGTTCTTTTTGTACCTTTTTTATCATGTCACATATGGGGACGATAACAAGAACACAAAAAACACTACCATTACCCTATAAACAAAATTATGAACCCCCAAAAAAAGTTCTTCATAGTATGGATCAACAAAATTATGAAATAAAGAAACTACATACCTTCAATATCACAAAAACTACACCAAGATTATCTTCACAGTTTTCATATCGTGTGTAAATCTGCTCATCTACACATGCAATAAAACTAATAAGAAAAATTATAGCTAGTATAACCTAATACTCCAAAAAATCATCCTTACCCTTCATATCAGCACCTGTTTCATTTCACCTAACAACCGCAAGTCCCAAAAATATGGACCCATATCAGCAAAAAATAAAAATAAAAAATTAACAGATTCTTAGCTCAGCAATTCAGAAAAATGCAGCGGTAAAAGCTCAGGATGTCATAAAAGAACCAAAATAACTAACATAACAAATCACCCATACTAAAACTCAACTTCGAGGTACAGTACGATGCAATTAGAAATCTGCTTGCTACTATCAAGTTAGAGCAAAGAATCAAACCTTAGTGTGTCCACCACAAAACAAAGAAACAGTCGGATAGACCTGCAATTGACAAACGAAAAAGAAAAAGTCATGATATGCCCTAATTTCATTTGGGTTACGAAAATCCCATAGCAAGAGACAACAAAACAAAAGAAATTAGAGGGACAGAGACACGTACCTGTGATAACACACCAAAACCCACATGATAACCTATAAGATTATTCGAGATAAAAGGACCAAGTGGAGCACATTCAACGCATGTGAAAATCTGAAAACTCCCCTCTTAATCGCAATAATATGAAACCATATAATGAAGAAATCAATAACGATTAACGTATATGAAATACCTTGTGGATGTTTCTTGGTATATTTCTTGAAATCGACGACAATCGGTTGACGATAGAAGCGATGGATGAATCAAATCGAAAATCAGAGAAAGATCTAAAAAGACCCAATCTCGCTGTGTGTGAAAGAAATCGAGCAGAGTCTTGAAGAACGGAAAAGCAGGTATGGGGGTGGTGTGTTTGTTGAAGAAGATGGGAGGTTTGGTGAGGTAGGTTGATGGCGTACACATCTGGTGAAACCATGGACAGAATCCCTTATCTCTGATTTATCTCTGATTTTCTCATACAACCTATAGCCTCAAAGTTTATCAAAATTACAAAATTACCATGGAACTACTATTCCTTATCTTCTAAATTAAAGATAGGTAATTGTATGCAAGCTTTATGTTTCGATTCGGTTCGGTTCTTACTTGTTATATTTTCCGATATCGGTCTGATTCCGATTCGAAGCCGAGGCTCACCACACCCCAATTATCTAAAGTTCATTTAGAAGAAAATGTGATCACATCGTACAGTGAACTTTCTTTGGATGGATCTTATATGTATAACTGAATGATCTACTTTTTCACCATGTCTATTTATTTTAGATAATGGTCATAACATTTTGTATATTGGTTGATTATGGCTTTGTTATTAAAACTCGGTTTCTCCGATGTTCTGTAATTATATAGATGTAGCTTTATCGAGAGGGTATTTATAAAAGATAATGTATCACTTAAAGACATGTATTCTAACATCTTTGTATCAGTGTACTTCGAATTGCTATTAATCATAGATCAGTGAAACTTTAATTGGTGAAGAAATCTATTGTAACCTTTTAGTCGAAGACTCTCCTTTTAGTTTGTTGTGCCGCAGCAACGCGCGAAAAGAAGACGAATAACAAGCTATACACTGTCGCCGTCGCAACGTGCGGATACACAACTATAGTATTATATATACATATATATATATATATATATATATATATATATATATATAGGGTTAGGTTCAAATGAGAACTTTTTATTTTGAGAACTTTTGAGAACCATTCTGAGCCACTAATATTCAGGGGGGGAAGCATTCAAATTCATGGGGGGATTTCTATATATATAAACTAGTGGCTTAGAATGGTTCTCAAAAGTTCTCAAACCCAATTGGTTCTCAAATGATCCTCTCCCTATATATATATATAGGTTTAGGTTCAGCTAAAAAAACCATTTCACCTAAGAAAGCTAGGAAGCAACTACGTGCTGACATGTGTACATAACACACTAACACAATGCATAAAAAGTAAAATATGTTGACACAATAACACACTGGATACAGTGTGTTAGTGTGTTATTGTCCACGTGTCAGCATTTGATTGCTTCCTAGCCTTCTTAGGTGAAAATATTTTTGTAGAATAACTTTACCCTATATATATATATATATATATATATATGGAGAGGATCATTTGAGAACCAATTTGATTTGAGAACTAAAAAGAACTAATTTGAGCCACAAGTTTATTTACATGTATCCCCCCTCCCATGAATAGTAGTGGTTCCCCCTGAAATGTGTGGTTGAAATTTAGTTCTCAAAAGTTCTCAAAATAAAAAGTTCTCATTTGAACCTAACCCTATATATATATATATATATATATATAGTGAAAAGTTCATTGTAGACACCCCTCTAAGTGTAGACGGGTAGACACCCCTAATCACCATTAGATCATTTTAATTTAAGGGTCCTGATTGATTTACTTAACTTAATAGAGTTTTAATGAAACTATACGGAGGGGCACTCACGTCATTTGACATATTATGTTTATCTCATCCTTTTCTTATCTGGATTTCACCATCAGGGGTCGCTAGAACCTCACAGATTTCAGAAGAATGGTCTTCACCATCAGCGATTGATCGATCGATCGATCGATTTCAGAAGTATGTAATCGACTTCACCATCACCGATTTCATCTTCTTTCATCAGCGAATTCACCATCAGCGATTTCCGGTTGGTGATTTCATCTACTTTGATTCTTCTTGAAAGGACCTCTTCCTCCCATTGTTCATCATTAACCTAAGTTGGTGATTTCCGGTTCTTCATTGACGTAAGTCCCTCTTTCATTTTCGATTGTAGGGTTTTAGTTTAACGATCCATTTTTATGTATCTTAGGGTTTGTAATTGGTAGTTGAAATTCTCTCCTATGCTATTTCAAATTGGTAGGCTTTGATGCTTTTGGTATTCCAGACAGTGTAATTTTATGAACTCAAATTCAAAAAAGAGGGAAATTTAAAGAGGGAAATAATTCACAAAAAACTCTATTTCACATGTCAAAAAACTCTCTTTTGCATGTGAAATAACTATATTGACTCATTGATGTTAAATTTGAAGAGAAAAGAAACAAGAAAGACAAAGGTTTAGTTGCATCTCTTAGGGTTAAGTAGAATATTGGTACATATGATTATTTGATGCCTTTTAGGATTTATATGTTGAGTATGGAGGCTGATTAGAGAAAGGGCAGTTGGGCCTAGGCTGATTAGTGAAATGGCAGGTGGCAGTAATCTAAACACTAAGGATGAGTGATGTAGCAACAGACCCATAACTTCAACCTTCTTGGATTGTATAATCTGTGAGATCATAGGTATTAGTGTGATTGATAATGTGCAATTAGAGTGATTGATTATAGGTAATGACATAATGTGTTATGAATGGTTTAATGTGCGATTAGTGTTATTGATAAGCATACATGATTTAGATGTTTATAAATATGTATTGAAGATAATACAATGCAATTTGATCCTAACGTTGTGAAGTTTGAGAGGATGGAATCCTAGAATAGGGATTATGAGTAGGCTGTGGAATGCTAAACTAGGTCACTACATCCTCTTCTCTAGATGGAATGTAATCCTGATTCACTCGTCTGTGTTTATCCATATCCATCTCATAAGATTGAAGTAATCTATACAATTCCTCTAATGTGAGTGTTTTCAAATTCAAAGTTCTTTTAATCTCCACATTGTCAAAATGGACAATGGACTTTTAGATAAATGGATGCCATTTAAAAATGTTCCATAAGTTCGACAAGAGAATTGAGATATAAAATATCAAGTCCTGACCGGATATAACTTTAGCTGCTCAAAAGATGTTCAATAAACTCAAAAGGAGAACTAAGATATAAAATATCAAGTTCTGACCACATATAACTTTTGCTGCTCAAAAGATGTTGAATGAAAATGACACGAAATTGGAGAAGCAGAGCTAGCACCTAACTACTTATATTCCGAAAATTTTCAGAGATTGTATTGAGATATTTTGATGGAATTTGCTAAAATTGTACATGAACACTATTCAGTTAATGTCGTTGTCATACATGTTTGAACTCTTAATCTTGTTTTGTTAGCACCAATGGGACAACATTATCTAGACTCATCTTCATCACCATCTTAAATAGTTAAATTGATGAAATAGTATGCACGGGTATTTCACTGTTTCCTCTATGTAGTATATTTTTTTAACCATGTTTGGAAATCACTTAATTAGTGTATCTGCTCACTGTGATGCTCTTTATACAAGCAATCCTAAGCCCATGTCACTCATTTCCTTTTTTAGCTAGGTCTTTGAACAAATGCTTATGAGAGCAAAGTGTTGTTTGATGCTCTGGTTGTTAACAGTTTTGATGTAATCCTCATTTACTTGATAACTTTAAGCTTTTTCGCCAAAAAAAAATATAGATATATTAAATATATTTCAGAAAATTTATAGGTAAGAACTTGAGCTCTTAAAAGTTGACCCTCTCACCAACTATGCTTCTTCATAGGAGATGGCAGGATAGCAATATGTTAGGGTAGTTTGATGGTAGTTGAGAATAAGAAGGGCTATTATTGTATGTGTTCAAAGATAAGGGACCATAATAGAAGTAATTATTATTTTTGAAGTTATTAGCTTTGTGACCAACTCTAAATATGATCAATTAATCTCAGCTAGTGTGATCAATAAACATCATGAATCAGAAAGTGTCTGATCTAATTTCAAAACCTACTCCTTAAATGTTTTTATCATGACGCCAGTATGAGATAATTGATCCTCGTGTGTATGCGATTTTGGAATTATCAACAAGTACCAATACATACATGTTCCTACAATATTTTGGATGGCAACGCATTGTGAACATATTGTTTACTGTCATTAAAAAACATCAGAAACTGTAGCTATTTTGGACCAAATTTATTTCTATTGCTGCTACTGTTTCTTTAGTTTCACCATTGCAACTTCTGCAGGGATATATAGAATCTGACTTGGGTAACTGCTGCCCTTTATGCACACGAGTCAGATTTCTCATTTACATGTAATTAGATTTTAATGAGTGTCTTATTTGCTGCTATAAGTTATAAGGAATTTAGAAGTTTGATTAAACTCCAAAGCACTCTGGTTTTACTTAGTATTTTAGTAGTATGTCCACTAATAGACTAGATGGAATTTCGAGCACAGACTGATCAATATAGAAAAAACAAAGAAACACTAAAATGCCTAATTTATTACACTGTATGGACTTTTATTTCCAGAATAGTAGTGGTTCCTATTTCCAACTACTAGCATATGTGCCTTTATATCTGAAAAAGTTACGAACATCAAGCCAAGAAAATTTGTGCAGATAAGGAGAGAAGGTTTAGAATTTAAACCCTTACAGATCACCAAAAGTACCATATGCCACTTTATTTTCAAATTTCAGCAGCTTGGCATCAATTTCCCATACATCAGTTCCATCAGAAGGTATTTTTACATGACCATTTGAAGGCACTAGGGTGCTTGGTGTTGGAACATTATTAATGAGTTTTTGGCAACCATTCCTATAAGAGAATTGCAAGCAGATATGAAAAAAGGTTTAAACTTTCTTCAACATCAGTTCATCACAGGCTACAGATTGAGTTTCACTACACTCAGTCACAGCCACCACCTCATGATGGCAATCATGACCCTGTCCTAGTCATTGCCACCACAGTACCCGAAGTTGATGACTAGGCAAAGCCCGTTGCCACATAGGATAGGTTCACAAAGTACAATGCGAGTTTTAGATTTACAAGCTCTTTGGTTTTATTGAATGTTGTTCATAGTTTTGTGTTTAATGAAGATGTTGACTTTTCTGGTCAACTTTAGTTTTTGGGTCTAGATTTTGTTGACTGATTCCAATTCACAAGCTAATGGAAATTGTTGTTTTGAGGATTTTGCCTTTTTGTTGATAGGTTTAGGCTTTTAGGTTTCATTGGTGCCAAAAAAGACATTGACTTTTTAGTGAACTTTTTTTCATAATGTGTGGTTTGTTCCAATTGTCTTGATTTGAACCCACTTTTCTGGTTCCTGTTTACAAGTTGAGGGTTCTTGGTATTTCTAAAGGTTCTAAATTGGTGATGAGTGCTTTATGTAACCAGCTAACCCATGTGACTTGAGTGTTTGAAAAGGACCTCCACTTTTTAGTCAACTTTCTTTTTTGTGCTCCAAAATGTGTGATATTATTTCAGTTCTCTTGATTTGATCTCACTTCGATTCTAATTCCAAGTTGAGTGGTAATTGGTTACCAATTCTGATGATTCTGTTTGACTTGAATGAGGTAATAGCCTCTTTATGAACCCACTTTCTGGTTCCTGCGAATGAGTCACTAGGCCGCTCATAAAGAGGCTATTACCTCATATATATACTCAGAAATAACTATGAATTTTGAGAATAAGTTCCAAGATATCAACATAAAAGTAAGAAGAAATGAAAAATATAAATTGCCTCTCATTTCAAATTAGATACTGCACAACCATATGGAAACTCAATAGATGGTGCTGAAAACACAAAAGCTAATTGCTATATGTTTTGTTACTTAGTTTTTTATGTGTCATCTACATATATAGCATAACTATGGATTTTTATGGTTTATCGTTTTTTGTTTATCTTTGCTACTTTGATTATTCTTGTTTCTTGTATGTTGTGTGTATGCTTCACCCTTTAGCCGTAGGGACTGTTGTGAAAGTTTCTCTTGCTAATCTAAACATATTTTTATATTTTTTTCAGTTTTTTAAATGGATAAAGGACAAAGTTCATCAAGCGTACAAAAAAGACCACCTTTTAATGATGACTTCTCTTTTCTAGATGAGGATGTTATCAATTCTGAAGTTGAAGAAATTATTAGAAGTAACTTTCTACTTCGTCTTTTTATATCTCTTATCATTTTTTTTTAATTTAATTGTTTTTTGTTTTATTCTAATAGTTTTCTTTTTTTGTTTAACAGATTTCCAAGATGAAAAAAGAAAGAAAATGTCTATTGAAATTGAAAAAAAATTATTAAAAGTATTTTTCTACTTCGTCTTTTTATATCTCTTATCATTTTTTAATTTAATTTTTAATTTGAGAAGATTAGTTATGCAAAGAAGCATATCATATTGCAACAAGCATTTCAACAATTGTCTACTAGAAGTAGTCATTACATATGACATATGATGGATTTTTATTTGAGTATTTGTTATACAATATTCTGTTCATCGGTTATTAGTTACAAACATATTTTGGTTCAGTAGTTTGTAATTGATTAGTTATATATTTAGTATGTGATTTTATTTTTTTTAACTAAATATTCTCCATTAAGGATACATACAAGGATTAAGCATACATACAAGGATTCGTGATCTCCCATTTTAGATAAAATTTGCTTTCATTCGAAGTTTATTCATTTTATATCTGAAATTTACTAATTTCACGTGTGAAATATTCATTGTAATTTTATATGTTATTTTCTAACTTCACATGTGAAATGCCTTTTATTTTTTATACAAACATCATTAAGTTACTACCACTTGTTAAGCATACATGTAATTTTATAAAAAAAAATTGTCAAATGTGAAATCACAAATTTTATAAAAATGGAACATTTTCGCATAGAAGATGTCAAACACATTCTAGGGATTAAAATAATTTCGTAATTGATTTGCCGAAAAATAAGTTTTCACATGTAAAATGAAATGAAAAGTTTCACATGTGAATTAACATGTAAAATTCACATGAAATGAAAAGTTTCACATGTAAATTTAATACTTTTAAATTTATAAAATTCACATGTGAAATACAGTACTTTTACATGCGAAATACAATACTTTCACATGTGAAATACAGTAAATTCACATGTGAAATACAAATTTGAACACTTTTAAATTTATAAATTTTATTTATTTAAATGTGTAATAAATTCAAAAAAAAATCATTACTGTTTTTGTGTAACGAATACATAGGTAATTTTATAAATTTAGAAGTTTTAAAACTTTATGATTTCACATGTGAAATTACTGTATTTCACATGTGAATTTACTGTATTTCACATGTGAAAGTATTGTATTTTGCATATGAAAGTACTATATTTCACATGTGAAATATTCATTGTAATTTTATATGTTATTTTCTAACTTCACATGTAAAATGCATTTTATTTTTTATTCAAACACCGTTAAGTTACTACCACTTGTTAAGCATATATGTAATTTTATCAAAAAAAAGTTGTCACATGTGAAATTATTGTATTTCACATGTGAAATATAATACTTTCACATGTGACATGTGAATTTTATAAATTTAAACGTATTAAATTTACATGTGAAAATTTTCATTTTATGTGAATTTACATGTTAATTCACATGTGACACTTTTACATGTAAAATTTTCTCATATTAATTCACATGTGTATTAACATCTAAAATTCACATGAAATGAAAAGTTTCACATGTAAATTAAATAGTTTTAAATTTAAAAAATTCACATGTGAAACTTTTACATGTAAAATTTTCTCATATTAATTCACATGTGTATTAACATCTAAAATTCACATGAAATGAAAAGTTTCACATGTAAATTAAATAGTTTTAAATTTAAAAAATTCACATGTGAATTACAGTACTTTCACATGCGAAATACAATAATTTTACATGTGACATTCACATATAAAATTTTACATGTGAATTAACATGAGAAAAATTTACATGTAGAAGTTTTCAATATTTCACATGTGAATTTATTAATTTAAATATATAATAAATTCAAAGAAAGTTTTCATTACTGTTTTTGTGTAAAGAATATATAGGTAATTTGTAAATTTTATAAACTTAGAAGTGTTAAAATTTGTGATTTCACATGTGAAATTACTGTATTTCACATGTGAATTTACTGTATTTCCCATGTGAATTTTATAAATTTAAAAGTATTAAATTTACATGTGAAACTTTTCATTTCATTTTACATGTGAATGTCACATGTGAAATTACTGTATTTCGCAATGTATTTCACACTTATTTCACATGTGAATTTTATAAATTTAAAAAGATTAAATTTACATGTGAAACTATTCATTTAATGCGATCTTTACATGTGAAATCACATGTGAAACTTTTCATTTCATTTTACATGTGAATTTACAGCATATTTCACATGTGAAATTACTGTATTTCACACTGTATTTCTCATGTGAAATTATTGAATTTTGCGAAATTATTCTATTCCACATGTGAAATTACTGTATTTCACATGTGAAATTACTGTATTTCACATGTGATTTTAATGTATTTCACATGTGAAGTTACTTCATTTCACATGTGATTAAAGGAAGCATAATTCACCATAATATACCTACTAAAATCAATAGACTTGAACCACTTATCAAAACTAGAAAGTATCAATTTGTTATTTCAAAACATGATCATATCTCTAGTCAGTAACAAAAATGGATCAATTCAAAGTTATTATCCTAAACTAAAATTTACATAACCAGGAAGACAAATCAGTTGATAATCTATCTAAGATTTTTTGTAACAATATCTTTACTAGATTTATTGGGACTTCAAGCATCACAAGTAATGCATTCGGCAAACACCAGCTTCGGTCCCACTCATTGACAAAATGCTGGGTAGAGAAAGCATAGCTGCCCAAGCGCCTGCGACCAGACTTCCAGGTCGGCTACCAGCAATTGTTGGAGATACATATAGACCAACAGACCACTCAGTAACTGCAAATTGCCATAAAAAGTACTTTAAAGCACTAATATTTCATAATTTCATGCACCCACCTAACACATAGATGTGAAAATTGCAACCTATTTACTTATAACTTGGTCGATTCAGGTTATGCTTTATTGTTAATGGGTCAACCACTTAAAACGGTTGTTTTTTTTCTTGTAGGGGGGTGTTGAAAAATGGAACGGGTCAAAAGGTTCTTAGAGTATATTTTTAATGCATAATATCTCCGAATTCCTTTTATCCAAGAAATTAGGTAAAGACAGAGTCTTGTGGGTCAACTCAACCCAATTTAACCTGTACAAAAGTACCCAATTTGACCTATTACCTAACCTACAGTACAACCAAATAGCTTTATCAGCAACAAAAAAGATTTCATTTTGTAGCATATAATGAACTCAAACTCAAAGGATACATGCTTCAGAAGAAAAATCTTACCAGCAAACAAATTGATGCTGTTTAAGAAAAAATCTTACCAATTTGACCCTTCAACACGTACCGTTTGTTGCTAGTTCACTTGAGGTATCTTGCAATATGGATAGACTCAGGAGGTTTCCCATCCTCAATATGTAACTTATAGGATCTTCAAACCCTCATTTACATAATTACATTACAAGAGAGAATCTTATAGATTTACCCAGGAACATATCAGATTTGGTAAATCTGAGGCATCTGTTCATTTACATGGGCGAATACAAATTGTTTGGCAGTTAGCAATGAAGCTTTGTTGGAAAGACCTTTATGATGTTTGTATAAAACTGTTTGGATTTTTTTTGAATATATTACTGCTTTTTATGCTCCCCTTCCTGCCCATACCACCAGCCTTGCCAAAAACTCACCTTATTATCAGTACCACCAGATCCTTTAATTACCTTAAAATGCCATGATTTCATGTCCTTTTGCAATCTATCATCACCAAATCACGTTCCCATTGTCCGCTTCACAACTAAAATTGATCATAAATATATCAATTAGCAGGTTATAATTATACAAAATCTATGATTTGGTTGTCAATCCAATGAACTTACTTATCAAAAACTATGTTTATTAGGGTTTATAGTGATTTGGTTTTTGACACCTTCTCCTATTAAAAACTCAGTTTCATTACATGCAACACATGATGGAATAATATTGCTACCATGTTCATTAGGAATGATCTCAACGCAGTTTTGCTGATCAAACCAGGCGTCAACACACGAGTATGTTGTTTCGAGATCGATACCGATACCAATCGGAGTTGTTTTAACACTTCGAGACATCATCGAAAAATGTGAGATTTTCTGAGGAAAAAATGTGATTTTGAGGGTTCCAATTTCACAACAAGTGTGAAAAATGGTAGCTTTGATTCATTGGAATAAAATAAGAAGTTTTTACACTTTTAATAAATTTATTTGTGAAATAAAATGTAATGAAAAGTTTCATAGTAAAGACTCTAAAAAGTGTAAAACCAACCATAGAACTCTCATTTCACATGTGAAATTACTGTATTTCACATGTGAAATCACCAGTTGGACTCAAGTTAATCAGGAAATTAAAAATGTATGAAACCATCAACACGCCAAACAAGTTTACCAACATTGCTACACTCCCTGCAACACCTTTTATGTGCAATGGGAAAATCTGTGAATTAACCAAAAGGAAAATGTTAACTTACATACTTAGAAGTTAGAAAAGTTTGTCCGAACCAGCCAATTTACATCGGGAAGGTTTTAGATCTCTTCAGTTTGGAATACTAAAATTATAAGTCAGGAAGTGAATCTAGTTGGGTTTTCTGATGGTGACAAACATGTGTTAATAACAGAGAGAGTGTATGAATCGGTCTTTTCTCGTTAGAAAATGATGTTGTAGAGCTCAAAGATATGGCACTTTCAAGCATTGAGACTATGTATACTGCAAGCATAAGTGTAACATGCCTAGCATCTTTTATAGTGAAATTTATCAGTTTATATGCATTTAAATTTCTTAACTATGTAACAAAAAGCTATAAGTGGGCCAGTTATTTGTTTAGTTTACAAATAAGGAAGGGTTTATAACGAAGACATATAAAGTAAATTTCCCAAATGTTTCTAAGTTGGCGGTTGGCCTTAAAAAAGGTTGAGCAGCCAACCGATTGGGTCTATCAAGCCCACAACTCGTCCTTTATAAATAAAGGTTGCTACTTGAAATGGGGTTAATTTTTATCCTCACAACTCAACTTCATATATGTTTACCTTCTATACTTAAAAACATATTACACATATACACTCACCTAAGACTTCTACCTATATACATTATCGAAGTGTGTTCTTGGGATTTAGCCTCCTGATAGTTCTTTACATATTGCAGCTCTCTCGTTATATATATATTGAGAACCCCCCCCCCCCCCCCGGGATTAGGATCCGTGATTTTTTCGCCCCCCCCCCCAAACTTTTCGCCGAAGCTTCGCTAATGACTAGATTAGTATTACCTACCCGACTACAAGACCCAACCACTTTCTATCTGGCACGATTTCTCAATTACTACATCACAATCATGGATCAGTTATGTGTGTGCGAGAATATACAAATAATAAGTATTCACCAGGACTGTGTAAAAGCTTTTGGATGAAGAAACACTTAAAACAACGGAGATCTACGAGTAAGTTGTTTGCGGAACATTCCCTTAGAGACCAGAAAACTTGTATTGTCGTACATATTATTCGCTTGGCACTGAATCTGCCCGCCTGTCGTGTTAGCAGCTGCATCTCAAGGTCATAGGATCAGAAACCTCTTGCACCCTTAATTCACTGCACACACCAACAGAAAATCAATCAGAAACTCAAACCCACACACCTTTGTGACTTTGACTAATTTAACATTTTCCTATTCTAATTCCAAAAACACAAGATCAACATACGACGAAAGAATGTCCGGCAGCTCCAAGAGTACAATCAAGAAACGTGTGAAGCTTGCGAGAAACGAAAACCTACAAAACAACTTATAACTTATTGGCTTTTTCTTAGGCAATTGCTAGCTACCAACTGATTAAGGTAGCAAAATGTCATTTTAACACCTAAATTTACACATTGCCGTGATTTAATAACTTATATCTTACGGCCTTCTGTTTGTTCAGACCCAAACAATGTTGGCTGTAAATTAAAGAAGAAGAAAAAAACTGAAAAACCCTAAAATCAGTATAAGCAAACATAATATTGTAATCGTGCAAAGGAAAAGCAATAATCAACAACTGAAGAGATAATTTAGAAAGTAAATTTGCATATCCAGTTTGTATTGCAAAGTTATAGAATCGGAAACAAAAGTCAAAGAGGGTCTGAAGCGGATCGTGTAGAATGAGAGTCGCTTCTGTGTTGTAATCACTGCATAAATACGAAAGATAAATCTGAAAACATGATAAAATTGACATACCAGGGTCATCATCATCTACGACGGATGTCAATCCGAAAATGAAGATGGATTTCGAAGGTCTTGGTTGACGCAGAAGACAAAACGAAAGGATGCGGTAGGGATGATGGTCGTCGGTGTCAACAGCAGGCCGCTGTGACCGGTAGGGATGATTGGGGGAGGGGAAGTAGGTGATCGATTGAAACGATTTAATGAAATTTGAGATTGACGATCGTACCCTTGAGGCTTGTTTTATGATCCAATGGTAACGAAGGGTGTCTACCTGTCTACACTTTTAAAGGTGTCTACAATGAACCTAACCCTATTTTTCACTATATATATATATATATATATATATATATATATATATATATATATATATATATATAGGGTTAGGTTCAAATGAGAACTTTTTATTTTGAGAACTTTTGAGAACTAAATCTCAACCACACATTTCAGGGGGGAACCACTACAATTCATGGGAGGGGGATACATGTAATAAACATGTGGCTCAAATTAGTTCTTTTTAGTTCTCAAACCAAATTGGTTCTCAAATGATCCTCTCCCTATATATATATATATATATATATATATATATATATATATATATATAGAGAGAGAGAGAGAGAGAGATAGATATACAGGGGGTTATTAGAGAATCAATTGGTTTTGAGAACTTTTGAGAACCATCCTGAATCACTAGTTATATATAAGGAATCCCCCCCTCCCCCCATTAATTGAAGTGGTCCCTACTTAAAAACTAGTGGCTTAGAATGGTTCTGAAAAGTTATCAAATGAACCTAACCCTATATATGTATATGTGTGTGTGTGTGTATATACGTAAATATATATATATATATATATATATATATATATATAAATATATATATATATATATAGGGTAATTCATGCAAAAACACATTTTATTGCAAAAACGTGAAAACCAATATTAAAACCTACATAACTTCTTCATACGTTAACGATTTTTTTAATAAAATTCGCATCAAAAGTCTTAGAATTATGTAATATTTAATTCTGGAAAAAAATTAACAAAAAATTAACGTATCGTTTTTTTATGCTGCACATATGCATCGTTATCATTAGTCTGCACAAAAACGAGTTATCATGCGAAAAAACACTCATTATGTTAAAAACTTATAAAAAACACTAAAGCATTTATGGTACTAATGATAATACTATATAGTGCACATGTGCAACATAGAATTAAAAAAATTATAAAATTATAATTTTTTTTCTTTAGATTTTAAGATAACACAACTATAAGATTTAGGATGCAATTTCTTTTTATAAGTATTAATGTATACCAATCGTATGAGGTTTCTTTTGTAATGCTCCACATGTGCATCATTCAAGAAAATAAGATAAAATAATAGAAATATAACATATATATTGCGACTTAGAAAAATTATATTAACATATAGAGTTAATTTCCTTTTGAGTCCCTGTGGTTTAAACTTTATAGCCCCTTGAGTACGAACTTTCAATTTCTTTCAATTAATAACGTGTAGTTTAATTTTTGTTTTGATTTGAGTCCCTCTCACCAACACCATCCAATTTGATCGTTAAATGTGAGGGTAGTTGTGACATCCGAGAATTTCAAGGTTAACTTCCGTTAGACAATTCCGTTAGTTACGTTATAAGTGTCAACTTAGTAACTAATGCTTAACTAGAACTAGGCCGAATACGTCCACGACCTTTGGTTGATCACCAAACCCGCCCATATATGTTATGTGTTCAATTATTTATGGTCATTATGTGCAAACGTGATTTAAATGCATAATTATTAATAAAAAGCATGACTATTTAATTAATTGATAAATTATGTGACAAATTGCTTATTTGGATTATTATATGTTAACCGGGTAATTAAGTGTATGCATACATGTTTAATGATTGGGCTAGTAATTAGTTAATGATGGACTAATCATGGGCTAATGATGGCTAATCATTGGGGGCCCAAATCCCAATGAAAGCCCATGAGACCATTAGTATTTAAATGAGATTAAACCCTAATTCTCTATTTTACATCATCATCCACAAACACACACACTCTCCATCCTCTCCCTCTCTCTCACGATTTCTGGACCAGCCCAAGAACCACCAAGAATCAGCCATCATCTCTGGTTAGTGAAGATCATCCATCGATCCAAGAACAACCGTGAGTCCCATGACCATCTTTATGTGTTTTCTATGTGTTTCACCTTCAAAGCATGCTTAGATCTTCATGTAATCACTTGATCTTCTGTATTAATGCTTAGGAATGCTAGATCTATCATAAAAACAGTAACTTTATGTGTGAAACTGATCCATACTGAAGATTCATGCTAGATTAGGTTATTTTGTGTAAAATGTGTTCTTGAAGATTTGATGATGAAAATACATGTTTATGATGTTAAAAATGCTCCTGTGATGTTCCTAAATGATTATGTATGCTTGAAAATGAATTACATGAAGTATGGAGGCTGTTAGAAAGATTTTTAGTCAAATTTACGGGTTTTTTAGCGACCAGCGACACTATGCATTCATCAGGAGAAACTATCCAGCGAAACTGTGCATATCTCCTTCCAGCGACACTGTCCAGCGAAACTGCAGTGTCTCTCGTGAACGAAACTGACCTTGTCCCTGAACGAAAGTTCAACCAGTTCCTGGCGAAACTAGCCAGCGAAACTAGCAGTTTCTCTGGCAGTTTCTCTAGCAGTTTCTCTAGCAGTTTCTCTAGCAGTTTCTCTAGCAGTTTCTCCAGCGAAACTGCAGAGTCTCTCGTGAACGAAACTGACCTTGTCCCTGAACGAAAGTTCAACCAGTTCCTGGCGAAACTAGCCAGCGAAACTAGCAGTTTCTCTGGCAGTTTCTCTGGCAGTTTCTCTGGAAGTTTCTCTAGCAGTTTCTCTAGCAGTTTCTCCAGCAGTTTCTCCTAACTAAACCCAAACTTGTGCAACTTATTTGAATGATATTCCATGACTTACATGATTATACAATGATGAAACATGCTATGATTTCTGTAATATATGAACCCTTGTTTATGATCAACCATCGGTGTCGTGTGTCATTATGTCGTGTCGTAGTTCCAACGTGCTATGTTATGGGCCACAGTGACGATAAGTTAATGATTAGACACAAAACTAATACTTAAGACCTAAACGTGTTCATAGGTCTTCGTTAAGCAATATTTGGATTAATTAGCAAGTGTAGCTGAGCAACCTAAGGTGAGTTTCACTAACCCTTTAATTGTGAGCCCGTTTGGGACACAACGAATGAACTTAATGAAAAACAACGCTGACATTTTGAGGTATTACCGAATGGGATACCTGTTATGGAAGTTGGAGCGTTTTATGGGGAGCACTTGCAACTGTCCATCCTTGGGGTTTCAATTGAAATCCGGAAACGACCATTTTGATACTTAAACTATTTCAAATGAAATCCAGAATAAACATTTTTAATATGACTAGTGTAGGTTAAAGTCTAAACCAAATGATATCACATGATTTCTAAGGATGCCTTAAAAACTTAAAAGTCCTCAATTTAGTACTGTTGATCTGAGAAGCGAGGGGATGTTGGGTAGATCTACTGAGGGTTTGACAAACCCTGCTCCGCGGTACACAAATGTGTAACCAACCGGCTGGAGGCCGAACGGAGTTCAATATCAGCCTGTTTTAGTTGTGGGCCTCCCAAAAGGGACACAACTGGAGGCACCAACCATCGGCAAATGCCGAACTCTGTTACGTCAGCTTTCAGCCCTAGTACGACTTCCTTAGTGCATGGAAACCGGATTAGCTACCCGCGATATCGGTTGACCGCTTTAACTTTTACTTAACTAGTGCATATTCGGTAATTCAACACTTGGCAATGTTTTGCAAATCTATTACTTATTTATATGTTGATACATACGATTATGAGACCGGGCCACTGCATGACATGCCCACTGTAAACTCACCAACCGTTAGGTTGACACTTGTGTGGTTTTCACTTTTGCAGATCGTTGCGGAGTATCCACCAGGGGTTGGCATGGCACACAGAAGACTTTAAATTGTTTTAACTTACTTTGGACATTTTGATTTCCAATATATAATTTGTACTTAAAGCACGTGATTAGTGCTAAGATACTTTTGTTTACTTTTCCGCTGCGAACTTTAAACTGTTTTATGATGAACACTTGGACTTTACTCTGATTCGTTTAGTATTTGTAACTAATGGTTGTGGTCCTGGTTTGCTCGCACCCCTTAACGGTATAAACTCCGTTAGTGGTTATTTGGGGGTGTGACAGTAGTTTTGGAAATTCACCTTAAATTCCATACTTTGGTTATACCCTGGTTAAAAATCAGCCCACGTACCAAAACCCTAGTTCTGCGATTAAAAAATTAAAGATATTCATTCCCCACCCAAAAATTTCTTCCGTATCCTACCAAATAAGCGATCCTTCCAAACTCTTCCGTAGCCTGTTCACACGAAGAAGGCTGACATGCAACGATGGTGTTCAAGTATTGGTGCATTCATGCTGATGATGATCACGATTTTGATCCGTATAATGCCTACGGAGATAATAGTCTTAGGCACTCCATGGCGTGCCACAATTCGGTCAATATACAGCTTTGTTAACTTATCCATGTTATCATTTTCCCTCATTGGAATAAAGTGTGCGGATTTGGTTAGTCGATCAATGATAACCCAAATCGCATCCGGTCGATTCGATCGATGAGGTAATCCCGTTACAAAATCCATTGAGATATCCTCCCATTTCCATTCTGGGATCTTTGGTTGCTGTAATAGCCCAGAAGGCTTTTGGTACTCGATCTTAACTCTTGAGCACGTTAAACAGTTAGCCACATATCGCGCGATGTCGGCTTTCATATTCGGCCACCAATACAAGTTCTTCAAATCTTGGTACATTTTATCCGATCCAGGGTGCAACGAATACCTTGACTTGTGAGCCTCGTCCATCACGAGCTCACGAAGATTTCCAAGTAAAGGAATCCAAATTCTATCATTATAATACCTGAGTCCGTCGGACTTAATTTCGGAGTTGCCATCCACCCCTCGCAGTGCTTCAGCTGCGAAATTTTCCTCTTTCAAAGCTTCTTGTTGGGCATCGCGGATCCGATCCGGCAATCCCGTGTGAATGGTAAGTTGCAGCGCTCGTACCCGTCGAGGCTTTTCATACTCCTTTCGACTTAATGCATCTGCCACAACATTGGCTTTTCCTGGATGATACTTAATTGCTAAGTCATAGTCATTTAGTAACTCGACCCACCGCCGTTGTCGCATATTGAGATCCTTCTGTTCAAAGATGTGCTTTAGGCTTTTGTGGTCGGTAAATATCGTGCACTTTGTTCCGTAGAGGTAATGTCTCCAAATCTTAGGTGCAAATACAACGGCTCCCAATTCCAAATCATGCGTTGTATAATTCTTCTCAGTATCCTTCAGTTGCCTGGACCCGTAGGCAATCACTTTGTCTCGTTGCATCAACACACAACCGAGTCCTTGGATGGATGCATCACAGTAGACCACGATCACACCCCCAATTTAACCACTAACGGAGTTTATACCGTTAAGGGGTGCGAGCAAACCAGGACCACAACCATTAGTTACAAATACTAAACGAATCAGAGTAAAGTCCAAACATTAATAATAAAAACAGTTTAACAGTACGCAGCGGAAAACATTGTCTTTAGCACTAACCTCGTGCTTTACAAAATCAGTGTTTTAAATTCTCAATTAAGTTTAACTAAAAATAAAATGTCTTCGTGTGCCATGCCAACCCGATCCGGATACTCCTTAGCGATCTGCAAAAGTTTAAACCACGCAAGTGTCAACCTAACGGTTGGTGAGTTCACGGTGGGCATGTCATGCATTGGCCCGGTCTCATAAGCGTATGTATCAACATATAATAAGTATTAGTTTGGCAAACATTTCCAATTGTTGAATTATCGAATATGCACTAGTTAAGTAGAAGTTAAAGTGGTCAACCGATATCGCGGGTAGTTAATCCGGTTTCCATGCACTAAGGAAGTTCGTACCAAAGCTGACGGATAATTGTAGTGGCAGCACCATCATCTATTTTGTTTTGCGGACCTACGTCATCGCGGCTTTGCCTCCCCCGTGTCCTCTCGGGACCACGGTCAGATAGGCTGATATTGTACCTCCGTGCACCTCCAATGTCACGAGGCGGAGTTTGTCAAACTCCAGTAGATCTACCCAACATCCCCTCGCTTTACAATTAATGGTACAATTAAGTTGAGGACTTTTTCAGTTATAAGGCAATCCTTAGAAATCATGTGATATCATGTGGTTTAGACTTTAACCTACACTAGTCATATTAAAATGGTTTACTTTGGGTTTTCACGAATCCCGAAAACATTTTCAGTTTGTTTTAGAAATAGTTGTTTAAGTATTTCACAAGTGCTTCCCATAAAACACTTCAAGTTCATCAAGTGGGTGCCAGGCACTCCTAGGTTTTCAAGTTCATTAGAGAGGTGCATAGCACTCCTAAGGTTGTCAGCATTGTCTTTCATTGAGTTATTCTGTGTAACCCAAACGGGCTCACGGTAAATGGGTTAGTGACACTCACCTTGGGTTGTACTGCTACACTTGTTAATAATCCAAGTATTGCTTAACGAAGACCTATGAACACGTTTAGGTCTTAAGTATTAGTTTTGTGTCTAAACTCTACATAACGTCACTATGGCCCATAACATAGCACGTTGGACTATAACACGACATACCGACACACGACACCGATGGTTGATCATAAACAAGGGTTCATATAATACAGAAATCATAGTATGTCTTATCATAGCATAATCATGTAAGTCATAGCATAGCATTCAAATAAGTTGCACAAGTTTGGGTTTAGTCTGGCGAAACTGCTGGAGAAACTGCTAGAGAAACTGCTAGAGAAACTGCTAGAGAAACTGCTAGAGAAACTGCTAGTTTCGCTAGCTAGTTTCGCCAGCAACTGGTTGAACTTTCGTTCAGGGACAAGGTCAGTTTCGTTCACGAGAGACACTACAGTTTCGCTGCACAGTGTCGCTGGAAGGAGATATGCATAGTTTCGCTGGATAGTTTCTCCTAATGAATGCACAGTGTCGCTGGTCGCTAAAAAACCCGTAAATTTGACTAAAAATCTTTCTAACAGCCTCCATACTTCATGTAATTCATTTTCAAGCATACATAATCATTTAGGAACATCACAAGAGCATTTTTAACATCATAAACATGTATTTTCATCATCAAATCTTCAAGAACACATTTTTCACAAAATAACCTAATCTAGCATGAATCTCTATTATGGATCAGTTTCACACGTAAAGTTGTAGTCTTTATGATAGATCTAGTATTCCTAAGCATTCTTACAGAAAATCTAACGATTACATGGAGATCTAGGCATGCTTTATGAAGGAAACACATAGAAAAGCAAGAAACATGGTCATGGGACTCACGGTTTGATCTAGGATCGATGGATGATCTTCTTCTACAGAAAAGATGGCTGATCTTGATGATCTCTAAGGCTGGTCCAGAATCGCAAGAGGGAGAGAGTGTGTGTGTGTTTCTTGTGTGATGTATGCAAATGGGTAATTAGGGTTTAAAGCTTCATTTAAATACTAATGGCCATCATGGGCTTTCATTGGGATTTGGGCCCCCAATGATTAGCCATCATTAGCCCATGATTAGTCTAATGACTAGCCCAATCATTAATCATGTATGCATACACTTAGTTACCCGGTTAAACATATAATCACATAATTAGGCAATTTGTCACATAATTTATCAAATAATTAAATAGTCATTCTTTTTAATAAAAATCATGCATTTAAATCACGTTTCTCATAATAACAACATATAAATAAATACATAGCACATATGGATGGGTTCGGTGATCAACCAAAGGTCGTGGACGTATTCGGCCTAGTTAAGCATTAGTTACTAAGTTAACACTATTAACGTAACTAACGGAGATTGTCTAACGGAAGTAAACCTTGAAATTCCCGGATGTCACAGGTGAGATATCATACATTGATATGATAGATTATGATGAGTTTTCTATCCATGAGATTGATGTAATGTTGAAGAAATTAGGCTATGCAGAGGATGGAATACGGTTTTATCATTACAAGGTTCCAGGAAAGGACTTAGATTTAGGACTTAGAACACTGGTAATGATCAGGAATTATTGTCAATGTTGGAACATGTTCACAACTTTAAGGTTATTGAAGCGTATGTTGAGCATGGGAGCACAAAGATAAACCCATTTTCACATAATTCTAATGTTGTGATCGAGGAGTTGAATAATTTACAAATAGGTTGGCATTCGATACAAGTTGAACAAGAGGTGATTGACCATAATGTTAGGGAGGGGGCTGAACAAGTTGATGCACAGATACAAGATAATGCAGATGATGTATTCTTGGCTAAATTCTTTAGTGATAATCAAGATCAGTTTGTTGAGAAAATTGGAGAAGAAGGGGATGATTTGAATCCACCTTCTGTTGAGAACATTGGAGAAGAAGATTATGATCCTGATTACATTGTGGATGAAGATTATTTGGATGATGATGTAGAGGTGGACATGCAGCATTTTAAAGCATCTGTGGACATGGAAGAAGATGATGACATTAATGATGATGATAATGTGGATGAAATGGAAGAAGGTGTGGAGATAGATATGGAAGATTTTGATAGTGATTCTGATAAAGAATGTCCTTTGAAAGACAGGTTGGCAAAGTTAAAGAAGCAAAAAAAATAATGGAAGCCAGATGTTCCTTCACCATTTTATGTTGGCCAAACAATTGCAGAGAAAAAAGTGATACAAAAGGCAGTGATTCAAAATGCATTAGAAAGTAGAAGACAACTTGTTTTTTTATAAAAATGATAAATTGAGAATTTGTGTGGTGTGCAAGGGGACAAATCCAGATCTTGTTTGTAGTGAAAATGGGAAATCTTCAAAGGGAGGTGGGTCCAGTGTGGGTGGTACAAGTGGTAGTTCAAAGGCAATAAAGAAAAAAAGGTTTCCAAAGCCCACTTGCCCTTGGACTTTACACGTAACAAGGGCTAATGTTGGACACTTGTGGTGTGTGGAAACTTTTAAAGAAGTGCACAGGTGCCTACAGATAATAGATGTGAAGTTGTACACTGTCTCTGCTGTTGCAAGAGAACTGGAACCAAGAGTTGAGGCAAATCCTAGTATTCCTCTTAATGCCATTCAAGATATACTACAAAGGAAGCATCAGGTAGAAATTTCATTTCAAAAGATTTTTAGGGCAAAGCATATGGCTTTAAAGAAATGGTGACTACACTGCACAGTATGGGCTGTTAAGGGATTACTGTGATGAGCTGTTGAGATCCAACCCTGGTTCTATAGTTAAAATTGACGTTGAGACTGAGTGCAATCCGGCTACTTCCACTAGACAGTTCAAAAGAATATACATATGTTTTGCTGCCATGAAAAGGATTTTTAAAGCTTGTGGAAGAGATCTAATTGGTTTAGATGGATGTTTTATGAAAGAGCCATTTCCAGGTCAGATTTTGACTGCAGTTGGGGTTGACTCCAACAATGGAATATACCCAGTTGCATATGCTATAGTGGAGGCTGAAACCATTAGCTCCTGGACTTGGTTTTTGAACTGTCTTGGAGATGATCTGGACCTGTATTCCAATTCAAATTTCACTTTCATAAGTGACAGACAAAAGGTATTTTATAAGTTTTCATACAAGTTATTTATTCGCAGTTTGTTAACTAGTTTGTTCTTTACACTGTTTTTCAATTATAGGGAATTATACCAGCTTTATCTAAGGTCTTCCCAGCTGCTGAACATAGATTTTGTTTAAGGCACATTCATGAGAACATGAAGTCCAAATGGAGAGGCCCTATGTAAAAGGACCTTCTCTGGAGATGTGCTACTGCAACCACAATGCCTCGTTTTAATAGATGTATGGAAGCAGTAAGGACCCAGGATGTTGGCCTCCATCAATGGTTAAAAGAAATACCTGCTAATTATTGGAGCAAATCTCATTTCAGTGGTTTGTTTTAATATTTCACATGTTTATTATTCTTAGCCACTAAACTTGACTTGTCTGATTACATTGTATTATTTTTAACAGGGAGAGCAAAGTGTGATATCTTATTGAACAACCTTTGTGAGGTCTTTAACAGACACTTGGTAGGAGGTAGAGATAAACCTATAATTACATGCTTGGAGTACATAAGGGAGTATATGATGAAAAGGATTGTTGCTTTGCACAAGGTGATTTCCAAGTGTGAAGGCCCCTTAACACCTGCTGCAACCAAGGCATTTTCATTTATAAAAAATAAGGCTAATGACTACAAAGTGATTCTATGTGGAATAAAAATATATCAGGTGACTGGATCGTGGAATGATCAGGTAGTTGTTGATTTGGTAAAAAAAACATGCTCTTGCAGGAAATGGGAGGTTTCTGGAATTCCATGTAAGCATGCAATTGCATGTATCTGGGATCTTGCAAGGCGTGAAGAACTTGATAATGTTCCTGAAGCTTGGGTGTCAAAGTTTACTGGTTGCAAACTTGGAAGGATGTCTACCAACACACAATTGAAGCAACAAATGGGAGAACTATGTGGACACCATCAAACTGCCCAACAACTTTGATACCTCCTAAGCATTATGTCCAAGTTGGAAGGCCTAAGAAGAAGAGAAAGAAATCAGCTGAGGAGTTGGCGGAGAGCATAAGCAAGCATGGGAAAATCACAAGAAAAGGTGGTTCTGTTACATGTAGCAAGTGCCAAAACAAAGGACACAATGCAAGGTCTTGCAAAGGTCAAGGTGGTCCAAGTCATGGAGTTTCACAATATGTTTCTCAAGGTGCTCCAGGAGCAAGTCAAGGAAAATAGTTTGGTTGCATCCTTTAGTATTTTGTTATTATGTATGTCTGAAACAACACATATTTGGTTGAATATTTTGGTTGTCTAGGACTATTAACTCTACTACTATATTATGTTTTGGGATCTATAATACATTTTGGTATTATGTTTGGTTGAGACAGACTTGTTTATGCATCAGAAGGTGTATTTGGTTAATTTTAATGGTTTACTTTATTACTTTTTTTTTGCATCAGCATGATGTTGTTCAGAAGTTTTGAATCAGCATGACTGGTATAGGATGGTGGAAATTTATGCTAGTTTGCCTTTCTAAATACAGTCATGTTCAGTGGCTTTTATTTTGGTTGCTGTTGTTTTTTGGGATTCTATTTGGAAGTTGTAACATGTGATTCTGCCTCAACCCCGTTGGTCAATGGGAAATAACTATTTTAAAATATGCATGTTTGTAGAATATAATACATGTATATAAAAAAATGGAGACATGTACAATGGTGTGGGATTTGGTTTTGTTTAAAGCAAGTGGTGTGAGATATGTACAATGGTGTGGGAATGCTTGACGCTTCTGCTACTGCCTGCTGACATCTTTGTTGGATTTTTCTTTATATTATTTATATGTTTTGGTTTAGGAGATATACTAGGAATCCATCTTTTAATGCGTGAAAACCAACTGCACTTGTTTTACATTCTTTATAATGTTTTGTACACCACAACACTACCCTCACATTTAACGTGGTTTTTATTATATTGGATCTTTAACCAAGTTATGCGAATTTCCCAAACTACCCTCACATTTAACGATCAAATTGGATGGTGTTAGTGAGAGGTACTCAAATCAAAACAAAAATTAAACCACAGGTTACTAATTGAAAGAAATTGAAAGTTCATACTCAAGAGGTTATAAAGTTTAAACCACAGGGACTCAAAAGGAAATTAACTCTAAGATATATTAAAAGTATGAGTTTTTTTTTTATTTATTTATTTTTTTTAAAATTTTTTTTGCACATGTGCATCACACAAAAAACGAAACGTTATATTAAAAGTAAGACTTTGTGGCAAATTTTAAAAAATATATATTAACATATGAAGAAGTTATAGAGGTTTTAATATGTGTTTTCGCGTTTTCGCAATATATATATATATATATGTGTGTGTGTGTGTGTGTGTGTGTGTTTTCACATGATCCTAACACATATATTTTTAGGGAAAGGATCATGTAAAAACATTTTGTTATTGCGAAAACACGAAAACAAATATTAAAACATCTATAACTTATTCATACGTTAATATTTTTTTAAAAAAATTTACACCAAAAGTCTTAAAATTATGTTACATTTAATTCTGAAACTTTTTTAACAGTTAACATTTCGTGATTTTTTTATTATTGCACATATGCATTATAAGTATTTATTATATTACACATGTGCAATAATGTCGTTAGTACTACACAAGGGGAAATATCATGCGGAAAAACACTTCTTATATTAAAAACAAAAAGAAACTAAAACATTTATAGTACTAATGATAGTGTTACATACGCATTATGACTAACAGTTATAGTAGACATGTGTAATATTTATTTGCAATATTAAAAAAATGAAACGTTAATTTTTTTTAGTTTTTTCTAAACTTAAAGATAACAGAATTATAATATTTATGGTGTAATTTTTTATAAAAAAATATAAATGTATACCTCATGTATGAAATATTTTTTAATAGTGCACATATGAAATATAATTAAAATACTTATATTTCACATGTGCAATAATTAAAAAAAATGTTAATGTTTTTTAACTTTTTCCTGAATTAAATATAACATAATTCTAATATTTTTGGTGCAAATTTAAAATATATATTAACTTATAAAGAAGTTATAGAGATTTTAATATTTGTTTTCGTTTTTTCGCAACAAAAGTTCTTATATATATATATATATATATATATATATATATATATATATATATAGGGAGAGGATCATCTGAGAACCAATTTGATTTGATAACTAAAAAGAACTAATTTGTGCCACACGTTTATTTACATGTATCCCCCTCCCATGAATTGTAGTGGTCCCCCCTGAAATTTGTGGTTGATATTTAGTTCTCAAAAGTTCTCAAAATAAAAAGTTATCATTTGAATTTAACCATATATATATATATATATATATATATATATATATATATATCTATAAATATATATATGAAAAGATTGGTGGCCACGTGGCATCACCACAACACCCCATTCTTTGGTTTTCCCGCCTAGGTGATATCCTATAAAATCATTCGGATCTGTTCGGATCTCCTTACAATACGTGACCCAAAACAAATCCTCCGACTTATTTGCAGAACTTCTTATAAACCCTAATCCGCATCTCCCTTAAATTCAACTACACGGTTAGCTTTCTCCCTTCAATTGATCATTTGAATCATCAACGAATAATCGCAGCTTCAGTATCATCGTTCCACTAAGAGGGATTTAGGTAAGTTATATATGCTTAAAGATCGCAAATCCTCTACGCAAATCCTATACGGAAATCTGATTTAACGCAATTTCTTTTTGTATTCTGTTCTAATTTCATCATCGTTTTTATATATATATGATGGATGTGAAAACCAATCGATTTCATATGTTTGATTTCGTTTTCGTAAATCGTCCTTCGATTTACACAACCCGTGCCATGCTTCGTCTTCGAGTCAATCTCTACTTTCCTATGGCTATGGATTTCATATGGTTATCAATTTCATATGGTTATCAATTAACCCACTATGAACAAAACCCTACTTTCCTCACCACACCTCAGTTTCGTCTTCCTCTCTGGTTGGTTTTCTTTGATCAAAGCTTTTTTCTAACCCTAAAGAGGGAGAAAATGAAGGCTGAAGACGAGGCTAAATCCAAAATCAACAAGAAAGATGACCAGATAGGTATGTTTTCGATTAATTAACACCCATATGATTTCTATCGATTAATAATAATTCTCCATCGCAAACTTCTCTAATCGAGCATGCTCCTTTTAATTCAGGGTTTAAATCTATGCTTTTGGGAAAACAGAGGCTAATTCTGGTTTAAAACAGAGGCTGATTCAAGCTACTGTGAACCAGGTTAGATTTTGTTTTGTCGAATATTGTACAGGTAGTGGTTATGGTGAATATTTAAGTAGAGGCTAAATCTGATGATGAAGGTATTTTGACAGTTTAATGTCAACTGCTTTTGTTTATATTATTATAGGCTCTTTTTGTTTTCTTATTTGCCGGACGTTAGCTTTGTATAGAGGTTCGGTTTTGCTCTATTCAGTGTGTTTGTATGTTTTCCTGTTCTCCTCATGCTGTTATGTGGTTATAATAATCCTTTTGGATGTTTACTTGTGCTGTTTAACATTTAAAATAAATTTTTGATCTCTAAGTTTTAAGAGCATACGGAGATCAACTTGAGATTGTTATTAGATTTCGTTTTAAGGATAACACTGATTAACCCTAACAAGATATCTTCTTCTTTTTTTCGGCTGAATATGAAGATTCACTGGTTTCTTGGTATATTAATTAGGTACTGTAAAATTGGAGAGTTTGATTCAACAATCCTATCATAGAAAAAGGTTTATACCT
>JBCNJP010000027.1:58757541-58780661 GCA_039602395.1 Deinandra increscens subsp. villosa
TCGTCGTCGTGAACACGCGAACCGAAGACAAATAACGCGTTAAAAACTATGAAGAGTTGAGGACAATGAAGAGTTTCCTGGTATTCTTAACGATTAAGAGTGGTGGGATCTTTATGGTCACGAGGTCATTGAAATTGTTATGTTTTATGAGGCCCTCTTAATGTGACCTCATCAAAACTATCATCAAAATTATTATGTTCATGAATTCAACTTAAAACACTGTTTATGACTTATTGCATGGCGTACGACACGGATTGACTTCCTCACTATGGAATTCATTGACCCTCGGATTTTGATTTAAAAAGTACTATGTTATTACTGATATCTTAAAAACTCTGTTGATGACTTCTATCTTACAACTCATTTGGTTTTAAATTACTATGTTTGTGACCAATATATATTTCAATTCGAGTGTTTGTTGTTATTTGTTTGAGTTCTAAAAAAACGAATACCTGGATGTAAATTGTCGTGCCGCCATAACAAGTGAACAGAAGACGAATACCACGTTGTAGTTTGTTGTGCCGCTGCAACGCGCGAACAGAAGACGAATAACACGTTATATACTGTTTCCGCCGCAACGCGCGGGCACACGGCTAGTATATATATATATATATATATATATATATATATATATATATATATATATATATATTGGAAGTACCAGCGGCATATCCACCACATAATAATAAATCGAATGTATCACCTGTTCTCATATACTATACCGTTTATTAATAATTCCTTTATCACTTGACTATTTAAGTTCAAAGCAAGGATATCACATATCACATCACAGTCATTATAATTACGTTATAACACGTATAAATGATTTAACATCATTTTCATAACATAACGTGTGTATATATATATATATATATATATATATATATATATATTTATCTATATATATTATCCCAAAATTCTTTCTAACAGTTTATCAATTCAAGATAATTCACATATATGCATTTTAATGCATTCCCATAACAGTTCACGTATATATATCAATCCAACAACATTTTAATAGTTATATATTCATTTAACAATTAACACCTTAACAATTAATATACATATCCACTCAAAGGCAGTCTAACAGTTTAATACTCTAGTAGTTCAGATAGACAACATTTCAGTTATAAATCATTTAAATGCATTTTTATAACGTTTGTATGTATATCTCGCCCAAGAAATACCGAATGGAATAGAATAACTAGCATGTACTTATTGACTAAAATAATGAAGTCGGGATTGGAGCGACCAACCGTAAGCAGGGTTGTCAACCCAAATAGATCTATTCACTAGCTATCATTTCGTACCAGAACTAACTGATATCAACTAATAGTGGGATTTTTTTTGCAAACGTTATATAACGAAATGTACTCTAGTTGGCAGTAACAGAACATGTAATCATACGTCTAACAATTAGGCCATAATATCAAGTAAAAGAAAGTTTGATTTGTTCATGATTTCTCCCCCAAAGTATTTGAAACAGTTTTAAAAGAAAGGAGCCGTGAGACTCACCTGATCAAGGTAAATAGTGAAAATGTCTCGCTCTGGATAATGTAGCAAGCAAGTATCGTCCTAATAATATATAAATAGACAATTGCATAAGGGTCTTGATCATTTGAGTAACGATTAGTCGTCACCTAAGTGATACCGGTCAAGTCTTGACGTATTATCCCGTTTGTATTTGTTTGGAAAAACCTGATTGTTAGTATTTATTGCTCAATAAATACGTAAGTTTAATAATTATATTTATGTTCAAATAAATATAAAGGAAATGTCGTAAAGCGAAAGAAATCGTCAAAGAATATATAAATAACCAAGTTTTCAACATTTGCCAAATAACAATGTTTATTATTTATTTTATTGTTCAAGTGAATATATATTTCTAGTTTTAAATTTCCAATTACGATAAGTTGTATGGTTAAAATATTTATTGTTTAATAAATTCTTATAGTGATAACTATAGTCAAATAATTAAATATGTATCTTATAAAAATAATTATGTCCTAACTATTCCAAGTTATGCAATGCTATATATATATATATATATATATATATATATATATATATATATATATATATATATGAAATAATAAGCTTGTGACAAATAATAAGATGTTTTATTATTTAACGCTTATATATTTATACATCTTTAGTTGGTGATTATAATTATTGTCAAATTATAAAAACTAATTTAGTAAGTCTTATGAAACCATAAGTTTCAAAACTTCTTAAATAATTATAAGATAGAAAATAATTATTTAAAGTTTTATAAAATCGTATAACAACTACATTTATTATTTAACTTTCGAAAATGTGTACGCTTTCGATTACGCATTAAATATACGTATAAATAGTATTGTGTCAAATATGTTTAGTGTTTAAGAAAAATAGAAATCGTTTAATATAAACTAAATATCCACTAACAAAATGTTAGGACTAATCCATATAATCAAATATGAAATGTAACTAACACCCATGTAGTTCATGTCATTTTTATAAGATAACTTATGCGTATATTTAGGTCTTTGATTAATATCCACTGACACTTTTAGTGTTAGGACTTAGTTTCAATAATAATTAGTAATGTGATAGAAGCAAGAACATGACTCACTAGTGAGTTCATTAGACATAGTCTTGGGGTTTTGTTCTTGTTCCACATGCTAACAAATAAGAAAAAATAAGAAAATAGACCAAAGTGTGCACACAATACTTCCATATGGTTTCTTGGTGTGTTCAGCCATATTGTGGTATGATTTAAGCCTCAAAGGCACCATCAATATGTTTAGATTAAAATCAAACAAATCCACTAACAATTTTAATAGTTCATCCATTTTTATAGTTTAGAAATATATAAGAAAAGAGATGATCATTAAGACTTGGGTGGATCTTTGGGTGTTAGAAAATGTATAAAATATAGAGAAAAAAATGAGGTTTTGGAAGGCTTACAGGGGTTTGAGGGCTGTCGAGAGGAGGAGGAAGAAGGGCAGCGACTTGTGGTGGTTCTTGGTGGATCAGCGGCGGGCTGGGGTGGCGTGGGTGGTGGCTGGTAGGCGAAAGCAGGGTCGGGGGAGGGTTTCTTGACCGAACACAAGGGAAGGGGAGGAGACGGTGTTGTGGTGTGGTGTTTGTGTGTGGTGTGGCTTGATCTTATGGTGGGAGTTTTGGTTAAAAACATTTGGTCACTTCTTTGATTCATTGGATATCAAGTACTTGCCAACTAGCAAGACTTGATGGGTGGATTAGGCTTAAGCCTATTGTTAGGAGGTATCTAGCTTAATTAACATTTATATAAAAATCACACCAAATATATAAGTTGTAGGTTAAATGTATAGAATGGTAACTTGTTTTTATTTATAAAAAACTACAAGTTTAACTAGCATTTTATAAAAAGATGGTGATGGAATACTAGTCAAATTTTTATAAAAAAACAAGGATGATGAGTCTATAAAAACAAAACTACAAAGGTGATGGGTGTCACACCCCAATCGACGACGGAAACGTCAAGGCATGATTAGATTGCCCATAAGCTCATGACAACTAATTTAGTGACAATAATTTAGTGAATTTCATTAATAATAATGAAAAATAAAACAATACACCACATGTTGATAACAAATACAATTTCTTTATTAAACTAGGTCCAAAAGCCCTATGCGATAGCATCTTGAAACATCAACATCTTAGCCTGCAACATATATAAAATAAAGGGGGGGGGGGTCAACTATAAATAGTTTGTGAGTAACCACAAGTTTGATACATACCATATAGTTAAAAAACATGCTTTACGTTTCATATGATAGAATAAGTGAAATATAACATGCTAGAAGATATTGACAACATGAAAGACTAGGCATAACCAAAATTGCTGGTATAAAATGACAACATGAAAGACTATGCATAAAC
This sequence comes from Deinandra increscens subsp. villosa, assembly GCA_039602395.1. NCBI lineage: Eukaryota > Viridiplantae > Streptophyta > Magnoliopsida > Asterales > Asteraceae > Deinandra > Deinandra increscens. Next base: position 58,761,448 of record JBCNJP010000027.1, read on the forward strand.
AAACCTCAATGACATATGATAGATTCCCTAACCCACAGGTTAGACTATATGAAATAATGAAATAGGCTCCAAACACCCAACGCCGAACCGGTCAAGTTGAGCGGGTTGTCAACCGATAGATCTACCTTTGTTACCCCAGGCCTTACATTAATGTTTATGCCAAATGAAAGACATGACAATCATGACATACTTGACATCCGATGATAAACATGAAAACCTTTGAAAAACATGAGAACCTTTGAAATCACATATTGACAAATCATGCTATAAGTCACATAACACATAATTCACACATAGATCACATACGCATGGTAAATGATAAACTTGAAATACAACACTTTGAAATAGGATACATGTTGCAACCCCAAAAATGAGAAAATGAGAAAAGGGGCAAGGATTACTCACTTGGATTAGAAGTTAAGTCCACGAAGCGAAAAGTGAAAGTGAAAAGAATAGTCCCGAAGATTCATCCTAAAAGAATAGAAAGGGACGACATGAATATTGGAATATGGGAATCTAAGCTCTTATGCATTTGGGGGATGGGTTATAACGTTAAAAATCGAAGTTTGAAAAATGGTAACTTTTAAGAGTAATAATACCTTAAACGTTACTAGACATGCTTTGGCCGAATAGGTTATGACACTCTCATCGGGGCATCCCAGGTAAGCATCCAGGTCCGACTATGGGATTTATGCGAACACTAATCCTTTGACAGAGACCCCAACTACCGGTGTTTTCACCCTTCCAGTTACTACATGTCATACGCGTCTCAAGTACCATCACTAAATATGTTGTTAAACAGTGGTCGATTTCTAAGCTATTTGAAATTCTTAAAAAAAGAGTTTATGTTCAAAACCTGAATTACATATTAAAATAATTAAGAATTAGTTTAATTGTTGATTTGTGAAGAACAAGCCTTAATCCCCAATTTGTTCATGCATAAAAACGTTGAATTTTGGATTAGAAGAATATAGATGAAATTGGACATGATAGTTTAGACTCGTAGGGCCTAGCGAGCCTCTACAAGGCTACAACAAGCCTAATTCGGCCTAAGAAGGGCAACACGTCCTAATGACGTGCATTTGCAAAGCTAGGCCATCCAAATGACAAGCCTTAACAATGCTAGGCAGCCTTAGCAAGGCTACCTAAACGAGCCTAAAGCACCTAACTAAGAACCTAAAGTAAACTAATTAAACTAAGAAAGCGATAAATAAATGAATAACGAAAGGAATGAAAGAAACGAAGAAAAAGAATAAGAATTACCTCAAAGAAGCTTTTCAAATAAGACGAGCTTGAAGAGCAGCACCTCCTCGCCGAGAGCATAAAAAAACTACTACGCACGACACCCAAAGGGGTATTGTGCTTGTGGAACCGTCAAAATTTGGCCTTTTCACTTGTTTATACTCAAACTAGGAGTTGCAAGCTATTAGGGACCTAACAAGGGTATTTATAGGTGTGAAATGAAGGAAAAAATAGTACAATGGGCAATGCGGGATGAGTTTAGAAGGAAAATCGCGTCTTTGCAATCAACAATAACACCAAACTTGTTTTCGCGATTCCCGCTTCGTTATAACTTGGTTTTGCATACGGTTTTCGCCCACGTTCACCATTTTCAGAGTACTATCATATGGAAGAGAGTAATATACCATTTATGGTGTTGCGAATTGGGTTTAAATATTGGATCTTGATGTGGGTCGAGTTTTCAAGTTTTTAAAACATACGGATGTTACAATGGGCTAGAACTTTATAAAGATATAACACAAGATGGTGGGCTTGGGATTTGTTTTGATCCGAAAAAATTCAAAGGAATAAGGGGTTGGGCCGGTCTCGGTTTGGGCCGAGAAATAGGGAAACGGTTGGGCCGGTTCTCGGTTGGGCCGCGAAAAGAAAAAAAAGTTGGGCTGCTTTGGGCCGCGGGTCAAGCTAGGCGATCTGGTCCGAGACTCGGGGTTTTGGATTGGGCCGTTGTTCCAAGTTGCGGGCTCGGTTGACACGTTTTTGAATTATTGGGCTGAACTGAGCCCAATAGGGGTTACAGGTTCCATTATATCAAAACGGGTGGTTTTTAATAAAAACAAGTTTTTTCCGAACGAGTCTTGATAAAAATAGATGATATTTATTTTATTCGGGTATCAAAACAATATCAAATTGTGTCGGTTAGTTATTTACATAATGTTTTATGTAAAAGGTTTTTATACGTGAGTGATAAAAATATAAATTCGTTTGTTCGTGTGTTTTTAACCTCGACTATTTTCGATTTTTAAAACCAGTAAAGTTTTAAATAAATAATCACTTAAAATGGTTTGACGTTTCGTTGTAATTATCATATGACACTGGATTTAAGAAAATATAAAAAGTACATTTTTATATTTGTTTTTCTTATTGTTAAAATTCCATAAATTAGTTTACTAAATTTTTTATTAGTTACGAGTATATGTTTCAATACAAACGAGGGAATTTATCTACGTCGGATTTATCATGCATAACTGTAATTAACAGACAAATTAAATCAGGTAATGCATGCATTTAACAAAATTAAAACTCCAAGTAACAAGTTGACTTGGATTTTTGGACGGGGTGTCACAAGTTCTAAGGTCCACAAACAAAATACAAGAAAAACTTTCAGTTCTAAGTCCTCAATGGGACAATGGGCTAAGAAAGAATAATCATTAATGATACTTGAGCCCATTAACATACAAATAAACATATAGTGGATTAAAATCTAGTCTTATAGAGATTAATTACGATCCTTACACTAGAAATAAACCAAAAGAACGATTGTAACGAGAGTTAGTGACAAATATAATGTCAAGGTTATACGAACCATGTGTCAACATTACTTGGAACCTAGTATCCTTACTAAAGTAATACTTTGACACATATAAGGTTTCACATGGCCATGACAAGGACACTATTACCTTAAATTCTCAAAGTTGTTGGTTATAATAGTTTTAGTTGTGTTCACATGGATTAAAATATTTATAACTTATAACTAAATGATTCAAGTTCACAATCTTTGTTATCATATAAGTGAGAACTTAACAAATATAGTGAGAACTTAACAAATAAGTGAGAACTTAACAAATATAGTAATTACCCTATAATACAATACACAACATATTGTACCCCTTTTGATGCTCAGATTACAACTCCTTATGCACATCTCTGTTACCCCTTTTGATGCTCAGATTACAATCCTTTTATGCACATCTCGGTTATGTGGTTGTGATGTCTGTTGTACCTTCCCTTCTTTTGACCCATACATTCACGCATACATCTGTCCCTTCCCTTTCAGCTTTCACCCATACATTTACCCATACATACTCTCTCTCTATTTTTCTCACTATAACCCTCTCTACTATTCTCTCCATTGAGTTTATGCTTCAGATTCTTGCTGTTGAAGATGATCTAATCAAGGGTGTCTACGATGCTCTACGATGGTCGTGTTTTGCTGATGTGTTGGTCAGTTGGTGGTTCTTTCCGTTGTTGCTCCGCCTATGGCGTGGAAGCGGCGGCGGTTAACCCGTATTTGCGTGTGTGTTGGTTGTTCTTGCCGCTTATGCTCCGCCTATGGCGTGGTGTGTTGCTGCCGCCGATTGTGAGTCGTTTGCCTTTGTGGTTAATTCGTCCCACACGTTGTTATGCAATTAACGAGTTTTGGCTTCTCTAATCAATGGGTTAGGTTTTTTTTATTTATAGGCCTTCAATTATCAGAACTCTTCATTGGAATTTTCGTGCCGGTGAGTTTCCGTTTGCTTATTCTTCCCGTCTTAGTTTGGTTCATGTGGGGATATTACGATTGGGGTCTTTTTTTGTTATGGTATGTGGATTTATTTGGTGGTGTTTGCACATATTTATGTCTATTTTGTGATGATTAGTTTTATGGTTCATTACCGAGTTTACAGTATCCTCACTGATTGGACCTATATATGGTAACAAGTGGTTGTTGAAATTGTTTATATGTGTTTGATTACTGATGATAATCAGGTATGATTAGCAAAAATGAGCAGAATGTTTGTATGTGTTTGATTTTTGCTTCTATTGATTGTTTTTCCTTTTTTGTTTCAGGTTGTAATGCTTCTTGCATTTGATACACAGTCCATCAAGGTTATTGTAGAAGGTATTTTGTCTACTTCTTTACTGCATCCTGTTATTTGTTAGTTATAAATGTGGTGTTTGCCAATAGTATGCATTATGTGTTCTATATTTGTTATTTAAGTATATAAAGTGGAACAAAAAAACTATAAGTGAGTAAGGTGATTTATACTTCACCATATTCTAAATTTAAACTTAGTACTCTTAATATAACATATTTGTTCATAACTAATTATAAGGTTTCACAGGTCATGTGGGTTTTAATATTGCAAGAAATAGCATTCTTTATCATTTTGGATGATTGGTAATATTGAAGATAAAATAGTTTAGATTGGCAACTCCAATCAGTGCTTTAATATCTGAAAAACTAACAACCAAATTACACCTTTGTTTCGCTTCAAACTACTTAGATTAGGACCTAAAATGAATGGTTCAATAGGTGAAAATTCAACAACCAATATGTGGTTTAGTGTCAGAGTTAATTAGAATTGTTGTTGTCTTGGTATTCAATTGTGTGTTTGTTGGTTACTTATTAATGTTTAACTTTTGTTAATTCATCTATTGCTCATACTGATAATCTAATTGGAACTTTGATTAGTAATATATATCTTTGTAAACCCTCTTTAATAATTAAAGTGAAAATATAATTGGGTTTACTCATTGTTCTGTAATTCTGTCACTATGTCAGTTTTGCTTCTATTGCACTAACACATAAGTTTCACCTTTCAAGTTAGTTCTTAATTAGTCCATGAAGAATTGTTTGTGTGTCATTGTACTCCTTTTTAAAAAAATTAAATAATTGTTCTTTTTATTTTTTTATGAATTTTAACCATTTCCTTAGACCTACTGTAAAATCAAGACAAATAAATCATATATGTGAAGGTGATACAGATTACTACATTAGTCCTTCTAGAGATATTCTATCAGGTAGATATACTTCGTGATTGGTCTCCATGGTTCGTATAAGATTTGTCACTTGAAGCGCTTAATTCCATAAAATCATAAATTTTAACTATTTTATGTAGTTGGTGCAGATTACACCTTAAATCTTAAATTATTTTATGGGATTGTTAAGAGGCAATTATTTAAATGAAATGGCCTTCGGTCTAAACTAAGAAGTCATTTTAGTGTGCTTGCCAAGATAAGTGAGATGATGAGCATCAATTATTTGCATTGTTGGTTGGTTTTTTTGGTTTTACATCTAGAGGCTCAATGCTTGCAATAGGAGCCAAAGAGGACAGCCCGAAAAAAAAAGAAAATCAAGAAGGAACTGAAGAAGGAAGCGTAACCCGTGCTATTTTCCGGTAAACAGTGACCTATTGGGAAACCTATTTCGATATAAACAACCTTATGGTAGGAGATGGTAACCGCATTAGGCTATATGATGCATGAGTTGCAACAATTAGATGTTTAATTTTGGTAAACTTTTTCCCAAGTGGTTGTATGGGGTTAGTAGATGTTTAATTTTGGTAAACTTTGTCCCACATGGGATTAGTACAAGTTAAGGCTTTATGGGTTACCTTTTCTTGGTTTTATGTAATTTTCATGGTTTGGTTGCCATTAGAATGGAAACTTACATGGTTTTGTTTGTGTTTAGCATTTTGCAATTTGGTTTGGCTCCTTGGTTGTTTTTAATTGAGGCTATGGGTCCAACATTCAACTTTCTTACGTGTTCGATTTCACCGGCCAAGGAATACATAGTGGCTCGCACCGCTACAGCAACCGTGTTGCTAGCCGCAACGCGCTAATAGTATCACTTGTTATATATATCTGAAAACATATACAAAATAAAATAACTAAATACCTATACAAATTTTAGAATAACTAAGATGAAATTAGGGATGGCAATGAAACCCGTAACTGACGGGGATACCTAAAACCTGAGGCTTATGGGACGGGTAATCGGGTATGGGGTCGGGTATGGGATTAATTTTAAAAATTTTCACGGGTATGGGACAAGCATGGGAAGATTTTATACATGTTTACCCGTCCCGATTACCCGATTAGTATACCTTATAACTATACCCGATTATATAGTTGCTTTATCTTTAATTTAATGTATTTATTTTTATCTAAAAATATTTGGCCTGTATATTTAACTATACTTCTGTATGTTTCTTTAAAACGTCCATACAGTATCCATATTTCCAAATCCTAAACTAATATCAATGATGCACATATTTGTTTAGTTAGTAGCAAGCATCTGACTAGATTATTATCAATGATTAGATTATTATTAATGATGCACATATGTTTTTAGTTAGTTTTTTGATACATTTTTGATGGCTTTTATGTAATGGTTTTATGCAACAAGTATCGACTACCAAGTGATATTTGATAGTGTATAATAAACTGTATTGATACTTGTTAGATTGATAATGAAGTGTATTTAATTGTTTTTGAGAATTTTTGTGGTTATAAAAAATGTAATCGAGTAACAGTTACCCAATGGGTTTTGAGTAGGGTATACCTAATGGTTTACCTGAAACCGCTGGGTTTACATGATACCCGACGGGTAAATACCCGATAGATACCCGATGGGTTTGGGCCGGGTATGGGATAAAATTATACAACCGGGTATGGGGTTGGGATTAACCAAACCCGTCCCATAACCGCTGCACACCCCAACCTACAGCGGAAGAAGTCGGGGCGCGATGATTTTCCAGATGCACACAACACTAATTAATGTTGTGATATTGTTAATCAACCCATTTCGTATAACATAAATAATCAATACAAAACATGATATAACTCAACAACAACGAAAGAATTTAACTTAATTAATTAGGTCACACTAAGTCCGCATGCGATCCTATGGTGTCACCAGTCATGGCAAAACATCATCTAACTACATAACCTGTAACATGTATAAAACAAAGGTCAACTACGAATAGTTGGTGAGTAAACATAGGTTCAGTGTACTACATAAATTAAAACATGTGAGCCAATGTGTTAAGTGCAATCGAGTATGATAACCACAATGCTATAGAGCAAATAGCGTGCATGAGCCAACCCTGACCTCAAGGTATCCAATTACAAGGCGCCACACGTGAGGTAGGTTAAGTGAGCTTGTTAAGCCAATAGATCTATCATTGTAACCCTGGCTTTTTACAGCTAATGTCACGCGAGTATGATATCGAGCTTGATCACAACCACTCATAAATAAACACACAAGTTCACATACAAGAGCACACATAATGTTAGAGCATATTTGTTGATGCATGAACCTTGTGTGGCCGTTACTGTTCGAATTGTCAAACAGACTGATTTGTCGAAGACATGAACTGAGGTCCGAACCTCAGCCGAACTCTAGGTTCGGAGTTGGCCGAACCTAGATGGCCGAACTCCAAGTTCGGAGGGAGTTCGGATAGAGTTCGGAGGTGCCGAGTTCGGACCTTATGAAGAAGTATAAATAGATTCGTCTTTGTATTTCTTTGTAAGTTTCTGTCTTGTGTCTGTGTGTTGAGAGGGGAGGTTCTGTCCGACCTCCCCCAGAGCTTAATTGTTGTATACTCCTTCGTTATGTAATCATTCAACATGATTCAATGACAAAACTTCCGTCTCATCCATAGAAACGATCCGTAAACGGTTTTTCAGTTGGTATCAGAGCAGTTGGCTCTTTCTATGGTGGAAATCTATTGTTTTTCTTCATTTTGAGACGTTAAACCTTCGGTTAGGGGTGATTGGAAGTGTTTCTGTTTGGTTTTTAATCAATCGAGTCTTCCTGAGTCATGTTTTTACCTAACAGAAGCATCTGGATGTTCAAATTCGATCAAATTCTGAATCTAGTGAGTTTTTCCAAAATTTTTTTGGTTTTTCGCGTTCGGCCGAACTCCACGTTCGGTGTAACCGCTCCGAACTCCAGGTTCGGAGTATGCTCGGAATAACCGCTCCGAACTCCAGGTTCGGAGGGTCCGAAGGTCAGGTTCGGAGATGGCTCCGAAGGTCAGGTTCGGACAAGGTCCGAAGGTCAGTTTCGGAGAGGGTTCGGAGGATCGGGTTCGGAGGTAGATCGGACAAAGCTCGATCCCAGCCAGGGGCTCTGCCCCTTGGACCCCGCCAGGGGCTGCCGCCCCTTGGACCCTGCTTCTCAGGGGCGCTGCCCCCGAACCCCCGTTAGGTGGGAATTTTACAGAAGGGGATCAGTTATCGAGTTTACCCCTTGATTCGGTAGCTGTGGGGTGTTATGTTTGAAGAAAATCCAGATCACGATATTTGTTATGAGTTAGTGATCGAATTTCAAGAAATGTGTTTGTGGGTAGTCATGGTTCTTGATGATGGACAGAGATTCAAGAATACGTGTTTCTGATGATGGACAGAGATTCGGAGACATGGTTATGATTACTTGGGAACGTTTGTCGGAGATTATCATTCTACACAAACTGAAGATTAAATGAGATCAAAGATTCCGTTGCGGGCCACTTGAGTTTATCATTCCACTACAAGAATGCGGGGTTGGAATCATAAGAAATTGAAGATTTGAATATGTCACTTGTTTAGGGGGAAATTGGGGACCCTAAAAACTTTCAAAGTTTCATAATTGAAAAAGTGAATATTCAAAAGCAATCAGTTCAGGGATGATGGTAGTTTTTGATCTTCATGGAAATGTGGTATATTCTGATGTTCGTGCGAACCGATATGTCAAAGTTTTCAATTATGGTTTGGAACTTTCTGTCATATGCCCGATACTTTCTTGAGTTGTCGAAAGACTTGGTCAGATTCCAGTCTGCAACGAGATATACGTTTACCGGAGTAATATATTGGGATGGATATGATGCTGAGGGGGAATTTCCGTGATTGAAGATGCTGATCGTGTCTGTTTTCATAAAGATCAGAATGTGTTACAATTCGGTGAAGATTGAAGATTATTATCAAGGCGCAGTGATGTTCGTGTGTCTTTACAATTTCCGGATACAACTTATGAAGTGAACCATTATCATACATGCCGGTTCCAATTGGATGGTTGTGCTTGAAGCTAGGGGGAATTTTATTGGTTGTGGAGATTGTACAAGATTCGAATTGTGTCCTGCATACCTGATGATTCGGTCAAGGGGAGTTTGCTGAAGATAGAGATGTTTGCAGCAAGCTGACTGAAGATTGCTAGAAGATCAATGTCTGGATTCGACAGTAACGTCCAAGGGGGAATTTGTTGATGCATGAACCTTGTGTGGCCGTTACTGTTCGAATTGTCAAACAGACTGATTTGTCGAAGACATGAACTGAGGTCCGAACCTCAGCCGAACTCTAGGTTCGGAGTTGGCCGAACCTAGATGGCCGAACTCCAAGTTCGGAGGGAGTTCGGATAGAGTTCGGAGGTGCCGAGTTCGGACCTTATGAAGAAGTATAAATAGATTCGTCTTTGTATTTCTTTGTAAGTTTCTGTCTTGTGTCTGTGTGTTGAGAGGGGAGGTTCTGTCCGACCTCCCCCAGAGCTTAATTGTTGTATACTCCTTCGTTATGTAATCATTCAACATGATTCAATGACAAAACTTCCGTCTCATCCATAGAAACGATCCGTAAACGGTTTTTCAGTTCCTATGCTACAATGTGTCTCGTGTATTGTATCTAGATCAGAGCATTATTGTGTGAGTCATAGGGTCTGCGTACCATGGGTCGTACTAGTTGGTACGGAGCCAACGAACCAATGGTATGTTGGTTGGTACGCTAGACTAAGTGGCTAGTATAAATAGTTCTTGTTAGAGAGAGTGAACTAGTTTTGTAATTCTATCATTCTTAACTGTGTGTAATTAACTGTGTGTGTGTCTCTCTCTCTCTCTAGAACTCTGTGTAATCTCTTAGTGAATCAATAAAGCAAATTTTTATTTACATCGTGTTCATTGTATTTGATCGAATCATGCAGTAGTAAGATCCGTCCGTGTACTTACAACTGGTATCAGAGCAATCCAGGTTGACTTACTGCTGTGTTTTGATCAATTTTCGGATTTCTAGTGAGAGAAAGTTGGGGTTTCTTTGGTTTTTCATCAATTTTTCTCAATTCTGAGTGTTTTCTGGTGCTAAAACTGATTTCTGAACGTTCCTAATGTGTTTTCATTGCTTAGTGCTGAAATTCACAGTCCAAAACGTCCAAATTTGCAAAAATCAATCAAATCTGTGTTGGTACGCCGGATGAATACGATGGTACCCCAGATGATCCATTGGTATGCTCCTTGGTACGCTAGGCAATCTTCATAGATTTCTGGTACGCTGGTTGTTGATACGCAAGGCAATCTTCATCCGTGGTACGCGACGATTATTTCTGGTCCGGAGGCAGTTACGCCGTACCAAGGTGGTACGCTACTGTTCACTGGTACGCTGGGTTGGTTTGGTCCATTTCTTGGTACACTAAGTTCAGTGGTACGCTACTTGTAATTGGTCCGTGGTTGGTACGGTGAAGTTATTGGTACGAAAGTCGATTCTTTGGTACGCCGGCAGAATAGTAGTGTTTACTAAAACTAACATAACTTGGGTTCCGTTAAGAGTTACGGGAGCTAATACCAGCCAAAATGACCGTCTCGACGAGATCTATAATTTTACTTGCCTAATGGCATGTACCCTCCATTTCGACCCCCAAAATCCGTCTCTAAGACCTTCGTTTTTGGGTTTGAAGTTTTGACGTTCAATTTTTAACTTCAAAAATGAGCGATTTTCAAGCATTTTCAGCTGCTCAGACTTCAATGCAAATCATGATGGATTATGATATTGAAATAGGAACAACTCAGAAAGTTCCCAAGTTGCTAAAATTGGAGGATTACCATAATTGGAAGAAACGATTTGAATCATACATATTTTCTCAAGATGTTTATTGTTTGATCCTTATTGAAAAGGGGTATGAGTATCCAATGCTAAGTGTTAGAAAGCCATGAATGATTAGTGATTTTGATTCTGAGGAAAGAAACCTTTTTGCAAGAGAGAAGTAACTTATAGTTTTCTTACAATGGCATTGCCTAAAGATTTGATGCATCAGTTTAAGAAATATACAACTTCTAAGGAATTGTGGGATGCTATTGCAGAAATGTGTGAGGGTAATGAGGAATATAAAAAGACCCGAAAGAACGTTTTGAAGAAAGAATTTGATAATTTTGGATATTTTGGGAATGAGAATATGTCAGACTTGAGCGCAAGGTTTTCGCATTTGATAAATGAACTTTAAATTGTGCAAGTTGAAAAGGAGAATGATGAATTAAAAGAGAAGTTTCTGGAAGCCTTACCTGATAAATGGGAAAATTATGTTATGATGTTGACTAATGATTCAAGTTACTCAAGTTGGACATTCAATCAATTGACAAGCAAATTACAAGCTTGTGAAATGGAAATGATTGTGAAAAAGTCAGCACATCCTTCTATTCAAAATCCTGAATTATATTTTGGAGAAAATTATGCTACCATGAATGCTAAAGCAAAGTCACATCCTAGTTCAAGCTTTAATCCAACTCCAATAGCTTTTCTTGCTGGAAAGTCTGAAATTCTGGTTATTCTTCAGGTTGCAGTTTCACTATTCCTGATAAATCACCAAACATTCTATTCATGTTCAAACAGCAGAAGATTTAGCTGCATTGTTTTCTGTATACATATCATCTTCTTCTGAATCAATATATAGTCAAATTGGTAAATCTGGTTTGTTTATGTCACACCCCCAAATAACCACTAACGGAGTTTATACCGTTAAGGGGTGCGAGCAAACCAGGACCACAACCATTAGTTACAAATACTAAACGAATCAGAGTAAGTCCAAATATATATATCATAAAATAAAGTCTCAAAATACGCAGCGGAAAATATTGTCTTAGCACTAACCACGTGCTTTACAAAATCATTGTTTTAAATTCCCAATTTAGTGTAAACAAAAGTAAAATGTCTTCACGCGCCATGCCAACCCGCTCCGGATACTCCTCAGCGATCTGCAAAAGTTTAAACCACGCAAGTGTCAACCTAACGGTTGGTGAGTTCACAGTGGGCTTGTCACGCAGTGGCCCGGTCACATAATCATATTGTGTCAACATATACTTATGTAATATTTATTTGTGAAAAGCAATGCTCAGTGATAATACACCGATCCAAAATCATAGTAGCGTGATTTAGTAAAAGTATTGTCCGTAACATGCGTTATCGGGTATGTACTAGTTTTGTAAGAATTAAAGTGCTCAACCGATATCGCGGGTAGCTAATCCGTTGTTCCATGCACTAAGGAAGTTTGTACCAAAGCTGACTAATAAGTATTGTAGTGGCATCGCCATCATCTATTTTGTTTTGCAGACATATGTCATCGCGGCTTTGCCTCCCCCGTGTCCTCTCGGGATCACGGTCAGATAGGCTGATATTGTACCTCCGTGCACCTCCAGTGTCACGAGGCGGAGTTTGTCAAACTCCAGTAGATCTACCCAACATCCCCTCGCTTTACAATTAATGACACAATTAAGTTGAGGAATTTTTCAGTTAACAAGGCAATCCTTAGAAATCATGTGATATCATGTGGTTTAGACTTTAACCTACACTAGCCATATTAAAACGGTTTACCGGATTCTCATGAATCTCAAAATATTTTCAGTTTCGTTTCAGAAATATTTTGCTTAAGTTTCACAAGTGTTTCCCATAAAACACTTTAAGTTTATCAAAGAGGTGCATATCACTCATAAGGTTTCAAGTTCATAAAGAGGTGCATAGCACTCATAAGGTTGTCAGCATTGTTTTTCATTAAGTTATCCAGTGTGTCCCAAACGGGCTCACAGTAAACGGGTTAGTGACACTCACCTTTGATTGCACTGCTACACTTGCTAAATAATCCAAGTATTGTTTGCTTAACGAAGACCTAAGAACACGTTTAGGTCTTTTTTTTTGGAACGGCACTAAATTTATAAAATAGAAAGCTCTAAAAGCGAGCAAAGAGACTACATACAAAGTAAAGGATTGCGTATCCAATCGGTCCAGCAAATAACCTTATTGTTTCTAGACATAAACCAAGAAAACGAATACATTATTATAGTATCAACTATACTACCGCTCCAAGACTTATGAGGTTGAAAAATGGTGTTGTTTCGATTCTTCCAAATAATCCACCATGTGCAATAAACCACCATTTGAATCACTTCTTTCTTCAATTTTGAACCTTTGTAACTTTCAATGGCTTTTAACGTAGACTTGGGAGGGGCTGGGTCCAAGCAATCCACGTCTAACCAAACACGAATGTTGGACATTATTCTGATGAAAAAATCGCAGTCTCCAAGCAAGTGTTGAATTGTTTCCGGACGAGATTTGCAAATAGGACATAAAATCGAATCAATCTCCAACCCACGCTTAGATAAATTGAAGCGGGTAGGTAAACGATCAAGAAAAATTCTCCAAGCAACAATATTTACTTTTTTAGGGACATACCTTGACCATTGAGTTTCTGAATCTCCCACTGGAAGGAACGAACTGTCAATATGTTTTCTTGTAGCTTTGACCGAGAATTCCTTGTCCTCCTTTAAACACCAAACCCATCTATCACACTCATTATTGATAATGATATTCGAAAGCTTTCCCGAAAGAGCGTCAAATTGGGTCGATTCAGCTCCACCACGCAAATCTCTCCTCCACGAAAAAGACCAAGCATTATTAACCAGGAACTCGCAAATAAAGCCTTTTTTGTTTAAGGTCAAGGCATAGAGACGAGGAAAATCTGAAGATAAATTTCGATCTTGAAGCCAAATGTCATTCCAAAACTCAGTCGAGTTACCTTTGCCCACCCGTTTTCTAATCACATTTTCGGGGATGAGTTTTAGATTATGACATGATTCCCAACTTTTAGTGATACGAGACCACGAGCTAGAGTGTTTACCTTTTTGAATGACATCCACTTTGTCTCCATGAATGGCTTTAATTATCCGAGCCCAAATTACCTCCTTGCTATTGATAAATCTCCATCGCCATTTGTAAAGAAGAGCCATGTTCATCGCAAATAAGCTACCGATGCCAAGACCACCATGCTCTTTTTTGGCGAGGACAATCTCCCATTTAACCCAAGGGATTTTTCTATGAGTTTCTTTAAAACCCCAAAAGAATCTTGCATGGATCGACTCCAAGGCTTTGACCACTTTTTTCGGAACAAGAAATAATGAAAAGTAATAAGATCCTATGGATCCCAAAACCGAAGAGACGAGAGTAGCTCTTCCTCCTATAGAAAGAAGGTTCCTTTTCCAATTAGAAAGACGTTTTTTGAATTTGTCTAAAATATTGTCCCAATTTGACACACGTGCCATATTTTTACCAACCGGGAGGCCAAGATAAGCGAACGGTAAGGCTCCCGATTTGCACCCAACAATCTTAGCCAAATGAGTGATATCCGAAGAGGGGACCCCGATGCCAAACACGTTTAGGTCTTAAGTATTAGTATTGTGTCTAATCTTTAACATACGTCACTATGGCCCATAACATAGCACGTTGGAACTATGACACGACATACCGACACACGACACCGATGGTTGATCATAAACGGGGGTTCACATAACTCAGAAATCAAGGCATGTTTCGTTATTGCATAATCATGTAAGTCATGGCATAACATTCAAATAAGTTGTACAAGTTTGGGTTTTGGTCAGGTCACAGTTTCGCTACACAGTGTCACTACACAGTTTCGCTATGTGCACGGGCAGCACTTTCGCTAGGGAATACCCGATGACACAGTTTCGCTAGCTAGTTTCGCTCAAAACTGTTGACACAGTTTCGCTAGCATAGATTCGCTCGAAACTGGTTTGAACTTTCGTTCAGGGAAAAGGTATTGTTTCGCTCGGTAGTTTCGTTCGAGCATAACACTCAGTTTTCACCGGCGACACTATAGTTTCACTGTATAGTATCGCTGGATGAATTTCTAAACAGTTTCGCTACATAGTTTCGCCCAGAGAACACACAGTTTCGCTAATCGCGAAAAAACTCGTTTTTAAGACCAAAAATCAATCTAACAGCTTCCATACATCATGTAATTCAATATCTAGCATGCATAAACATTTACCAACATCACAGAGGAAGTTTTAACACCTTAAACATGAGTTTTCATCATCAAAGTCACCAAAAACACCTCAAAGCTCATTTTTAGCACAAAGTTAACCTAACTAGCATGAATCTTCATTATGGTTTGATTTCACACGTAAAGTTACAGACTTAATGATAGATCTAGCATTCCTAAGCATCATACTACAAGCATACACGATTTCATGAAGATCTAGGCATGCTTTTTAAGAAAACACATAGAGTATGCCAGAAAGGATGGTTTTGGAGACTCACGGTTCGATCTAGGATCCGAATGGGTGATGTCTCGAGGCTGAGATCACGGCGGCTCGTGGTGTTTCTCGGCTGACCAGGATTCAGGAGAGTGTGTGTGTGTTTTGGAGAAATGGTGTAAGTAAAATGAGAAGATTAGGGTTTTATAAAATATATAGGCCAGGAGCTAGTTTCGCTGGCAGTTTCGCTAGCCAAGCGAAACTAGTTCTGAGTGCTGGTGATAACGGTTTGTCAGGCCGTTTCAAATCCCCAACCTAGATTAAATTTGTAGTAGTGGAAGTTAGGGTTTTCGAACCTAGGGAATATGTGGAAATTGATTAAATGATTAACTAAATTAACTAAAATTTGATTAACCTAAAATTACCTACTTTGCCACTTAGTTATTTTGATTGATTGGGTGAAGTAACTAATAAAGGAACTAACTTTAACCTAGAAAATTGATTTAATTCAAATGAGACAAATCTAACCACTTCTGGATCTTGGTTGGCTACCGATCTAGAAAAAACCTAATTACTAACTAGTGACACATAGACATGCCCCCCAATTGCTTCCTTGACCTAATAACCTAGTTTCCTAATGGGCTGATTAGTCCTGCCGCAAGAAAGTGCTAGATCAATAAACAGTGGACCACTAAAACCCTAGATTACTAGTTAAATTAAACAATTTCGCATGCGGGTGTTCAACGGTAGCAAGTATTCCGGAACAACTAGTTAAGCAATTGATTAATCATAGAACGAATTTGCCAACCAATCACCAAAAGCGGTTAGTGGTGATTAGCCGGACATGGCTAATAAAACAGACATGATTATACTAAAAGATTGCATAAAATTAACGTACCGAATGATTGAATTCTCTCAAGAACTCCCAAAAAGGTTGAAAATTCGTAAGTCTCAGCCCTCTGGTCGCACAAGAATGAAAAGATAATTCTAATGACTTTACAAACAAGTTTAAATACTAAACCCTAGAAAAATCTTCTGACGACCAATTCGGGGCGTACCGCCCCGAAATGTGGGATTCTGGGCGTACCGCCCGGATTGATAATCTCGGATGCTTCTCGAAACTTTAGGGCGTACCGCCCTGATCTCTGCTTCACTGGGCGTACCGCCCAGAATTGAAACTCAGGAACTTTTCTTGATTTTCTTCTAAATCTTCACTCGTTCCGGTTCGATTCTCGATCCCTGTACCAGCAGCTTCCAATTCTCTCATAACTGCTCCAATTTGACTCATTAAGCATTCGGTACCTCAAAACATAAAACTCGTGAAAATGCCATGTAATCCAACCATTATTATAAATAAATATAACAAATTAAGCACAATAATGACGACACATTGGACTAACATCACATCCCCACACTTGACTTTTTCCGTCTCGGAAAAACTGCCATGGAATCATAATCGGGAAATCAATTTCAAATCATTCAACAATTTAATATTTATCAACCAATTCAATTCCACATTCCAAGATGTATTCATATATACTAATTGCAATCGCCGATATTTCTATCCGACTAAACCCAACCACTGATCTTTGAGCCCCCAAGGTGTTTATATAAATTACCGAATATTTGTATTAACCTACCAATGTGTCCCACATTCAGAAAATTCTAGCTCAATCTAATCCCGACTCATATTCGGTCAAAGTAAAGGGTAATAACGATGTATTATTTATATTTTCCCCACCCTAATTAAACTAGATACTCATATATCCCAAGAATGATGAAGTTGAATAGTTAATGAAATTGCTTGAGCATTTATTTGACTACTGTTGCTTCTATTTTTTTGCTTTTCTTTTTCTCTCTTTTTTTTTCTTTTTTTTTCTCAACATTTTTTTTATAGTTGGTTAATTTTAACTATGATTACCAACGGACATCATCAGAGGCATTCTTTCACAAGGTCTTACCCCCGAAATCATACGTGAGTGTTTTGCCCGCGAGATCCGAAACATCATCAGAGGTATTCTTTCACAAGGTCTTACCCCCGAAATCATACGTGAGTATTCTGTCCCTTCACTCTAATTCATTAACCAATTATTACCTATTACCTAATATGCTCAAAAGATGGAAAAATGGGGCGCCGTTATTTCTCGGATTTGCTTTCGCAAAAAGACCATAACGTGCCAGTTTATTCTGAGGATATATAAGTCTCTAATCCAAAAAGGTCTTTTTTCCTCTTAATCATCAGTTTCAATCTTACTCTAACTCGTAAAATGGGAACCCACTAGCAAACTGATTTAATTACATATTTATACACAAATAAACACCAAGGGATAATTAAGCTTTACTAAATCAGCTGGGCCTACCGACACATCACAAATTAGATATATTTTCCATTCTCTCCTTTGCCTACCACTTTTCCCTTTCTTTTCTTTATTTTAATTTTTTTCTGAAAATTGACTCCCAATTGTACTATCATTTTCCATGTACCGGCAATTTTCCCAAAACCAGATTTGACTCAAAATACTAAACTAAAAATGACTCAAAAAATTGTAAAATCTTTTTGGATTTTTTATGTTTTTCAATTTTTTTTTCAAAATAAACACAACTACCTAAAAAAATTCAAAAACTACAAAAACTGACGTCTGGTCTCCCTCCCCACACTTAAGATCGACATTGCCCTCAATGTGATAGGAAACACGCACATGACGAAAATACAGACACGAACGATAAAATAAACATAAAAATAAAGATAAAATGCAAAAATAAAAAGAAAATAAATAAATAAATAAAAAGTACAAGTTGGAACACACTCCCCTGATATCAACGTGAAAAGCTCCTCAGAAGTCGTCCAACACCCTCTCGCACAGATCGTGAATTCCAGAAATCGAATGGAAGAAGTAATGTATGGAACGTCACATCTCACTCACAGTGCTACCAGGAAACAAACACATCATACCACATATATATACAATCAAAAGAAAATCACAACCACCCAACCGGTTACCCCGTACAGTACCCCCAGTTATCATATAGTATAATATCATACAGACCATGATCTAGCAAAACAAAATAACCAAAAAGTACAAAGGTAAAAGAAACAAAACCGATCAGCAGTGGCAATGATATCAGCATGAACAGCACCTACTCCTCACCTCCTCCAGCATCATCATCAGCATCTCCAGCATCAACATCACCAGCATCAGCATCATCACCACCCTCAGGCTCCTGAAAGAAATCAGGGATCGGCATACCCTGATGGGTCATCATACAGCGCATCGCCCTCTCAATCCTCTCAAACCGAACATCCACATAATCCAACACCGTCTCCTGAACCATCTCTAATGTAACCTGATCAGCCCTCGGCGGTCTCTCTGGTCTACGCCTCAGCGGCCTCTCAACCTGATGTAAGATCCTATGCTGCCTCGCAGCCCTAGCAGCCTCGTCTCCCTGTACGATCACACCCCTAACGGCCTCCCACTGCGGGGGATCAGTCATCGTAACCATCGATGCCAGCCGCATATCGCCTAACTCGTAATGAGAAGTCTCAGCCCCAATCGTCAAATGAGTCTCCAAATACCTACCCGGCTAAAAAACGCCCAATCTCCTGGCCAGTCTAGTGACATAGGGCCCCATACTAAGATGGACGCCCTTCCCCGACGTCCTCCTCCTCGCAAATGATGAAATCAAAACCCCAGCAACATTGAGGTCATGTCCCTCAACAATCGACCGCAGAACCGCTAAATCTAGCTTCGTGACCTTCTCGACGCCAGAACGACGACCGAGAAGAGTACACGCAACTATCCTATGAATATATCGCAGCACTGGATCCCTGATCTGCGACTCCACTACACTGTCCAAGTACGGGACCGATCCAATCGCATCCCAAAATGCAGTAAGCTGTAAATCAGTAACCCCCTGGGGGTGTGGTCG
>JBCNJP010000027.1:58781161-58798141 GCA_039602395.1 Deinandra increscens subsp. villosa
ACACACATAATAATATTAGTTACCCGGTATATCAGAAGTGTGGAGGATACACCACTGGTACATCTTGTATACATACACCAATGTAAATTGGGGGATGTCTGCTTGTTGCAGTATATGAAGATCTTATCGATGTTTACTAATAACCTTAAGTCACTTTGGTATTTAACTAGGGGCGGGTAGTAGTACAGGGGGAGTTAGGAAGTAGTGTTACTCAATGGGGTTAGAGATCACTACAAATAGGAAGGGGGAGAAAGTAACTGTCCGTTATAGGGAATACTCTAGAAGGGTAAACTCGACAGTTAGCAAATAGGGGGGAAGTGGGGCTGACTGTCCGTTATAGGGAATGCCCTAGAAGGGTAAACTCGGCAGTTAGCAAATAAGGGGATATAGGGCGACTGTCCGTTGAAGGTAATGCCCTAGAAGGATAAACTCGGCAGTTAGCAAGAATGGTATCTCTGCTTATACATTAGCAGGGTTTAGACTGGTAATAGATGTTGGGGTTATAGGAAGGGATAGTGGGATAATTGGTTTTATAGAGGGTACTTCCTGTTAAGGAATATTATGTATTATATAATTTTGATATATTTTATACTTGATAAATGTTTGCAAAAAGGGATATTCCACTTAGATGTTGGGGTTATAGGAAGGGATAGTGGGATAAATGTTTGCATCGTGTGTAATCTCTTTATCAACAATCTTCAGAAGACTTGAAGTTTTGATGTTCTCTTTCCACTTAGAAACCTGCCAACATAAATAATCTTAGCGCAAAACGTCTCTTCGAGACTCCAAGATATTTTGATTTTGAAATTGATTTTGTATCACGTGTTGATCACTCGAAAACAAATCAGAAACAAAATCTTTTTGGATTTTTATAAACTTTATATCAAAACACACCTAGAATCTTTTTGGTATTTTCTGATATTGAAAAATAAATGCATTACAGAATCAGACACTATTTTTGTATTCTGTGAAAAAGATCACGACTTGGGATCATATTGGACATAACATGTTGAACTACACTTCAATTTTGATTATTGTAGCACATAAGCCATGTCGATTACAGATATAATTTGTCCAACTTTAAACTCAGGCAGAATCATACTCATAACATCTGGATATGTTAAAGTATTGATTAGATTTGCATTGACCAATGTACCCCACACTATCAGACATACTCAGATATGCTTTGCTTATAACATTTTTATGATTTTACTTGTGATTTATTACATAGTGAATGTATTCATGATTTCTTCAACTGTGTTCCATGCAAAAAAAAAAAATTAGAACGTTAAATCGTCTACCTTAAGGTCGATCTTTCGATACGCAGATAAGGCCTCGGATTTAACAAAATAATAAAATAAAACAAGTTGAAATTGTATAACCCAACAACAATCAGGTCGGTACTCCCGTACACGCAGAGAAAGTCCGATGAGTTATACGAAACACCATAGAAAATAAAGCAGAATGTCAAACGAACAACAATCAGGTCGGTCTTGTGGACACGCAGAGAAAGTCCGATCATTTGACAAAATAAAGAAAATCAAACAAGTTTAAATCTTTGCAAAATGAACACATGTATACACAGTGACTTCTCACTTTATTTTTCACATATCCTTTCTTGATATATTATAAGATACGCATCAAGATGTTGTCCATTGACCTAGAAGCAACTTTATCACAAATCTGTTCATTTTCCAAAAATGTAGACTTTGAGTTAAACTTCGGAGCTTCACCCAAAGGCTTTTCCTTTTTCTTAGACGTCGACTTCTTCTTCTTGGATGGAGTAGCAAACTTTGTATATTCATACAATTCACCTTTAGGATCAAGTGG
Source organism: Deinandra increscens subsp. villosa (assembly GCA_039602395.1). Taxonomy (NCBI): domain Eukaryota; kingdom Viridiplantae; phylum Streptophyta; class Magnoliopsida; order Asterales; family Asteraceae; genus Deinandra; species Deinandra increscens. The sequence continues at coordinate 58,782,992 of JBCNJP010000027.1, forward strand.
AGCAGATGTAACTTTAGATAAATCTACCGGTTGAGGAACCATGTGAATATCATCCTTTTTATAACTATCCTCACTTCGATCCTGTTTGTATAAGAAATTTAGGAGTGTCGGTGACAAATTGCAATTCTTCACTTGCCTTTGTAACTCCAAAATTTCCAACTTCAATTCAGAGATTTTCTATTGAGCATCAAACACTTCTTTTTGTGACTTGATGAACTTTGCATTGAGATCATCATATTCCTATGTTTGCAACTTTCGGATCTCACATTCAGCAAATAATTCTTCAAGAACACTTTCTCTTTTCTTCTTGTAAATCTCAATATCTTTAGTCAAAACTTCATTCTTATCACGATAAAGAACATTTTCATCTTGAAGTATAGAAATCTTTTTCAGAAGTTTCTCAATAGTAGCAGCAGTTTCAACAATAAGAGCATTAGCCTTTTCATACTTTTGTTGAACCGGAGAACACTTCTCAAATAGATTCTCAAAATCTTGTATTGCAACTAAAGCTTCAACTTTGGCTTTTGCACATTCTTCTGCCAATACTTTCTTTTCTTTCATCAAATTCTTATTAATCTTAGCAAGTTCAGCACACTTTGAACACACTAACAATACTCCATTCTGAACTTCTTCTATGTCACTTTCATCCCCTTTGTCATATATAACACACGAGCTTGTTTTAGAATCAGAATCAGAATCATTGACACAACCCTCAATTTGTTCAGTCTTGAAAACAACATCACAATCCTTTTTGTCTGACAAATCATTACTTTCGGATCCTAAATCACTAGATGCTGAATCGTATGATTTTATATCAGAAGAATCCGAGTCAACCTTCATGACCTGATTGTGTACACATGCCTCTCCTTTTTCTTTCAATGCATTCCATTTATCTTTAGCAATATAATATGTTGTAATTTCAAGATATAACTCTCTTGAAAGAGCAGTTTTGATAACGTCTCTGGCTTTTTCTTCATTTTTTGTATATTCTCTTTCTTCTAGAGAAAGATGTCGATGAATTATTACATCTCCTCTTGCATCAGTAAGCCAATTGAATTGATGGTATGTTACTGGTACGCAAGGCAATCTTCATCGTTGGTGTGAAGCAGTTACGTCGTACCATTTGGTCCGCTGATTGGTACGCAAGGAAATCTTCAACAGTAGTACGCTACTGTTCACTGGTACGCCGAGGTGACTGGTATGCCGATTAGTTTAGTACGTTGAGATTGATGGTACACTGAGTTCTTAGTCCGGTCAAAGTCTCTGGTACACTGGTCAACATTTTGGTCCGCCGAAAGATTCTTTGGTACGCTGGCAGAATAGTGCCGTTCACTAAACCTAACGTAATTTGAGTTCCGTTAAGAGTTACGGGAGCTAATAGTAGCAAAAACAACTGTCTCGACGAGATCTACACTTTTACATTCGAAGTTTTAAATACCGAAAGTTTATCACAAGATCTCTGATTTCCAAGCGTTTGCGGTCATGTAAAACACGATGCAAAGTATGCTTAACTTTGATAATGAAATTGGAACAAGCCAAAAGTTCCCAAGTTGTTGAAATTGGAAGATTATCACAATTTGAAGCAGAGATTTTCTGCTTACATTAGCACGAGTGATATCGATTTATGGATTCCAATTCGGAAGCTTTACATGCATCCAACCAATCAAGGAGATTTTAAAGAAATTCACAATTTTGATGCTGCTGAAATTAAAAGCTATGAGCTTGAGCAAAAGGTGTATGGTTATCTTACAATGGATTTACCTACTGAATTGTTACATCAATTCAGTACTTGCCGGAAAAGTAAGCAGTTATGGGATTCTTTGTCTGCAAGATGCGAAGGCAATGATCAATACAAAAAGAGTAGACGAAAAGTGCTGAATAAAGAATTTGAAAACTTTCAACACTATGAGAAAGAAAACATCACTGCTCTTGTATCCAGATTTTCACATCTATCTAGTGAAATGAAAGTGGTTAACATTGAGGAGACGGATGAGGAATTGAAAGAGAAACTAATGGAAGCATTACCAGAAAAGTGGGAGAATTATGTGTTGTTGTTTACTCATGACAAAGAGTATTCTGCATTATCATTTCATGATTTAACAGGAAAGCTTCATGCGAGAGAAATGGAAAAGATAACTTCACATAAATCAACTGCTCAACTACAAAATCCTGAGTTGTATCATGGTCAAAATTCTGCGAGTATCAATGCAAAATCTAAAACATTTGGTTTTGATTCATCAAATCCAGCTCTAACAGCATTTGTTGCTAGCCATGGATCAGGAAATTCTGAAAATTCATCAAGAGGGTGTAATTTCACTATTCCAAATCATTCAAGTCAGACTTCTTTTACTTCAAAAACACATGATGAACATTTGGCGTTGATTTCAACATTATTATCTTCATACTATGGGTTGTTGAATGGCGGTTTGCCAACAACTAATCTGATTGAAGAAGATTTTGATTAGATAGATCCAGATAATTGTGGCACCCCGCTACATCTTTAATCAGTTACCTTTTATAAAAAGTAGTCCCCGAATTTTTTTTATTAAAAACGGATCCATTCATGACCATCAAACCATTAGCATTCAATAAGTTATAAGTTTGACATCTTAAAATCATCATATCAGAGTACACAGTCAAATATCAAAATAGGACGACGACTGTCTCCATCTAATACGACCCATCCTTAGGTGTTCGGTTCATTCTTCAAAATGCTCAACCTGGACCCGCTTGCACTTCGTTCTTATTACCTGTCATCAATAATAGTAACGTATTAGTATTAATGGCATAATAGAGACCAATCAGCACGAAACATAATTTCTTTAAAAAAAGACAGCTTGTAAAATCCGTAGGCTACCATGACTTCGTAGCCTACAAATCACCATCTCAAAAAAAGGACAGCTTTCATAATTCGTAGGCTGCCCAGATTCGTTGCCTACGAATCACAGATTCTGCCCCCTTCACCCCAATCTTCCACAAAAGACAGCTTTCAAGATTCGTAGGCTGCCCTGATTCATAGCCTACGAATCACAAATTCTGCCCCCTTTACCCCAAACTTCCATAAATCTCAATTTCCACCACCTCTTTAGATGTCATAAAATCATGAAATCATTCTATAAAATGAACTTCGATTTCTATTCGCACTAAGTGTCAAATAACAAGTTAGAAGGTGTTAAAGAACATGACCCAACCCGTTTGACCCATTGCATACAACATAACATACCTCTTTTGGATGCACATACTTAGAACATGGTTTATTATCAACTAGATATCTACCTTGATTTGGTAGCATCAAAAATTTCCATCTTACCCAAACGGGTCGGATTTCAACTTACCCAAACGGGTCAAATTCCATCTTACCCAAACGGGTCAAATTCCATCTTACCCAAACGGGTCAAATTCCCTCTTACCCAAACGGGTCAAATTTGAATTCTACCTCTTGTTGCTTTCTAGGATGGTTACTCCAACCCATATTCTACCGAATCATTAACTATGCCATTCATTTCAATGCAAGTACAATACTAATAGAGTATGATCACTCATGTTTAACATGAGGTCACTAAACATATCTTACGTTACCTTGAGCGTTTAACTTTTAGCTTTCCCTTCACGTTGGTGGCTTGAGCTTCCACCGGATTCACCTATATTACCATGATTATTAGTTAATCATGAATATCCACATTCTTGCAAATACAAATGTACATAATGAACCCATGTCAAGTGTTGACACACTTGACTCTCAATTTTCATACACACACAAGCCTCATGAATAAGAAGACCAAAGTCTAGGCATTTCTAGACCTTTATCATTATAAGCACATACACACTTTCATATCTCATGACACAATACTTAAATTTATGCAATAATTCATGCCTCAAACTTAATAAATCTTCACCTAGGCATTTCATCGAACACCTAGCGTGCACAACTAATATTCTTACTTGTATGAAGTATTCCTTCATTCCATTCAACCCATCATTAACTATAAATGTATACATTTATCAAATTTCATATGGAATTACTAATCTTTCATAAGAATCAAGCTCTTATGATTTAGAAACCCAACCCAACCTCCCATCTATTCCTAATTATGATTCACATGAGGTGGGTTTTAACCCCATTACAATCTTACTAACAATCATGAAAAAATATAAACATGCAGGGGCAAAATCATGCATCAATTAGGCATACAAGTTCCTACATAACATCCTTTAACATCAATTTGACCTATCTTTGATTTCCCATAAAATCACCTAACATCAAACTTACTTACTTGATGCAGAAAATTAGAAATGGGGGTAGATTAGCAGCTTAGACACCTTCTTGTGCTCAATTTTGGCTTTCCCAACAAACTTCTTCCAAGAAAATCCCACCAATTTGAAGATTTAGGTCAAGAACTAAGTTTAGCTCTCTCCCTCCCCTCTCTGGTTCGCAAATGACGTCTGGGGCTCATCCCCAGTTTTTTTTCTTTTATTGGAATCCTAATCTTACATAATCAGCCCCTCCCCTTTATGCTACTTAACCCCTTTGTGCCAAATCTTCATATTTACCCTTTGAACCCCCCGATCTTTTAGTAAATACTTAACTAGTCACAAACATAACTTTAATAACTAAGTTAATATTTTACTAAATCCGTCGAGGATGTGTTTACTAACTACACATACCCGACCCTTCCCGCACAAAATAAAACATTTCCAAATAAAAGTCACATAAAGAATTTGGGACATTACAACTCCACCTCCCTTAAAGGGAGTTTCGTCCCTGAAACTAAAATACGTACCCAAAGAGATGCGGATAGTATCTTCTCATTTCTTCCTCGGACTCCCACGTGGTGTCCGATCCTTTCCGATGCTCGCATTTTATCTTTACTTGTTTTATCTCTTTATTACGGAGACGCTTGACCTTTCGGTCCAGAATTTCAACGGGTCTTTCCACATAATTCAACTTATCATCTACCACTATATCATCCAGCGGTACATAAGCTGTCTCATCTGCTAAGCATTTCCTCAAGTTAGACACATGAAATGTGTCATGAATGCCACCAAGTTCCTCCGGGAGTTCTAGTTTATAAGCAACCTTGCCCACTTTCTTGACGATCTTGAAGGGCCCAATAAACCTCGGACTTAACTTACCCCTCTTTCTAAATCTGATTACCCCTTTCCAAGGGGATACCTTTAACAATACATGGTCCCCTTTTTGAAACACGATAGGCCTTCGCCTTTTATCAGCATAAGATTTTTGTCTGTCTTGGGCGGCCTTCAAACGTGTTCGAGCTATATCAATCTTTTCGGCAGTTATTTCCACAATCTCATTGTGGGCAAGTTCTCTTTGACCCACTTCTCCCCAGCACAGTGGGGTTCGGCACTTTCTACCATACAACATCTCGTATGGAGCCATACCAATGCTTGAGTGGTAACTGTTATTATAGGCAAATTCCACCAAGTGCAAATATTTATCCCAACTCCCCCCGAAGTCGAGGACACAAGCTCGCAACATATCCTCGAGAGTTTGTATCGTCCGCTCACTCTGCCCGTCAGTTTGAGGATGATATGCAGTACTGAAGTGCAATCGAGTACCCATAATCCTCTGAAACTCCTGCCAGAACCGCGAGGTAAAACGCGTGTCCCTATCAGAAGTTATCGAAATAGGAACACCATGCATCGATACTATCTCATCTATGAATATCCTTGCCAGTGTTTCGGAGCCACTAGATTCGCTAATGGGCACAAAGTGGGCACTTTTGGTTAGTCTATCCACAATTACCCATATCGCATTCGTATTCCTTGCCGTTTTTGGCAAGCTAGTGAGCAGATCCATAGTGATATGCTCCCACTTCCACACGGGTATCTCAAGTGATTGCAACTTCCCGTAAGGCTTTTGATGCTCCGCCTTCACTTGCAAACAAGTCATGCACTTATTTACATATTTACAATGTCCCGTTTCATACCGGGCCACCAATAATCGCTTTTCAAATCGCGATACATCTTAGTAGCCCCCGGGTGAATTGAGTAACGAGATTTATGAGCCTCGTTTAACAACAACTCCTTCACCCCACACGTGTTCGGAACCCATAGACGACCAAACCGGTACTTCACGCCGTCATCGCCGTCAACTAGGTTCCTTACCATCCCCTTAATTCGTCCTTGCTTCCAATTATTCTCCTTTACCGCTTCCACTTGAGCATTCCTGATAGTATCAAGGATACTCGAGGTCACAACCAACCTCATGGAACTCACCTTTATAGGAGCCAAATCCCCTTTTCTACTTAGGGCATCCGCCACTACATTAGCTTTTCCAGGATGATAATGTATTTCACAATCATAATCCTTGATAAGCTCTAGCCATCTCCTCTGTCTCATATTCAACTCCTTTTGATCGAAGAAGTATTTCAAGCTCTTGTGATCCGTATAAATGGTGCACTTAACCCCATAGAGGTAGTGTCGCCATATCTTTAAAGCAAAAACCACCGCAGCTAACTCAAGATGGTGCGTAGGATACTTAGCCTCATTAATCTTCAGTTGTCTAGAGGCATAAGCAATTACCTTTCCTCGTTGCATAAGTACACACCCGAGGCCAAGGTAGGAAGCATCCGAATACACCACCAAATCTTCCGTGCCCTCCGGTAAAGTCAATACCGGAGTGTGTGTTAGTTTTTCTTTTAAGATTCTAAAGGACTCTTCTTGCTCTCTTCCCCATTCGAATTTCACATCTTTCCGGGTTAACTTGGTTAAAGGCGAGGCTATCTTTGAGAAATCATGTATAAATCTCCTATAATAACCCGCCAAACCCAAGAAGCTACGAATTTCCGTTGGATTTCTCGGCGTACTCCATCTCGTTATTGCTTCAACCTTAGAAGGATCCACCAGGACACCTTCAGAGCTAATCACATGCCCCAGAAATTGTACCTCTCTTAGCCAGAACGAGCACTTCAAAAATTTCGCATATAACTTTTCTTTTCTTAAAATTTCCAACACCTCGCGTAGATGTTGGGCATGCTCTTCCTCACTCTTCGAATACACGAGTATATCGTCAATAAAGACGATAACTGACCGGTCTAACATGGGTCTACACACGCGGTTCATAAGATCCATGAAAGCCGCGGGTGCATTGGTCAACCCAAAAGACATCACCAGAAACTCGTAATGCCCATAACGAGTTCGAAATGCCGTCTTTGGTATATCCTCTTCTCTCACCTTCAGTTTATGATAGCCCGATCTTAAGTCAATCTTGGAAAACCAACTCGCGCCTTGTAACTGGTCAAATAGGTCATCAATTCGAGGCAACGGGTATCGGTTCTTCACAGTCAGTTTATTCAGTTCTCTGTAGTCTATACACATCCTTACACTACCATCCTTCTTTTTAACAAAGAGGACCGGTTCTCCCCACGGAGAAACACTGGGTCGGATAAACCCCTTGTCAAGTAACTCTTGCAACTGGTTCATTAACTCTTGCATCTCTGTAGGAGCCAAACGATACGGAGCCTTAGCAACCGGCTTGGCACCAGGTATTAATTCGATGCGGAACTCCACCTCTCTATCTGGTGGAATACCGGGCAAATCTTCCGGGAACACGTCGGGATACTCCCGAACTATTGGTAACTCTTCCATCTTTTTATTCTCCATGGTAGTATCCTTCACATAAGCAAGAAAGGATTTACACCCGTGTTGGATGTACTTTCTAGCCTTCATAACCGAGCATAACATCATCTTGTTTTCTCTTTCTCCCTGAATTTGAACATTCTTTCCGCTTGGCGATATTAGTTGTATCGCCTTGCGGCGACAGTCTACATTGGCTTGGTACCTCGATAACCAATCCATCCCCACTATTACCTTGAACTCCCCCATTAACATCGGTATGAGGTCAATTGGGTAGTCCTCTTCTTCAATAGAAATATTGCAATTACGACATACATCAAATACTACCACACTCTTGTTATCAGCTATCTCTACTTCTAAGGGTACAAACAACTTATCAGTAACAAAGGATGGATGACGAATAAGGTCGAGTGAAACAAACGACCTACTCGCACCCGTATCAAACAATACATGAACAGGAATGGAATTAACAAGGAATATACCTGTCACCACCCCTGGATCTATCTTTCCTTCCTCCACTGTCATTTGGTAAGATCTCCCTCTTGCTTTGGGAATCTCTACTTTCACTCCACTTGAACTCCCACCCAGATTCAACCCCGGGCATTCACTCTTCTTGTGGCCTGATTGGCCACAGTTGTAACACAGCTTTGTAGGACTAGGGCACTGAGCATACCCATGTCCCGTCTTCCCGCAGTTATAACAAGGCTTTGTCTTCAAATAACATTCACCTTTATGCATTCGACCACAGTGGGGACATCCCGAGGTCCCACCACTTTTACCCTCGCTCTTCTTTGGAGTCTCCGCCACCTTTGGTTTCTTACTAGGCGTGACGCTACTCTCAATCCCCCTCTTTTCACCCCTCTCAACTTGTCTCTTAATTTCCATCTCTCTTTCACGGGCCGCATTTATCAATTCTTCAAGTGTTTGGCATTTAGAGGCATTTATAAACTCTCTAAAGTCCATGTGTAACATACCATTGAACCGGTGAATTTTCTGTCTCTCGGTTCGCAACTCATCTTTACAAAACTTCACCCTGTCAAGGAAGAAGCCTATCACCTCCGCAATTGGTTGCCCTTTCTTTTGTCGAAATAGAGAGAGCACTTCTTGCAACTTTTCCACCTCCGATTGAGGGCTATGGTGAGTTTCAAATAGCTCCTTAAATTGCTCCCAATCCATGGCATTCGCCACTTCCCTTCCTTTCTCAATCTTCATCATATCCCACCAATCTTTTGCTCGCGCCCGTAATTGACCGGTAGCGAACATCACCTGATCCTTTGGATCACATTTGCTCCTTTCAAACACATCCTCCATATCCGTTAGCCACCTATGGCAAGCTATCGGATTGGCATCGCTAGTGTAAAGTGGGGGCTTGCACGCCATAGAATCTTTGTACGTGCACTTCCCCTTGTCTTTCATTGCATTCTCCTCACCCTTTAATTCATTCTTCAAGGCTTCAAACCTTTTATCCAACAACTCCATCAGAGTTTCTTCCATCTTACCCACATGGAGCCGTACACTAGCATCCACGGAGGTCTCAACTTCATCAGACACAATCTTTTTGACTTCCGCCAGCATGGCTTCCGTCAAAGCTCCACCTTGATCATCTTCATTCACCATTGCAACTGAAAGTTTACAATAGGTTAGCATCTTATTAACAATCTATACGTGTTACGTGAAAGCAAAGTTCAACATAACTATCCACTAGTCATTACAAGTAGATCATTCATCACCACTCTTATTTATTTCAATCTTACCCGCATTGTGAATATCACAATCGGGGATCATTTCAACATTCTTACGTCTTGCTCATACCTCTTAGGCCAACCCGACCCTCTTATTACATCTTACGCATTTGGACACGAGATTTCATTCATCCCCCCAGATGCTTAGTTTCATCCCATCTTTTACATTCTTACTTGAATTGTACACATCACGTACATTCAAGTTCGTACTTGTTCACTTAATGTCAATGATATTTAGAATTTAAATAACACTAACTACTTACCGGGTCACCCGATTGAGCCTTGAACCGAACACCATATCAATCCCCCGAGCGCTTGGTTTGAGTTCAAGTGTCCCGCAACACTTGAATCTCTCAAACCGTGGCTCTGATACCAACTTGTGGCACCCCGCTACATCTTTAATCAGTTACCTTTTATAAAAAGTAGTCCCCGATTTTTTTTTTATTAAAAACGGATCCATTCATGACCATCAAACCATTAGCATTCAATAAGTTATAAGTTTGACATCTTAAAATCATCATATCAGAGTACACAGTCAAATATCAAAATAGGACGACGACTGTCTCCATCTAATACGACCCATCCTTAGGTGTTCGGTTCATTCTTCAAAATGCTCAACATGGACCCGCTTGCACTTCGTTCTTATTACCTGTCATCAATACTAGTAACGTATTAGTATTAATGGCATAATAGAGACCAATCAGCACGAAACATAATTTCTTTAAAAAAAGACAGCTTGTAAAATCCGTAGGCTACCATGACTTCGTAGCCTACAAATCACCATCTCAAAAAAAGCACAGCTTTCATAATTCGTAGGCTGCCCAGATTCGTAGCCTACGAATCACAGATTCTGCCCCCTTCACCCCAATCTTCCACAAAAGACAGCTTTCAAGATTCGTAGGCTGCGCTGATTCGTAGCCTACGAATCACAAATTCTGCCCCCTTTACCCCAAACTTCCATAAATCTCAATTTCCACCACCTCTTTAGATGTCATAAAATCATGAAATCATTCTATAAAATGAACTTCGATTTCTATTCGCACTAAGTGTCAAATAACAAGTTAGAAGGTGTTAAAGAACATGACCCAACCCGTTTGACCCATTGCATACAACATAACATACCTCTTTTGGATGCACATACTTAGAACATGGTTTATTATCAACTAGATATCTACCTTGATTTGGTAGCATCAAAAATTTCCATCTTACCCAAACGGGTCGAATTTCAACTTACCCAAACGGGTCAAATTCCATCTTACCCAAACGGGTCAAATTCCATCTTACCCAAACGGGTCAAATTCCCTCTTACCCAAACGGGTCAAATGTGAATTCTACCTCTTGTTGCTTTCTAGGATGGTTACTCCAACCCATATTCTACCGAATCATTAACTATGCCATTCAATTCAATGCAAGTACAATACTAATAGAGTATGATCACTCATGTTTAACATGAGGTCACTAAACATATCTTACGTTACCTTGAGCATTTAACTTTTAGCTTTCCCTTCACATTGGTGGCTTGAGCTTCCACCGGATTCACCTATATTACCATGATTATTAGTTAATCATGAATATCCACATTCTTGCAAATACAAATGTACATAATGAACCCATGTCAAGTGTTGACACACTTGACTCTCAATTTTCATACACACACAAGCCTCATGAATAAGAAGACCAAAGTCTAGGCATTTCTAGACCTTTATCATTATAAGCACATACACACTTTCATATCTCATGACACAATACTTCAATTTATGCAATAATTCATGCCTCAAACTTAATAAATCTTCACCTAGGCATTTCATCGAACACCTAGCGTGCACAACTAATATTCTTACTTGTATGAAGTATTCCTTCATTCCACTCAACCCATCATTAACTATAAATGTATACATTTATCAAATTTCATATGGAATTACTAATCTTTCATAAGAATCAAGCTCTTATGATTTAGAAACCCAACCCAACCTCCCATCTATTCCTAATTATGATTCACATGAGGTGGGTTTTAACCCCATTACAATCTTACTAACAATCATGAAAAAATATAAACATGCAGGGGCAAAATCATGCATCAATTAGGCATACAAGTTCCTACATAACATCCTTTAACATCAATTTGACCTATCTTTGATTTCCCATAAAATCACCTAACATCAAACTTACTTACTTGATGCAGAAAATTAGAAATGGGGGTAGATTAGCAGCCTAGACACCTTCTTGTGCTCAATTTTGGCTTTCCCAACAAACTTCTTCCAAGAAAATCCCACCAATTTGAAGATTTAGGTCAAGAACTAAGTTTAGCTCTCTCCCTCCCCTCTCTGGTTCGCAAATGACGTCTGGGGCTCATCCCCAGATTTTTTTTTCTTTTATTGGAATCCTAATCTTACATAATCAGCCCCTCCCCTTTATGCTACTTAACCCCTTTGTACCAAATCTTCATATTTACCCTTTGAACCCCCCAATCTTTTAGTAAATACTTAACTAGTCACAAACATAACTTTAATAACTAAGTTAAAATTTTACTAAACCCGTCGAGGATGTGTTTACTAACTACACATACCCGACCCTTCCCGCACAAAATAAAACATTTCCAAATAAAAGTCACATAAAGAATTTGGGACGTTACAATAATCTTGAACAAATGGATATCAATTGGCAACTTTCTATGCTAGTCAAAGAGCTAAAAGGATTAGGAAGAGAAGAGGATTCAAAAGTTTAACTCTAGATGGTAAAGTTGGATTAGACAAGTCAAAGGTAAAATGTTTCAAATGTTTTAATATTTGACATTTTGCTTGTGAATGTTCAAAGTTAAATGCTTCTTCATCAAAGTCTCCAACAAATAATTCAGAGTAAAAGGCATTAGTTTCACAATTTGTTCAAGGATATGACTGGTAGAAAGAATTTGAAACTCCTATTGCTTTGACTGCTATTCATAACAATCCTGCAGATTCTTTTTAATGCTGAGCTAGCAGAACTTGAATATAATCGTGGTCAGCATGCATTTGTGGTTAAAATTGATCAGACTGATTCTAATTCTGAAACAAGTGGTTCTGAATCAAGTGGTTATGAATCTGTTTGTGAATTTTGTTCTCAAAAAGACAAGAAGATTCAAGGATTGATAAAAGAAAATGAGTTGTTGGTTACTGCACATAAAAGGAAGATAGAAGAGTTGACAGGTGAATAGAAAAAGTTGGAAGATCTAATTCAAGAATTGTCATCTCAAAAGGAAAAAAATTCAGATCTTCAAGCAGAAGTTGTTGAACAAGAGTTAAAGTTTTAAGGTGTTGAAAAGGATTTTGAACAGAAACTTACAAATTATCTAAAGAAAATGCTGAGTTAGTCAAGGAAGTTGAAATTAAAATGGAAGGCTGAATCTGAGGATGCTGCAAATGATTTCAATAATTTGATTGAAAAGTCCAAGGTTAAGCTTCATATGCTTAACAAGTCTTCTGATGAACAAGCTGCTAAAATTGAGTCATATCAGATTATATAGAAAAGTTGCTAGATGAAAAGAGAGAGTTGGTAAGGGTGAATAAGTTGCAAAATGCGAATCTTGATACTCAAAAGAGAAATGAAGAGAAGTTGAAGAAAGAGTTATTTGCTGAGCTTGATAATTTGAGATTGCAAAAGTATGAAACGCACAAAGTTGCTAAGAGATTGATTGCAACAGAAAAGGAATTGGCCGAAGCTCAACAAAAGAATTCCGATTTGAAAAATTCAAGTAATTGATGCGAATCGTCTGTTGAACAATGTCACCAATTCACAATGGTTCACAAGCTTCTTAGCAAACGATTAAGATTTTGAGAAAATTTTTGTTAAGACAATTTCACCTCCTGCAAATATCAAAGAAGCTGTCAACATAGTCAAAGAAACAGTTAAAGAATGTGATTACTCAAAGTTTTCTGATTCTAAATCTGAAGAAAATAAGGAAACAAAGAGTCAAAAGCATGGAAAGAAAGCTGAACAGGAACCATAAATTTCTCAAATTTCAAAGTTTGTATCTGGTTCTTCATCCACTGAAAAAGAAATATCAGCTATTTCAACTGAGAAGATTCATTCAAATACTAAAAATGATGAAACAATCTTCGATGCTCCAAAAGATATCAACAAAGTTAAAGCTGAGTTTTCTTGTCTTGCGAAAAACGGGCATAAATCCTCCTCTGAAAAAAAGAATTCAGGAAAACATTCAGGTTTGGGGTTCAAACACAAGGTTGCTAAAATGAATTATTCTAAGAATCCACAGCAACAGAAATTGAAGAAGATTAATTTGAAGCAAGTGAAGAAAGATGTGTTCAAAGCGGCAAAAGTTCAACCCGAGAGGTTTTATAAGCTCAAAGGTTCAGAACAAATTTTCTGACAAAGAATTCCCGCTTCATTGCATGGATGCTTAGAAAATATCAGAAGTTTTTGTGAAGAATGCTGATCCGGAAAGCAAGAAGAAACAATTTGCTAAATATTCTTCTGGAGGATCAAATTCCACTCCTAAGAGCCCAACATCCAAATGGGTTCATGATCATCGGTTTCAGGTATTTGATTCACTTTATGATCATTTTGGAGTTGCTAATTTTTGTGAAGCTTTGCAGAGACAAAAGAGGAAAAATGTAAACAATCGCTTGTGTTACAATTGCCGACAAAAAGGGCATATGGCACAAGATTGTCATGTCACTGCTGCTTCTGATCAAAGAAAGAGCAAGGTTTCTTATGTTGGTAGATCTGCCAAATACAAATTCATTGATGAATATGGCAGAGTATTTGATGAATTTCAACCAACATTTTTCAAAGGTTTTTACCTAAATTTCAAAATGATTCATCTGTTGGTTGTTCCTCACATTCCACTGTGACTGGTTCATCAAATACTGATTTACCAACACAAAAAATCTGGAAACCTAAAGTGGTTTCAAAAGGAAATCAGGACACTAGTTAACCAGAAGCGATTCGCTTCGGGTCATTTATCAACTAATGTAAGGAACTTCAAATTCTGAAGAATTCAGGCTGAACTTCAGTTTTGTCAATTCCGGTTGAAGTTGAAGCGGAACTCTAACTTCAAGCGGAACAGCAAGTTCAAGCGGAAAGAAGTAGTTTTGTCACTTAGTGAATCTTCCGGGTGAACTCGATTATCCATCAGATAATGAGTTCAACCTGACTTTTTCTGAGATGTCTTTTCAGCAGTCCCATCCTGCAAAAGCTTCTTACATGCTTCTATATCTTCCCAAGCCGCTCTCCCAAAGTAGATTGTTGCTGTCAACACGCAAGTCATTTCAAATGTCGAAGTTTATTCTTTTGGTAGCTTAGATTTGACTTTGTAATGTACGATCTAGATTAGATCGTATGAGATCAATGGCTTTGATTGATCTCATCTGCACTATATATAGCTTGTTAGCTCTTAGTTTACAAACAACGGTCATCACTTGTAATAGTGTAGCTTTGAGTTAATGCAAATAGTGCCGAGTATTTGATACTTTGATGTTACTATCATTCTGCAAATCAAGCATTTACATTATACAAGAATTCGACTTTGCTTAAGTTAAGTGAAATATAACTTTATTCCGCGGGGTTATATTTGCAAGTAAAGGGATTTGTCTAAGTTTAACTCTGACTTATAACGATCCTACAACTAATGTGTTTGACCAGTGTGCAGGTACTTCTAAAAGGCCTATCACTGATTGAAAAGTTGCTGATGGAGGTAAATTCTGCTGATTTAATTTAAATTTCAAGTGATATCAAATTTCAAAACTGACATTTTTCTAAAAACTGGAAGGTATCCATGTCGAAATGTAAATTTTCTTTCGTTAATCCATTTTGCTTG
>JBCNJP010000027.1:58798641-58859606 GCA_039602395.1 Deinandra increscens subsp. villosa
GTTCCTCTATCCAGCTATAATCCAATTCTTCTGAATCACTTCCATCATCATGACGAGGCGCTCCCAGTGCTGGTGCCACGTAGTTGACATTGGCAAGATGACCAATCAAGCGCTTCAATTTAGGCTGAAACTGTGGTGCCTTCTTTTGGTAAGACGCCAGAGCACCAACACTAGCCTCCGTCATATGTTTCAGCTCCATTCTATGTGTGGCATTCTTTATCAAATCCGGATATCGGTCGTTGAGAACCATCTGAAGGAATCTGGGATAGATTGCCGCTTTCTTCTGTCTTTGTGTCAGATTATCTCTCATGTAGTGAAAGATCATCCCAGAAACATTGTACGGCCTGTTCATCACCAACGCGTTCATCAGAGATAGAATAATCTGCTGGACTTCATCATGACCAGAAATCCTGTGTCCCAAGCAGACCAACAAAACATGCGCCAGATACTTGTCTGGGACGCTTAGCGACGATTTAAGTAGACCCATTCCTTGCTCGGATCATCCGTATACCAAATCCGCTTTAAAAACGCCACATTGTCTTCATGAGGGAATTCAATAGACGCCGTTGTTGTATCAGAATCTAACTGAAGAACTCTGCGAATGTCTGCTTCAGTCACTTCAACCGGTCGGCCTTGAATAGTCGCAACGATTCTAATCGGAGCATCAGTAATAGTACGTGCCGTATTCCAAAACTCCAGAATGATGTCTCTATACACGTCACATTGCTGAGTGATAGCATAGTGAATTCTCGACCGCCGCAGAAAATCAAATATCCCTGATCCTCCGAATTTATCGGGTTTGCCCCGTGCAACACCGATATGGGCACAAATATTGTGTTTATCGCCAATTTTCAAGTCGTTTGCCATATCTGAAAACACATAAATGAAAACATTCATTAAATTCAATGTTATTAACAGATATAATCACTGATTTTGTCAAATCATTGTCGTTTGCGTAAACGAACAACATTTGATCAAAACTTTGATACCCGCCGAACTTTGTCCGAGCTCTCTCCGAACCCCAAGTTCGGAGTCTCCGAACCCCAGGTTCGGAGCCTGAAGAACTTCGACAGGTTTGAATTCCAAAATTAGTGAAAACAACCAAATTAAACACAACCAATCAACACACATGGTCGGATTTTGATAAGCAACACATAGACACCATTTTTAATTGCCAAAAACATGTTTTCGATGGTGTATTTTCAGATCTAAGAACTGGATTAAAACCGAACGAGTTTTTCGAACAGAAAACCAACAAAACACTAATGAAAATCTAATCTAAGTCCACCAGTGTGTTCGGAATCAAAGGATCTACCTAGAATCAGTCTCAAAGTCGCCAAAAACACGCTAAATGAAAATTCGAAAATTTGGCAGCAGTTCGGTGCACGTTCGGATATAACAGTAACAATGATCTCCGAACTCCAGGTTTGGCGTATTTATAGCCAACCACATTCGGACCTCCGAACTCCCTGTTCGGACGAACAGTGGCCCCGAACTCCAAATTCGGCCAAATCCAAACTCTGTCCAATGATGAGGTTCGGACCTCCGAACTCCACGTTCGGTCGTCCGAACTTCAAGTTTGGAGATTTGAACAATTTTCAAAAATTACCCCTGAAATTGATGAATCTTTCAAATTGAACCTCGAAAGTTTTTTTTTTGTTTTTTTTTAAACACCAATTTTCCTCAAACTTCGTTCAATTTACCGATGAAATTTCTGAAATCAATATCATTTGGTTGTCTCCGGCATAATTTGGAATCTTTCACTAACGGTTGATCGAAAATAAAGCAGAAAAAAAATCTTTTTGATTTTAGTAAATTTTCAAACACACCGAAAATCTTTTTGGAATTTTTCAAAAATTATGCTAAAACACACCTAAAATCTTTTTGTGATTTTGCAGATATTCAAATAACAAACCAAACAGAAATGAAACGAAATTACTAAGAATTGATATAACTTAAATATTTTTGTGAGAAAGATCCAGACGCGAGATCATATCGGCCAATATGCATCAGACACACTTCAATTTCATTTTTAATCAGCATGCAAGTCAAGTTGGCAGCAAATATAACTTTTTAGTTTATTTCAGCTTGGGTAGATCAATTTTTATAGCTTTCTGATATGTTAAGATATATTTAGCAAGCATTGATAATATGATAACCCACACAATCAGAAATACCGGTTATCTGGCTTATTCTTATTATTTTTGTATTTTTTTTTCACAGAATTTGATTTTCCACAGAGATTTATCATTTATGGTGTTTCATGCAAAAATAAAGCAGAACCCTAAACAAACAACAATCAGGTCGGCTGGTAGGCACGCAGAGAAAGTCCGATTGTTTAGGAAAATAAAAAAGAGAAAATAAAGCAGAAATTGTATAACCCAACAACAATCAGGTCGGTGCTCCCGCACACGCAGAGAAAGTCCGATGAGTTATACGAAACACCAAAGATAATAAAGCAGTACGTCAAACGAACACCAATCAGGTCGATCTTTCGATACGCGGAGAAAGGCCGATCGTTTGACAAAATAAAGAAAATCAAACAAGTTTAAATCTTTGCAAAATGAAAACATGTGTACACCAGAACATCTCTTATTCTGTTTTTACTTTTTCATTTTATTTAATGCCAAGATCACACAATACTCATCATGATGTGTCTCACAATTAATCAAGCAAAATTTTTATGTTTATATCATACTAGCATATATCAGATTTACCCTTACACATTTAACTAACCAAAACAAGAACCTACAGCCTTTAAGTTTACTTTATCCGTGGTTGATAACACATGCCGATGCATTATCTTTTCTCGCTTGGTCAGATCAATTTCTCAATTTCTCAATTTTTTATGCTTTTTGCATTTTTCCATTTTTTTATGCATTTTGCATTTTTTCATTTTTTTTTTTTTTTACATATTCTGACTTTCTCCCCCTAAAATGCAAAACTCTATTTTTGGATTTTTGTAACAAGGAAAGAAAAACAAACAAAACGAAAATCAATAAGCAAACATGATCAACCGAAAGTTACTCAACCGGTAACTTTTGTATTCCGTTGATCTGCAAAAGATAATGAAAGCGGGTTTTGTCAAAAGCTTTCGTTTTGAAAATCAGTATGGATCTTTTGCAAATCAATCAGGTGTTTCTCAAAACAGTCACTGATGAAATGATAACGAATATCAATATGTTTCGTTTTAGAGTGGTGAACGGGGTTTTTTGTTATGCAAATAGCAGCCGAATTATCTATGTAAATTGGAGTAGTAAGAAACTTTAAACCGTAATCCCGCATCTACTGTTGAATCCATAAAACCTGAGAGCAGCAACTAGCAGCCGCTATATATTCAACTTCAGTCGTGGATGTGGCAACAGAAGTCTGCTTCTTACACTGCCAAGATACCAACTGGTCGCCGAGAAACTGACATCCGGCCGTGGTTGACTTGAAATTAATCTTGCAACCGCCGTAGTCTGAATCCGTATACGCCGACAGGTCGAACTTATCATCATGAGGATACCAGATTCCGAGATCTGAATTACCCTTCAGATAAGCTAGAATCCTCAAGACCGCATTCATATGAGAAACACGAGGTGCTGCCTGGTACCTGGCACACAAACATACAGCAAACATTATATCAGGTCGACTAGCTGTAAGATACATCAGTGAACCTATTATAGCCCTATAACGAGTGACATCAACTGTTTCACCGTCTTCGTCAGGACATAGGCCATGTGATAGCTGAATGGGAGTTCCAGGAATGCGAACATCTTCCACCTTGAATCGATTCAGGACATCTCTCACATACTTCGTCTGATGTATGAAGATACCCTTATCAGATTGTTGAACTTGCAAGCCTAAGAAGAATGACATTTCCCCCATCGAACTCATTTCGAACCTTGTTTGCATTAAAGTCTCGAAATCCTTCGATAACATCTCGTTTGAGCAGCCAAAAATAATATCGTCGACATAGATTTGTACCAGAAGCTAATCCTCCCCCGTTTTATGGCAGAAAAGAGTAGGATCAACCAACCCATGCTTGAACCTGTTGTCGAGTAAATAAGTAGACAACGTCTCATACCAAGCTCGAGGAGCCTGATGGAGACCATATAAAGCTTTGTCCAACTTATAAACCTTCTCCGGATAATCAGGATCGAAGAATCCCGGAGGTTGTTTGACATACACTTCTTCCTTAACCTTGCCGTAAAGAAACGCACTCTTTACATCCATCTGAAAGACTTTGAACCCACGATGTGCAGCAAATGCCAAAAAGATTCTGATTGCTTCAATTCTGGCAACTGGAGCATACACCTCGTTAAAGTCTATTCCTTCTTCTTGAGAAAAACCTTGAACAACCAAACGGGCTTTGTTTCGGACAATGACTCCACGATCATCCTGTTTGCATTTATATACCCACCGTGTACCACACGACTCTTTGCTTCCAGCTGGTAAATCTTCCAAGTGACACACACCCAATTTTTTAAATTGCAGTAATTCTTCTTGCATTGCTTCAACCCAAAAACCGTCTAATAAAGCTTCGTTAACATCTTTCGGCTCGATCTGGGATATAAAGCATGAATGAAATGCTTCTTCCTGAACACCAGATTCCAGAACAGATAGTAACGCACTGCTCTCAATTTGATGTCTTGTATGTACTCCTTCATTTAAATCACCAAGGATGTTTTCTTTTGGATGAAAGGTATTTATCCGGAGTGTTTGATGAATAGGAAAAACCACCGTCTCAGCCATATCAGGAATAGGATCTTCTTCAACCACCACAGTTTCAGTTGTATTAACATCAGCATCATTTGAAATAGTATCAACTTGTGTATCGACCACATTATCAGTTGAATCAGCCTCAACTTCATTTGAAGTAGCATCAACTTGTGAATCTAGTTGTTGAGTAGGAATTTCCACCTGATGTGTCATGGCTTAATGAAATTCACTATCACCATCTGAAGACATATCTTCAGCTGCAATTGTAGAATCATTAGAAGTCTCGGTCATGTACTCATCAGCAACAGGCACTATCGGAGTCGGCAGAGTTTGTATATTAAGAACCGGAGTATCGTCTTGTAATTCAATGAAAACTCGAGTAAGTTGTTAATCCGACATCTCTGGCTTCGATTTAAGATTTTCATAAAGAGCTTTATAATCGAACAACCAGTCCGGTCCAACACCTCTGGGTGGTAAAGTATAAGATTGGAAATCCAGATGCAAATATTCACCCACCGTACCATTCTGCTTATTAAATACTCGCTTCTTTTGATGTGAGTATCCGACAAACAGCCCCTCAAAGACTTTGTCATCAAATTTTCCCGCAGAAGCTAATACGGTATAGGGACACCCAAAAGGTTCTAGATAATCGAGAGTCGGCTTACGATTCTTCAGTAATTCATAACATGTCTTTCCAAGACGCTTCACAGTAAGCACTCGATTAAGCACATAACATGCAGTGTTGACAGCTTCCGTCCAAAAAGGAACAGGCAATTGAGCATCAGCCAACATTGTCCGTGCTGTTTCAATAATTGTGCGATTCTTTCCTTCTGCCACGCTGTTTTGCTGAGGTGTGTATGGTGTGCTAAACTCATGCACGATCCCTTTTTTCATACAAAACGTCCTCACGGATGAATTCTTGAACTCCGTGCCATTGTCACTACGAATTCTTCGTACTTTCAATTTATACAAAGATTCAAGTGTTGTAATCAAATTGATGAGAATTCTTGAAGTTTCATCCTTAGAGACCAGAAAATCAACCAAAGAAAATCTTGAAAATTCATCAGTGACCACCAAACAATACCAATTCCTAGAAATACTTTCTCGATTCACCGGACCAAACAGATCCATATGAAGTAACTCTAACGGGACTTTAATTGAATGGTATTTCTTCAGTGGATGGGATTTTCTTTTTCTGTTTTCCCTTCTTGCAGCTCACACACACATCATTGAAAACAAATTGTTGCTTTGGAACCCCTTCGACAAGACCCCTCCGCACAAGTTCGTTCATTTTTCTGTAATGGATGTGTCCCATGCGATGATGCCATAGAATGGAATCTCTCTCGGATGCTTTAGACAAGAAACATTGACCTGCGACAGTTGCTTTTGCTGAATTCATATCGAGCATATACAGATTTGAGAATCGTGGTGCTCGCATTACCACATATTCATCTGAAATCTTCAACTCAGGTTTCAGAATCAAACATTCACTCCCCGTGAAAGCAGTTGTGAATTGCTTGTCACAAATCTGGGAGACGCTTAGAAGATTATACTCTAATTCTTGAACATATTCAACCTTCTCGAATGTAACAGCACCATTTGAAAGTTTACTAATTCCGATAACTTGACCTCCTTTGTTTCCAGCAAATGTTACTTTACCTCCGTCAAAGTATTTCACATCATGCAACAAAGAAATATCGCCGGTCATGTGCCGAGATGCTCCACTATCAACAACCAAAATGTTATTCATTAGTTGTCGCGAAGATCCCTGCATAAATTACAACAGAAGATTAGTTTCGGGACGAACCCAAGCTTGAAGCTTTGGGTCGACCGTCATCTTCAACAAAGTCATTACCAGCCATGGACGAACCCTTAGGTTTCCGTCCATCAGTTGAAGAACCTGTGGAGCTAGCTGCAGAATTTTTCAAAATTGATTTAATCTTTGAAAATTCACTTTCTGATTTCTTGTCAATTTTATGAAATTCTGATGATTTAATATTAAAGTGAACTCTGCCTTGCTCATCCACAAATCTGACTTTCTTCTTTGTATCAGTTTGATAGCCTTCCGACATATCATCAGATTTTTCTGTGTCAGATTTGACAGGTTTTGGCTTTGTCAACGGATACGTCCGATATGTATGACCACGAGCTTTGCACTTAAAACATTTTCTTTTATCTATTACGACTTTTTCGCTCGTGTTATCATCCACTACGGACTCAACAACCCATTTTTGGGTCTTGGGTTTCAAACCCTTTCTATTAGGCACATAATGATTTCCAAACTCATCATTATGTCCTGACTCATATCCTGACACATTTCCTGAAAAATCATCACAAAACCCAACATGACCTCTAGCATAAGAATTTTCAGAAAAATGATGATCCCTGTAATTCTGAAATCTGTTTCTTCGCCCACCAAACACAGGTTGATTCGGTCCACACCCAAATTCATCATAAAATCCTTCGTCATTGTAAAATTGAGACTTTTTGAAAAACGGACTCGATTTTCTGAAATTTGGTTGGCTTTGATCATAAAAACCTCTTGGTGGTGTTTGAACAGTTGGTTTTGATGGTTTCTTATTTAAAGACTTTTGAACAGAAGTTTTCACTCTGTTAACCAACCCTGAATCAGATTCAGAATGAAGTGTGTCCATTACATTAACACTGCTATTACCCCTCCTAATGGGCACACTTCTCATTTTGGGATCATAAGTAGGATCATATTTGCACGAAAAAATTTGATCAATTAAATTGGGATTGACCATATTGAAAATGCGTGAGCATCGGATCGTCTACTCGATCTAGCTAATCGGACATCGAAACATAATTAACCGTTTGATTTATTGATCAATGATGAACAATTACAATCAGTAAACACTCAGATACAGACTCAGAGAATACACACTCAGAAACACACACTTAGGAAATCTTACACGCTCAGAACCCCCTAATTACAAAGACCAAACGTATATTTATACCCAGCTGGCCGAGCTTCGGCCGAACCTCAGGTTCGGCCAGTCCGAACTTCAGGTCCGGACCTAGATCGGCCAAACCTAGTTTGACTTGATCTTGATCTTGCTTGATACTTCACACGGCGCACATATCAGGTATCAACAAACTCCCCCTTGACGTGTGCAGTATCTCTTCAATATCATCAACTTTGTATCTTCAACCAAGCTCCCCCTTAAGTGTAGAATCCGTTCGTTCAATGAAATGAATCTTCAAACAAACTCTTCCTCAACTCGATCGTAGCTTGATCTTGAATACTTGATGACACTTTAGTGTATCTCTGGTCTTTCATCAACATCTTCAGAAGACTTGAAGTTGTGAAAACTTGCACATAGCAACCTGCTCAAACATTTAAATAACCTTGGTGCAAAACGTCTCTTTGAGACTCCAAGATACGATTTTGAAAATGAATTGTATCACGTGTTGATCGGATCGAAAATAAAGCAGAAACAAAATCTTTTTGACTTTTCAAAATTTATGCTAAAACACACTGAAAATCTTTTTGTTCCTTTCCGAAATGAAATGAAATCTTAATACAGAATCAAACACTATTTTTGGTATGAGAAAGATCACTATATGGGATCATATTGAACATAATGCACTGAACTGCATTTCAATTTCAATTAATCGAAACACATAAGGCATGCTGATTGCTGGTATAATTTGTCCAACTTAAACTCAGGCAGAATCATACTCATAACATTTGGATATGTTAAGGTATTGATTAAGTTTGCTTTGACCAGTGTATCCCACACTATCAAACATAAACAGACATTTTCAGCTTTTCTTTTCTTTTTCTATTGTGTGACAGCACTTGTGATTTTTCACAATGCATAGTATTTTCATGATATTGTCAACTGTGTTCCATGCAAAAAGAAATAAGAACGTTAAATCGTCTACCTTAAGGTCGATCTTTCGATACGCAGATAAGGCCTCGGATTTAACAAAATAAGAAAATAAAACAAGTTGAAATTGTATAACTCAACAACAATCAGGTCGGTACTCCCGTACACGCAGAGAAAGTCCGATGAGTTATACGAAACACCAAAGAAAATAAAGCAGAACGTCAAACGAACAACGATCAGGTCGATCTTTCGATACGCAAAGAAAGTCCGATCGTTTGACAAAATAAAGAAGATCAAACAAGTTTAAATCTTCGCAAAATGAAAACATGTATACACAGTGACTTCTCATTTTGATTTTCACACTTATTCTTCTTTTTGTGTCATGAAATATGCATCAAGATGTTATCCACATAGTCAAGCATTAGTATTTAGTGAATATCACATTTGAATACTTTCTGATTTGCCGAGCCTACCAAGCATATCAAACAATGATCTTATGGCTCTCTCATCTACTCTATTCATGAGTCAGATACGTAAGCCAATGTACCATCATTTCCCAATGATCAAATTTCTCACAATTTTATATATTTGGCATGTATTCACCTTCCTTCATTATATATTTGGCATGTATTCACTTTCTCCCCATAACATGCATTTTTCCAATTACTCCCCCTTACTTACAATTCTCTCCCCTTAAAATGAAAACTCTATTTTTGGATTTTCATTTTACACAAAAACAAGACTCTATTTTTGGTATTTTAGAGAAAAACTTGTAAGCAAAGAAAATTGATCAAACAACACGGATATTTTTCTATTTTAGAAATCAGAAATCTCAGATTAGAAAGATGTTTCAGGAAATTTAAATTAAGCGGAATACTCCTCCATCAACAACTTTGCAATCATCGATAGGTCTTCTAGAAGTACCTGCACACTGGTCAAACTAATTAGTCCAAAAATGACCAGAAGCGAATCGCTTCTGGTCGACCAGTGTCCTTGTTTTGCTTAGAAACCACCTTAGGTTTCCATTGTTGTTGTTTTGGTAATTTAGTTTTTGATGAAACAATCACAGGTGAGTGTGATGATGAACCTACATTTTGAACCTTTGAAAACATTGGAACAAAACGTTTTTGTTTATGAAAGAATGTAGGTTTAATTTCATCAAAAACTCTGCCTTGTTCATCAAAGAACTTTGGTGTGGCAGGTTTACCAAAAACTGATTTCTTGTAAAATCTTTGGGGTGAATCAGCAGGTGATGGACAATTGTTTGCCATATGCCCTGGATGACGACAAATATAACAAATTCTTGTCGTTTTATCCCATTGGTGATGTACCTGCGAAGAACACACATGAATATCTCTAACATGATCAGAATGAGAATCATATACCTGATGCTTATGATCATGTACCCATTTAGATGTAGGGCTTAGAGATTTAGAACTTTCAGAAGAAATAGTTGCTTTCACAAAGACCTCAGCAATCTTCCGAGCATCAACACAATGAAGTGGAAATTCTTTGTCAGAAAATAATTGATCTGAACCCTTGAGTTTGTAAAAATGTTCGGGTTGAATTTTATCAGCTTGAAAAACGTCCTTCTTCACTTGTTTCATCTTTAATTTCTTCAAATCTGGAGATGAAGATGCTTGAACCTTTTCAGCTTTGTTTAGCATTGCTTGAGCCTTTTCAGCTTTGTTTTTCATCCTATGAAAACCCAATCCTTCATGCTTTCCAGAAATCTTCTCCTCAGATGAACAATGTCCATTCTTTGCCAATCGAGAAAATTCAGCTTTGACTTCGGTGACATTCTTTTGATCATAAAAGATTGTTTTATCAAACGCAGGTTGAGATAGAATCTTGTCACTAGAAGTAGCCGACTTCTCATTATCAACAGACGATGATCCAGATACAAACTTTGGTGCAGGAGAAACTTCGGATTTCTTTTCCTTCTTTTTCTTATTCTTCTTATTCTTCTTCTTCAGCACAACTTTCTCATCCTCAGCAGTAGATGACGAAACCTTTGAATAATCAAATTCATTAACTTGTTCCTTCACTTCTTTGACAGCTTCTTTGAAATGAGCAGGAGGTGAAGCAGTCTTATCAAACATTTTCTCAAAATTTTCATCGTTAGCTAGGAAGCTTGTGAAAACCTGAGAATTTGAAACATTGTTGAGTAATCGGTTAGCATCAAGAACTTGAATTTTCAGATCAGAATTTTTCTGTTGAGCCTCAGCAAATTCCTTTTCTTTAGCAATCAATCGCTTTGCAACCTTGTGAGTTTCAAATTTTTGTAAGCGAAGATTATCAAGTCCTGCATGTAACTCCTTTGTCAATTTATCCGCGTTTCTCTTTTGAATGTCCAAATTTGCAGTTTGAACTTTATTCACACGAACCAACTCCCGCTTTTCATCCAGCAACTTTCCCATGTCAACTTGATATGTTTCAATCTTAGCAGTTGATTCTTCAACATTCTTTGTAAGCATATCAAGCTTGACTTTGGATTTATCAAACAAATTTTGAAAATCATTAGCAGTATCTTCAGCCTCATCCTTCCATTTCTTGACTTCTTTCACCAACTCATCTCTTTCTTCACAAATTTTATCTTTTACAACTTCAACATCCTTTTTTTCTTGTTTGGAAATTTCCAAAACTTCATTCAACGTCTTGATCTCTTTAAGCAAACATTCATTCTTCATAACCAATTCCTTCTCATTTTCCTTAGAAATTCCCAACTCTGAACTAATCATTTTGAAATCAGCAGTAACTCTTTTGACTTCATCAATCAGAAATTCTTTTTCTTTCATCAAAGCTTCAATTTTAGACTCAAATTTCTCAGACTCAGCAGCATCATATGAACTAGAATCAGAATAATAATCATCTTGGTCATGTGTGACAATCAATGCTGAAGTATCATATCCAAACTGTTGACCCCAATCATAAACACCATCATTTTGAGCCATCAAAGCTGTTGACTTGCTAGTAGATGGTTGAGTAAAACCAGGCTTTGGTGATAGAGGAACACCAGACTTATTTGCATGTGCCTGATGACATTCCTTAGCAAAATGTCCAAGCTGTTGACATTTATAACACTTCAATTTAGATTTATCAAAACCTAAGTGACCATTGAAATCAGATGAACCCATGTTATGCTTTTTGAAAAATCGTTTCGATCTTTGACCAAGCATAGCATATTGCCAAGCTAAATCTAATTCAAGCAATTGATCATCATCAAGTTCGTTAAGATCATCCCTTGTCATCTTGGCATCAGCAACATCTTTGATAATCAACCCAAATGAAGATGAAATTAAAGCAGAAATAATGTTGGCATAATCATTTGTAGATTCTGCAGAAAACGCATTTTGATTTGAAAATTTTGGAATTGTAAAACTACAACCCCGTGAAGATTTGTTATCAGAATGATCAGAAATTCCAGTCAAGAAAGATGTACTTGGTGCAGAATTGAGACTTGGTTTAGCTTTAGCATTCATGCTGGCTGTATTCTCACCATGATACAACTCAGGATGTTGCAAAGTAGCAGTTGATTTCTTGGAATTCAACATTTCCATTTCTCGAGCATGAAGTTTTCCAGTAAGCTCGTGAAATGTCATTGTAGAATACTCCTTGTCATGAGTGAGTAGCAAAACATAATTTTCCCATTTTTCAGGTAACGCTTCCATGATCTTTTCCTTTCAATCTGCATCAGATTTTTCAATTCCAACAACCTTCAATTCACTAATCAAATGTGAAAATCTTGAAACTAGAGCAGTAATGTTTTCATTTTCATAATTCTGAAAATTATCAAATTCTTTGTTCAAGACTTTCTTTCGACTCTTTTTATAATCAGCATTTCCTTCACATCTTGCGGATAAGGCATCCCATAATTGCTTAGATTTCTTGCAAGTGCTAAATTGATGAAGCAATTCAGTAGGTAAAGCCATAGTAAGATAACCATAAACTTTCTTTTCAAGCTCATAACTTTTTCTTTCATCACCATCGAAATCTTGAATTTCTTTAAGATCTCCATCTTCCATTGGTCGTTCATACAATTTTCGAATTGGAATCGATAAATCAATGTCATTTGTGCTAATATAAGCAGAAAATCGTTTCTTCCAATTTTGATAATCTTCAAGCTTTAACAATTTGGGAACTTTCTGACTTGTTCCAATTTCATTATCAAAATTCAGCATGGTTTGCATAGCACTTTGCATTGCAGCAAACGCGTGAAATTCCGACATCGTTCGAATAAGTAAGATTCTGCCGTCCGAACTCTCTCCGAACTAATAACTAAGCTCCGAACTCTGTCCGAACCTAAAACCAAACTCCGAACGTTGTCCGAACTTGCTCCGAGTCAAAATCAACAGATCGAACTCCTAAAGACTTCGATCTAGCTCCGAACCTCCTCCGAACCTTGGTTTAACTCCAAACCTTGTCCGATCTAGTGACCGAACACAAAAACTCCGAACTTAGACCGAAAGTTCACCGAACTCTTACTGAAGATAGACCGAACTTCAAGGACAGAGCAGTTACTCCGAGCCTGAATAGAGAACTCCGAACTTTGAACACATTTTCCGAAAACGCGCGAAAATGAACTGATTTTGACAAAACTCGATGCTGTATCTTAGAAAAACTGATAAAAATGATTTAGAAGCAAGTTTGACACCAAACACTCGATAGAAATGATGAAAAACACAAAAACAATCTCGAGAAACACGAAAAACTCTTCAAAAATCCGAAGATAGCAACCACAGATCAGTAGAGTGAACCAGAAAGCTCTGATACCACTTGAAAATGCGTGAGCATCGGATCGTCTACTCGAACTAGCTAATCGGACATCGAAACGTAATTAACCGATTGATTTATTGATCAATGATGAACAATTACAATCAGTAAACACTCAGATACAAACTCAGAGAATACACACTCAGAAACACACACTTAGGAAATCTTACACGCTCAGAACCCCCTAATTACAAAGACCAAACGTATATTTATACCTAGCTGGCCGAGCTTCGGCCGAACCTCAGGTTCGGCCAGTCCGAACTTCAGGTTCGGACCTAGATCGGCCAAACCTAGTTTGACTTGATCTTGATCTTGTTTGATACTTCACACGACGCACATATCAGGTATCAACACATATCCAAAGGAAACTCCTTGTCACTATAAATTCTATCAGTTCCTTTTAATCGATAGGTCACCCATTGTTCAGAATTGTCACAGTTGGTGTCCAAAGTAGGATTTCTAGCCTTAGCTTGTGTAGGTTTTGAAATTTTCGAAGAAGAACCTTTTTCAATAGATTTTAATTTTGCCGAAGGCTCAAATCCAAATCCACCATACTTGACTTTCTTACCTTCCACAGATTTGCTCCGAGCAATCTGTTTTTGTTCGAACGCACTCAGTTTTGTAAGCTTAGATTTAATTGTGGAAAAATCATGTTTTGAAATTAAATCTTTGTGATCTAGCTTAAAAACTTTGGAATGAGTGGTTGTTGAACATTCAACATCAGTTTTAGACACTAAATCATCAACCTTATCAAAATCTGTAACATCATAGAAAAGTTCATTAACTGTCGAATCCAAAATAGATTTTTCAGTTGAAGTTTTGACAGATTTGATTTGTTCAGCATGTGAAGGAACAACCAACTTCTCTTCAGATGAAGGACCAATTGTAATATTCACAGGAGGTGGGACTTGACTCAACTTTCCAGAAACATCTTCCTTTTCAGTTTTATAAAGAAAATTTGTAAAAGAAGATGAAACTTGAACGAAAAACCAATTTTTGTTTTAATTCAAAAACTTCTATTTTTAGATCTGCAACATGTTTCTGACTGGCAGCCAAATTCTTTTGTACAGACACAAGCAGTTCAGACTGAGTTGAAAAATCAAACTTTTGCAAACGTAACTGCTCGTGCACTGACAATAACTCCTGGGTTGTTCCCTCCCATATTTCCTTATATATGTTCTTATCTGCTTTTGCTACTGACAAAAGATCAGTAAGCTTTGTCTTCTCATCTAAGAGCGTACTCTTAGCAGTAGCAAAATCATCACAAGACTTACACATTAAAGGATATGAAGCTACCTTAGAAGAATCGGCCATAAGAGCAACTGACTCTGTGAGATTACTCCTTTTCAATGTACCGATATCCTGTTTTAGACTTGAGTTCTCATCAGATATTTTCTGCAAGTCCTTCTGAAGTGCAAGCATTTTATCAGCAATTTCTACAGCATTTTGTTGTGCTTTCTCATATCGTTCTCTCAGCGGCAAACTCTTCTGATATAAGTTTTCGAAATCATTTGCTGTATCAAGCGCTTCGGCTTTTGCTGCTTCACATTCTTGAATCAACGCTTCTTTCTCCTCAGTTAGAAGTTTAACTTGTTTTTCTAACAAGAGAATAGCATCCGACTCGACCTTCTCATCAGACAAATCAGCCATGAAAGCAAATTTTCTTTCAGACACAGAATTATGATCAACCCTTGAATCTAAGACTTCTTCTTCAGCATTGATTCCAACAAAAGTTTCACCATTCGCTTCACCATGATCTTCACCTTCATCTTCAGTGGATTCAGTCATAGTGTCTTCATCCTGCACATGTGTAACCATCAAAGCAGATGAATCAGCGAATTGAGTACCCCAATTATAAGTTTTATCAGCTTGAGATACAAGAGCTTTTGTGGATTCAGGATTAGATTTTGAGTTAGAAGTACTCCCTGAACTCGAAGGATTGTTGGATCCAGAAACATTTGATTTGGAAGTGAATTTTTGATATTCTTGCTTTTTCGGCTGAGAACATTCACGAGCGAAGTGACCAAAATTAGAACAATTATAGCATCTCACTTTTGATTTATCAAAACCAATTCTGCCATCAGAGTTCAGATCTTTTCTAGCGGTCTTCTTTAAGAATCTTTTCACTCTTCTAGCCAACATGGCAAATTGCCAATTGATATCCATTAACTCCAAATCATCAGGATCCACCTGATCATAATCTTCTTCCGTCAATTCAGCATTGCTAACATTCCCAGTTATCAAACCGTAATAAGATGATACTAAAGCAGAAACAAGGGCCATATAATCTTCAGTTGTAGACACAGACATAGCCATTTTTCCCGTGTTCACCAAATTACTTGCTGGAATTGATGTGCTACTTCCTCCAGAATTGTAATTGTAATCAAAATGATGTGAGCCCATTCTGGTTCCTGAATTTGAAACATGTCCAGGTAGACCTCCAGCTACGAACGCCGTTGCTGGTGCAGAACTTGTTATTTTTGCTGACTTACCTGAAATTGTTGCTGCATTTGATTCGTAATAAACATCAGGATTTTGAACCGCTGCTGGAGTAGTATTCACAAATGTCAAAGCAGAATAATCCTTATCATTCATGATCATCAGGACATAAGATTCCCATTTTGATGGCAGACCTTCTAGCAATTTCTCCTTAAGCTCTTCATCATCTTTCTTAACTTGGACATTGTCCATTTCAGACAACAAGTGACAATATCTTGAAATTAACTCTGGAACGCCCTCACCATCAAAATGTTTGAAGTTGTCAAACTCCTTGTTTAATACTTTATTTTTGCTTCTTTTGTACTGTTCATTGCCTTCGCACCTTTCTTTCAGTGTTGTCCATAATTCATGAGAGTGTTTGCAACTTTTAAATTGGTGAAGCAGCTCCTTTGGCAAAGCTTGAGTAATTAAACCATATGCTTTCTGTTCTCGAACAAAATCAGCCTTTTGTGTAAGATCCAGATTCCTTTGCATAATAGGAACATTATTTAAGCCGACAGGATACACGTATGGTGCATCCATAGCAATCCATAGGTCTGGATCCGTTGTGCCGATATAAGCTTCAAATCTCTTCTTCCAATTAGCATAATCCTCAAACTTAAGAACTTTGGGAACTTTCTGAGTCGTCCCGATTTCATTGTCGTAATTCAGTAATGTTTGCATCTGCGATTGAATAGCAGCAAACGCGTTATAATCCGATATTTTGAAAAATTCAAGATTCTGATGTCACCGAACTTGCTCCGAACTTAAGACAAGCTCCGAACTTGCTCCGAACCTTCACCGAAACTTGAAAACAAGGTCCGAACTCCCTATGAACTTGTCATCGAACACAGAAACTCCAAACTCTTTCCGATCCAAGTCCGAACTCTCTCCGAGACAAAATTCTCACCGAACTCTCTCCGATAGTCCTCCGAACTCTCACCGAATTGAAAAGATGACCGAACTTCACTCCGAACTCAAGCCTCGGAGCGGTTACACCGAACTTCAGGTTCGGCTGAACGTAAAATTTCGGAAATTTTTTAGATTTCACCAGAAAACACTCACAAATGAACTCTAAGCACTAAGATGACCAAAAGTAACCAGAAACAGGGAATTTTGACAAAAAACATGATGTTTTTCATGTAAATTTCCAGAGAGCAACTTGAAAACGAACTTCGAATACACGAATTGCAACAAATCGAGCCAAACAGCACCAGATAGCTCTGATACTACTTGAAAGTGACTGAGCGTGGGATCGGTTTGGTCGATAACAATCGTATATACGTGAGAATGCAAACACAACAATGTAAATAAACTCAATCTCTCATTAAAATGTAATAACAAGAGAATCAGAGTACACACACAATCTCACATACAAAAGTTCGCTCAACTCTCAAAACTTGTTACAAAGACACAAACAAACTCTATTTATAGACCTATGGGTGTCCGAACTCCTAGGCTTGTCCGAACCTAAGGTTTGGCCAAGGTTCGGCCGGAGTTTGGCCACCAGACCAAAACTTGAAATCTTCGTGTCTTTGTCTGATCCAGCTCATTGCCATATCTTGTATCAACAATTTCCCTATATTTATTTCCTGATAAATATATTTATCCCATGTAAGCAAAATTCTATGGTTATACGTCATTATTATCTCATGCAAACCACTTAGATTATCATTTAGCATATTTTAAGTCATGAAAAGGATTCCTAATCACATACAAGCTTGCTATTTTTCCCTAATTGGCCCTTTTCAGCATATTTTCATGTAAATAATTTTTATAAAATAATCTGCATGCAATTGATCATCAAGCTTGCAACTTTATACATCATCAAGTACCCAATAACCTAGATTACCCATCCACATAGTAGATCTAATACCAATCATGTGCCTTTATTCAAGATCTTGCATGCATGGTCACCAAAATCAAGTTTTCCTCATAGATCTTAAGTAAAAATCACAACTTTACATCATAGAAACCTTAGATCTAACTTGATCTATCATTTAGCACATAGATCCATCATCAAGGTGTCAACTTTAATCACATGCATGCATGATTTTCCATGAAAAACCCTAGATTTAGCTCATATCACAATATCATGCATAAAAGCCATATTTGTGTTCAAAAGATGCAGTTTTTTTTATCCAAATCACTAGATCTATACTAGATATCGTCAAAGATCAGATCTAGATCCATTAAAAAGCTTGGATCTTAACAACTTAAACACAAGAGAAACATGAGAAATCACATACCAAAAGTAGGATGATAAAGGATGAAATCGGGGCTTGAAACTTGAAAGAAAGCTTAAATCTTGAAGATGAATGAGTTTGGAGATGATATGAGACGTGAAAAATGCAGAGAACTCGCATAGAGCTGATGAGAATGAATGGGAGGTGGCTAATGATGCTCAAATAGGGAAAAATGAAGGTATTGCTGAAAATGTCGGTTTAGGCGTATCGCCTAGGGCCTTAGGTTGCTCTAGGCGATACCCCTAGAGCTCCCCGTCTGGCATCCCTGTTAACTTTTGTTGACCGCAGCCCGTTTCGTCCGTTTTTCGCGTTTTTAGTCATGGTTTTCAACGTTTTCTCCCATTTTCAATTCACCGTCATTTTTGTCACATCATATCCAATAAAATCAAGTTTCAACTTGCCATGTAACAATTGACGATTATGCAATAAAATTCACGTACCAGTTTTCACATAATTCACAATATTTACCGATTTTCAATTAATCACCAATATTTCGAGACTCCGACTTGTGTGTGATACTTTTGAAGTGTTTTAAAGATACTAGACTTTTCTAATACCTTAATTGACATACTACGCCTATATACGCGCATTCCGATTTCACAGGTTTTATCAGTTTTTATCCATTCTGAAGTTCGGGTCCCACCTGGAGGGCCGGATTGTCACATCCTCCCCTTGTTAAGGAATTGTAGTCCCGAAAATTAAGGTCATAACTCAGTTGCTAATGTTTGAGTTAGAAGTATAAATCTCACAAATTTAACAGTTATAACTTCATTGTAAATAGTAAGAAATCAAATATAATCGTTTTGAGCTTCACTCAACAATAAAATCAAAGTCAATAGTTTACTCAACAGTAAGAAAGAAAAAAATTTGATTTCTCGCATTATCTTCACATTACTCAGTTATCGCATCGATTTCTCTCAGTTTGTCACAACATCCCTACCTTTTTGGAAATTTCGTCCTGAAATTTAAGAACGAAATTTCATCATGTGATCCTCACGTTCCCAGGTGAACTCTGGTCCACGTTTCGAGTTCCACCGAATCTTGACAATCGAAATCTTACTCTGCTTGAGACTCTTAACATCCCGTTCCATTATCTCAACTGGCTCCTCTAGGAAACACAATATTTTCTTTAATCCTTAGCTCTTCAAGCAGAACTACAAGAGATTCGTCCGCTAGAAATTTCTTCAGATTAGATACATGGAACACATTATGCGATACGCTCAACTCCTCTGGCAAGTTTAGTCTATAAGCAGAAAGACCAACTCGTTCTACAATCTTGAACGGTCCAATGTATTTGGGTTTAGCTTTCCTCGCTTACCAAAATGAATAACACCCTTCCATGGCGAAACTGTCAGAAGAACATGATCTCCCTCCTGAAATTCTAATGGTTTCCTACGCTTATCTGCCTAACTCTTCTTCCTATCACGAGTTGCAACTCGGATTTCATCTTCAACCACCAATATATTGCTTTCAAGTCGTTATACATATTATCCGTACCCGGGTGTACGGAATACCTTGACTTGTGTGCTTCGTCCATGATGAGCTGTCTAAAATTCCCATACTTAGGCACTCATAACCTGTTAGCAAAATATTGACTTTCATCTGATCGGATCTCAAACTGGTTATATAAATCACGTAGAGATTCTGACTCCAAATTCTATTCCTTCAATGCTTCGAGATGTGTGTTCTGAATCTGATCCGGTAACTCTGAATGATTTGTCAACTGCAAAGCGCGAACTCTCTTCGGCTTCGACTCTTTTCGGCTTAGGGCATCAGCTACCACGTTAGCTTTCCCCAGGATGATACTTGATAGCACATTCATAGTCGTTGAACAATTCCACCCATTGTCGCTGCCTAATATTCAACTCCTTTTGGTCAAAGATGTGTTGAAGACTCTTGTGATCGGTGTAAATTGTGCACTCGGTACCGTAGAAGTAATGTCTCTAGATCTTCAACGCAAAAACCACAGCTCCTAACTCCAAATCATGAGTCGTAAATTATTCTCATTATCCACGAGCTATCTCGAGGCATAAGTGATAACTTTATCACGCTGCATAATTACACATCCCATCCCTCGAATCGGTGCGTCACAGTACACCATGAAATCCTTAGTCCCTTCTGGCAACGAAAGAATAGGTGCACTACAAAGATTTTGTTTCAAAAGTTGAAAAGCGTCTTCCTGCTTCACTCCCCAATTATACACCACTCCCTTGTGAGTAAGTGCAGTCAAAGGTTGCGCAATAGGAGAAAAATTCTCAATAAATCGCCTGTAATAGCCCGCTAGACCGAGGAATTGGCTTAATTCGGTCAGCGTCTTTGGTGCAGGCCAATTCTTAATTGCCGCAATCTTTGACGGATCAACTTGAATTCCTGATTCTTTGACGATATGACTCAGAAATTGCACTTTTCGAATCCAGAAGTCGCACTTTGAAAATTTATCATACAACTGCTCCTTTTTTAATAAGTCAAGTATGATATGAAGGTGCTTAGCGTGATCTTCCTTTGTCCTAGAATAGATGAGAATGTCATCAATAAACACTATAACGAATTGATCTAGATACGGTTTGCAGACACGATTCATCAAATCCATGAATACTGCGGGTGCATTGGTTAATCCGAACGACACAACCAAAAACTCATAATGACCATATCTAGTTCTGAACGCTGTTTTCTCAACATCCTCCTCTGGGACTCGTTATTGATGATAGCCAGATCTCAAGTCTATCTTTGAATAATAACTCGAACCTTGAAGCTGATCAAACAAGTCATCAATTCGCAGAAGAGGATACAAATTCTTCACGGTAACCTTATTCAATTCCTGATAATCGATGCACATCCGAAACGTACCATCTTTCTTTTTGACAAACAAAATAGGCGCTCCCCATGGCGATGAACTAGGTTTAATTAAACCTTTCTCCAACAACTCCTGCAATTGAGCATACAACTCCTGAAGTTCAATGGGAGCTAATCGATAAGGCGCTTAAGTAATAGGCGACGCTCCAGGTACCAAATCGATTTTGAACTCTATCTGCCTATGGTGGCAATCCCGGTAAATCCTCTTAGAAATACATCTGGAAAATCCCTAACCACTGGAATATCCTCCAAACGCGGTTCTTTCGCAGGCTTCTCGATTACATGAGCCAAGATAGCTTCATGCCCCACTTCTGGGATTTAAGATACAAAATAACCCCAACTACAGTTCCGCTCTTCTGGTCACGAACTGTCAGCATTTCTCCACTCGAAAGAGGAATTCCTACTATCTTTTCCTGGCACATATTTCAGCACGATGCTTGGACATCCAATCATTCCAATAATCACGTCAAAACTACCCAACATCGTTGGCAAAAAATCTAAGCTTATTCGATGACCAGATAGTTCCAAGACACAATCTTGAATAATACTATTGATCTCGATCAATTTACCATTCGCAAGCTCAATCGAATACCTAGCCTCTAAAG
This sequence comes from Deinandra increscens subsp. villosa, assembly GCA_039602395.1. Lineage (NCBI taxonomy): Eukaryota > Viridiplantae > Streptophyta > Magnoliopsida > Asterales > Asteraceae > Deinandra > Deinandra increscens. The sequence continues at coordinate 58,820,155 of JBCNJP010000027.1, forward strand.
GACTTTCTACGACATTTATCATTTTTTCTAAATTTACTCGAAATAAAGCTTCTATCGGCACCATTAGCAAATAATACAGAAGCAAAATAGCCATTGATAGAAAACTTACCATTGACCACATTGGCATCATTTCGAGCTTCTCCGGCTCCAATCACAAAAGCCCTTTCGGCGGCTCCTCCAGTGCCATTTCCACTGGCTCCATTGTTGTTGCCTCCACGGTTCCCACCGTTTCCACCATTTCTAGCTCCCTTCAACTTTGGACAATCTTTTTAAAATGATCCACAACTCCACATTTGAAATAGCCAGCTTGATTACCCTGGCGGTTCTGGTTACCTTGATTCTGAGCTCCTTGATTGTTAACTCTGACTCGACAATCAACAACCTTATGCCCCAGTTTCCCACATTTGTTGCATTTGATCGCACAATTCCCAGTGTGATGTCGATCACATTTGTGGCATTTCGGAAGCTTCCCTTGATAACCGCTTGATGAATTTCCCGCATTGTGATTGACTTGAGCACCTTTAGCATGACCATCACCCTTGCGATATTGATTCTGATTCGAACTCGAACCACCACTGTTTCCTAATCCATCCCATTTCCCCCTTTTATCACCCAATCCTGATAACGTCTTTCGCAGTGGCAAGATCCCTTGCTGAACCGCTTGATCAGTCAGTTGGTGAACTAAATGGATTGTCTCTTGAATCGTCAAAGGATTACTAGACGTCACCAAACTTTGAATCTGGGGTACCAACCCATCAATATACCTCTCGATTCTTCGATATGGTGGATCAACCAGTGTTGGGCCACACAAACGCTCTGATCTAGATACAATACACGAGACACTTTGTAGCATAGGAATATGCTCTAACAAGCTCCCCCTTAACGTGTAGTGTATCTATTCTAACTAAATCTCTAGTCTTCAATCTTCAACATTGTTGCATCTGATCTTCAATATGAAATCTTGTCAGAAATAGAGCTTGCATGGATAGATCACTCTTGAACAATCTTTGAACTTCAAGATCCATTTGTGAAAGATACTTCAAACTCCCCATTTCACCATGCTTGAGTCTTGACACACAGAACCTGCAAGTTCAGAAGGCAGAAACGCGGCTTTCTTTCTTTTAAAATAAATAATTTAATCTTGGCGCAAAACTTCTCTTCGAGAATCCAAGATATAGTTTTGAAATTTGATTTTGTATCACATGTCGATCGGTCAAAACAAATAAGAAACAAATGGCTTTTTGAAACTTTGCAACAAAACACACCGAAAATCTTTTTGAATTTTCTAAGTTTATGCTAAAAAACGCATAAAATCTTTTTGAACTTTTCACATATGAAACATAAATGCAATACAGAATCGGACACTATTTTCGTCTTTTGCGAGAAAGATCACAACTTGAGATCATATTGAATATAACATGCTGAACTACACTTCAATTTCAATTGTTTCAGCACACAAGTCAAGTCGATTACTCGTATAATTTGTCCATCATAAACTCAGGCACAATCATACTCATAACATCTGGATATGTTAAGGTATTGATTAGATTTGCTTTGACCAGTGTACCCCACACTATCAGACATACTCAGATACGCATTTGCTTATCACACTTTGTGATTTCACTTGTAATTTAACACATAGTGATTATATTTTCATGATATAGTCAACTGTGTTCCGTGCAAAAAGATATAAGAACATAAAATCGTCTACCTTAAGGTTGATCTTTCGATACGTAGATAAGGCCTCAGATTTAACAAAATAAGAAAAGAAAAACAAATTGAAATTGTATAATTTAACAACAATCAGGCCAGTCTTGTGGACACGCAGAGAAGATGAATTATACGAAACACCAAAGAAAATAAAGCAGAACCTTAAATGAACAACTATCAGGTCGATCTTGTGGATACGCAGAGATAGTCCGATCATTTAAGAAAATAAAGAAAATCAAACAAGTTTAAATCTTTGCAAAATGAACACATGTATACACAGTGACTTCTAATTTTCTTTCTCACACATCTTTTCAATATCATGAGATACGCTTTAAGATATTGTCCACTTGGTTAAGCATTAGTATTTTATGTATATCACATCTGAATACTTTCTGATTTAATGCCGAGCCTACCAAGCACATTGAACAATGATCTTATGACTTTTTGTTATCTAATTTATCCATGAGACAGACACGTAAGCCAATGTACCGTCATTTCCCAATTATGTTGGATACAATTTCTCATTTTTCAATGTTTTTCTATTTTTCTGTTTTTCTCCCCCTTAAAATGAAATCTCTATTTCTGGATTTTTCATTTAACAAAACACAAAGACATTATTTTTGGTATTTTCAATTTTCTCCCCCTAAACTACAAGCAAAATGCATTAACGAAAGAAAATTTACATTTCGACATGGATACCTTCTAGTTTTAAGAAAAATGTCAGTTTTGAAATTTGATATCACTTGAAATTTAAATTAAATCAGCAGAATACTCCTCCATCAGCAACTTTTCAATCATCGATAGGCCTTCTAGAAGTACCTGCACACTGGTCAAACACATTAGTTGTAGGATCGTTATAAGTCAGAGTTAAACTTAGACAAATCCCTTTACTTGCAAATATAACCCTGCGGAATAAAGTTATATTTCACTTAACTTAAGCAAAGTCGAATTCTTGTATAATGTAAATGCTTGATTTGCAGAATGATAGTAACATCAAAGTATCAAATACTCGGCACTATTTGCATTAACTCAAAGCTACTCTATTACAAGTGATGACCGTTGTTTGTAAACTAATAGCTAACAAGCTATATATAGTGCAGATGAGATCAATCAAAGCCATTGATCTCATACGATCTAATCTAGATCGTACATTACAAAGTCAAATCTAAGCTACCAAAAGAATAAACTTCGACATTTGAAATGACTTGCGTGTTGACAGCAACAATCTACTTTGGGAGAGCGGCTTGGGAAGATATAGAAGCATATAAGAAGCTTTTGCAGGATGGGACTGCTGAAAAGACATCTCAGAAAAAGTCAGGTTGAACTCATTATCTGATGGATAATCGAGTTCACCCGGAATATTCACTAAGTGACAAAACTGCTTCTTTCCGCTTGAACTTGCTGTTCCGCTTGAAGTTTGAGTTCCGCTTCAACTTCAACCGGAATTGACAAAACTGAAGTTCAGCCTGAATTCTTCAGAATTTGAAGTTCCTTACATTAGTTGATAAATGACCCGAAGCGAATCGCTTCTGGTTAACCAGTGTCCTGATTTCCTTTTGAAACCACTTTAGGTTTCCAGATTTTTTGTGTTGGTAAATCAGTATTTGATGAACCAGTCACAGTGGAATGTGAGGAACAACCAACAGATGAATCATTTTGAAATTTAGGTAAAAATCTTTGAAAAATGTTGGTTGAAATTCATCAAATACTCTGCCATATTCATCAATGAATTTGTATTTGGCAGATCTACCAACATAAGAAACCTTGCTCTTTCTTTGATCAGAAGCAGCAGTGACATGACAATCTTGTGCCATATGCCCTTTTTGTCGGCAATTGTAACACAAGCGATTGTTTACATTTTTCCTCTTTTGTCTCTGCAAAGCTTCACAAAAATTAGCAACTCCAAAATGATCATAAAATGAATCAAATACCTGAAACCGATGATCATGAACCCATTTGGATGTTGGGCTCTTAGGCGTGGAATTTGATCCTCCAGAAGAATATTTAGCAAATTGTTTCTTCTTGCTTTCCGGATCAGCATTCTTCACAAAAACTTCTGATATTTTCTAAGCATCCATGCAATGAAGCGGGAATTCTTTGTCAGAAAATTTGTTCCGAACCTTTGAGCTTATAAAACCTCTCGGGTTGAACTTTTGCCGCTTTGAACACATCTTTCTTCACTTGCTTCAAATTAATCTTCTTCAATTTCTGTTGCTGTGGATTCTTAGAATAATTCATTTTAGCAACCTTGTGTTTGAACCCCAAACCTGAATGTTTTCCTGAATTCTTTTTTTTAGAACCGGAGGATTTATGCCCGTTTTTCGCAAGACAAGAAAACTCAACTTTAACTTTGTTGATATCTTTTGGAGCATCGAAGATTGTTTCATCATTTTCAGTATTTGAATGAATCTTCTCAGTTGAAATAGCTGATATTTCTTTTTCAGTGGATGAAGAACCAGATACAAACTTTGAAATTTGAGAAATTTATGGTTCCTGTTCAGCTTTCTTTCCATGCTTTTGACTCTTTGTTTCCTTCTTTTCTTCAGATTTAGAATCAGAAAACTTTGAGTAATCACATTCTTTAACTGTTTCTTTGACTATGTTGACAGCTTCTTTGATATTTGCAGGAGGTGAAATTGTCTTAACAAAAATTTTCTCAAAATCTTCATCGTTTGCTAAGAAGCTTGTGAACCATTGTTAATTGGTGACATTGTTCAACAGACGATTCGCATCAATTACTTGAGTTTTTCAAATCGGAATTCTTTTGTTGAGCTTCGGCCAATTCCTTTTCTGTTGCAATCAATCTCTTAGCAACTTTGTGCGTTTCATACTTTTGCAATCTCAAATTATCAAGCTCAGCAAATAACTCTTTCTTCAACTTCTCTTCATTTCTCTTTTGAGTATCAAGATTCGCATTTTGCAACTTATTCACCCTTACCAACTCTCTCTTTTCATCTAGCAACTTTTCTATATAATCTGATATGACTCAATTTTAGCAGCTTGTTCATCAGAAGACTTGTTAAGCATATGAAGCTTAACCTTGGACTTTTCAATCAAATTATTGAAATCATTTGCAGCATCCTCAGCTTCAGCCTTCCATTTTAATTTCAACTTCCTTGACTAACTCAACATTTTCTTTAGATAATTTTGTAAGTTTCTGTTCAAAATCCTTTTCAACACCTTAAAACTTTAACTCTTGTTCAACAACTTCTGCTTGAAGATCTGAATTTTTTTCCTTTTGAGATGACAATTCTTGAATTAGATCTTCCAACTTTTTCTATTCACATGTCAACTCTTCTATCTTCCTTTTATGTGCAGTAACCAACAACTCATTTTCTTTTATCAATCCTTGAATCTTCTTGTCTTTTTGAGAACAAAACTCACAAACAGATTCATAACCACTTGATTCAGAACCACTTGTTTCAGAATTAGAATCACTCTAATCAATTTTAACCACAAATGCATGCTGACCACGATTATATTCAAGTTCTGCTAGCTCAGCATTAAAAAGAATCTGCAGGATTGTTATGAATAGCAGTCAAAGCAATAGGAGTTTCAAATTCTTTCTACCAGTCATATCCTTGAACAAATTGTGAAACTAATGCCTTTTACTCTGAATTATTTGTTGGAGACTTTGATGAAGAAGCATTTGACTTTGAACATTCACAAGCAAAATGTCCAAAATTAAAACATTTGAAACATTTTACCTTTGACTTGTCTAATCCAACTTTACCATCTGGATTTAAACTTTTGAATCCTCTTCTCTTCCTAAACCTTTTAGCTCTTTGACTAGCATAGAAAGTTGCCAATTGATATCCATTTGTTCAAGATTATCTGGATCTATCTAATCAAAATCTTCTTCAATCAGATTAGCTGTTGGCAAACCACCATTCAACAACCCATAGTATGAAGATAATAATGTTGAAATCAACGCCAAATGTTCATCATGTGTTTTTGCAGTAAAAGAAGTCTGACTTGAATGATTTGGAATAGTGAAATTACACCCTCTTGATGAATTTTCAGAATTTCCTGATCCATGGCTAGCAACAAATGCTGTTAGAGCTGGATTTGATGAATCAAAACCAAATGATTTAGATTTTGAATTGATACTCGCAGAATTTTGACCATGATACAACTCAGGATTTTGTAGTTGAGCAGTTGATTTATGTGAAGTTATCATTTCCATTTCTCTCGCATGAAGCTTTCTTGTTAAATCATGAAATGATAATGCAGTAATACTCTTTGTCATGAGTAAGCAACAACACATAATTCTCCCACTTTTCTGGTAATGCTTCCATTAGTTTCTCTTTCAATTCCTCATCCGTCTCCTCAATGTTAACCACTTTCATTTCACTAGATAGATGTGAAAATCTGGGTACAAGAGCAGTGATGTTTTCTTTCTCATAGTGTTGAAAGTTTTCAAATTCTTTATTCAGCACTTTTCGTCTACTCTTTTTGTATTGATCATTGCCTTCGTATCTTGCAGACAAAGAATCCCATAACTGCTTACTTTTCCGGCAAGTACTGAATTGATGTAACAATTCAGTAGGTAAATCCATCGTAAGATAACCATACACCTTTTTCTCAAGCTCATAGCTTTTAATTTCAGCAGCATCAAAATTGTGAATTTCTTTAAAATCTCCTTGATTGGTTGGATGCATGTAAAGCTTCCGAATTGGAATCCATAAATCGATATCACTCGTGCTAATGTAAGCAGAAAATCTTTGCTTCAAATTGTGATAATCTTCCAATTTCAACAACTTGGGAACTTTTGGCTTGTTCCAATTTCATTATCAAAGTTAAGCATAGGTTGCATCGTGTTTTGCATGACCGCAAACGCTTGGAAATCAGAGATCTTGTGATAAACTTTCGGTATTTAAAACTTCGAATGTAAAAGTGTAGATCTCGTCGAGACAGTTGTTTTTGCTACTATTAGCTCCCGTAACTCTTAACGGAACTCAAATTACGTCAGTTTTAGTGAATGACACTATTCTGCCAGCGTACCAAAGAATCTTTCGGCGGACCAAAATGTTGACCACCGTACCAGAGACTTTGACCGGACTAAGAACTCAGCGTACCATCAATCTCAACGTACTAAACTAATCGGCATACCAGTCACCTCGGCGTACCAGTAAACAGTAACGTACTACTGTTGAAGATTTCCTTGCGTACCAATCAGCGGACCAAATGGTACGGCGTAACTGCTCCGGACCAACGATGAAGATTGCCTTGCGTACCAGTAACATACCATCAATTCAATTGGCTTACTGATGCAAGAGGAGATGTAATAATTCATCGACATCTTTCTCTAGAAGAAAGAGAATATACAAAAAATGAAGAAAAAGCCAGAGACGTTATCAAAACTGCTCTTTCAAGAGAGTTATATATTGAAATCACAACATATTATATTGCTAAAGATAAATGGAATGCATTGAAAGAAAAAGGAGAGGCATGTGTACACAATCAGGTCATGAAGGTTGACTCAGATTCTTCTGATATAAAATCATACGATTCAGCGTCTAGTGATTTAGGATCCGAAAGTAATGATTTGTCAGACAAAAAGGATTGTGATGTTGTTTTCAAGACTGAACAAATTGAGGGTTGTGTCAATGATTCTGATTCTGATTCTAAAACAAGCTCGTGTGTTATATATGACAAAGGGGATGAAAGTGGCATAGAAGAAGTTCAGAATGGAGTATTGTTAGTGTGTTCAAAGTGTGCTGAACTTGCTAAGATTAATAAGAATTTGATGAAAGAAAAGAAAGTATTGGCAGAAGAATGTGCAAAAGCCAAAGTTGAAGCTTTAGTTGCAATACAAGATTTTGAGAATCTATTTGAGAAGTGTTCTCCGGTTCAACAAAAGTATGAAAAGGCTAATGCTCTTATTGTTGAAACTGCTGCTACTATTGAGAAACTTCTGAAAAAGATTTCTATACTTCAAGATGAAAATGTTCTTTATCGTGATAAGAATGAAGTTTTGACTAAAGATATTGAGATTTACAAGAAGAAAAGAGAAAGTGTTCTTGAAGAATTATTTGCTGAATGTGAGATCCGAAAGTTGCAAACATAGGAATATGACGATCTCAATGCAAAGTTCATCAAGTCACAAAAAGAAGTGTTTGATGCTCAATAGAAAATCTCTGAATTGAAGTTGGAAATTTTGGAGTTACAAAGGCAAGTGAAGAATTGCAATTTGTCACCGACACTCCTAAATTTCTTATACAAACAGGATCAAAGTGAGGATAGTTATAAAAAGGATGATATTCACATGGTTCCTCAACCGGTGGATTTATCTGAAGTTACATCTGCTCCACTTAATCCTAAAGGTGAATTGTATGAATATACAAAGTTTGCTACTCCATCCAAGAAGAAGAAGTCGACGTCTAAGAAAAAGGAAAAGCCTTTGGGTGAAGCTCCGAAGTTTAACTCAAAGTCTACATTTTTGGAAAATGAACAGATTTGTGATAAAGTTGCTTCTAGGTCAGTGGACAACATCTTGATGCGTATCTTAAAATATATAAAGAAAAGGATATGTGAAAAATAAAGTGAGAAGTCACTGTGTATACATGTGTTCATTTTGCAAAGATTTAAACTTGTTTGATTTTCTTTATTTTGTCAAATGATCGGACTTTCTCTGCGTGTCCACAAGACCGACCTGATTGTTGTTCGTTTGACATTCTGCTTTATTTTCTTTGGTGTTTCGTATAACTCATCGGACTTTCTCTGCGTGTACGGGAGTACCGACCTGATTGTTGTTGGGTTATACAATTTCAACTTGTTTTATTTTATTATTTTGTTAAATCCGAGGCCTTATCTGCGTATCGAAAGATCGACCTTAAGGTAGACGATTTAACGTTCTAATTTTTTTTTTTGCATGGAACACAGTTGAAGAAATCATGAATACATTCACTATGTGATAAATCACAAGTAAAATCATAAAAATGTGATAAGCAAAGCATATCTGAGTATGTCTGATAGTGTGGGGTACATTGGTCAATGCAAATCTAATCAATACTTTAACATATCCAGATGTTATGAGTATGATTCTGCCTGAGTTTAAAGTTGGACAAATTATATCTGCAATCGACATGGCTTATGTGCTACAATAATCAAAATTGAAGTGTAGTTCAACATGTTATGTCCAATATGATCCCAAGTCGTGATCTCTTTCACAGAAGACAAAAATAGTGTCTGATTCTGTAATGCATTTATTTTTCAATATCTGAAAATACCAAAAAGATTTTAGGTGTGTTTTGATATAAAGTTTATAAAAATCCAAAAAGATTTTGTTTCTGATTTGTTTTCGAGTGATCAACACGTGATACACAATTAATTTCAAAATCAAAATATCTTGGAGTCTCGTAAGAGACGTTTTGCGCTAAGATTATTTATGTTGGCAGGTTTCTAAGTGGAAAGAGAACATCAAAACTTCAAGTCTTCTGAAGATTGTTGATAAAGAGATTACACACGATGCAAACATTTATCCCACTATCCCTTCCTATAACCCCAACATCTAAGTGGAATATCCCTTTTTGCAAAGATTTATCAAGTATAAAATATATCAAAATTATATAATACATAATATTCCTTAACAGGAAGTACCCTCTATAAAACCAATTATCCCACTATCCCTTCCTATAACCCCAACATCTATTACCAGTCTAAACCCTGCTAATGTATAAGCAGAGATACCATTCTTGCTAACTGCCGAGTTTATCCTTCTAGGGCATTACCTTCAACGGAAAGTCGCCCTATATCCCCTTATTTGCTAACTGCCGAGTTTACCCTTCTAGGGCATTCCCTATAACGGACAGTCGCCCCACTTCCCCCTATTTGCTAACTGTCGAGTTTACCCTTCTAGAGTATTCCCTATAACGGACAGTTACTTTCTCCCCCTTCCTATTTGTAGTGATCTCTAACCCCATTGAGTAACACTACTTCCTAACTCCCCCTGTACTACTACCCGCCCCTAGTTAAATACCAAAGTGACTTAAGGTTATTAGTAAACATCGATAAGATCTTCATATACTGCAACAAGCGGACATCCCCCAATTTACATTGGTGTATGTATACAAGATGTACCAGTGGTGTATCCTCCACACTTCTGATATACCGGGTAACTAATATTATTATGTGTGTATATAAATATTATATATATATATATATATATATATATATATATATATTGGAAGTACCAGCGGCATATCCACCACATAATAATAAATCGAATGTATCACCTGTTCTCATATAATCATACATATTCACTATACCGTTTATTAATAATTCCTTTATCACTTGACTATTTAAGTTCAAAGCAAGGATATCACATATCACATCACAGTCATTATAATTACGTTATAACACGTATAAATGATTTAACATCATTTTCATAACATAACGTATATACATATATATATATATATATATATATATATATATATATATTTATCTATATATATTATCCCAAAATTCTTTCTAACAGTTTATCAATTCAAGATAATTCACATATATGCATTTTAATGCATTCCCATAATAGTTCACGTATATATATCAATCCAACAACATTTTAATAGTTATATATTCATTTAACAATTAACACCTTAACAATTAATATATATATCCACTCAAAGGCAGTCTAACAGTTTAATAGTCTAGCAGTTCAGATAGACAACATTTCAGTTATAAATCATTTAAATGCATTTTTATAACATTTGTATGTATATCTCGCCCAAGAAATACCGAATGGAATAGAATAACTAGCATGTACTTATTGACTAAAATAATGAAGTCGGGATTGGAGCGACCAACCGTAAGCAGGGTTGTCAACCCAAATAGATCTATTCACTAGCTATCATTTCGTACCAGAACTAACTGATATCAACTAATAGTGGGATTTTTTTTGCAAACGTTATATAATGAAATGTACTCTAGTTGGCAGTAACAGAACATGTAATCATACGTCTAACAATTAGGCCATAATATCAAGTAAAAGAAAGTTTGATTTGTTCATGATTTCTCCCCCAAAGTATTTGAAACAGTTTTAAAAGAAAGGAGCCGTGAGACTCACCTGATCAAGGTAAATAGTGAAAATGTCTCGCTTTGGATAATGTAGCAAGCAAGTATCGTCCTAATAATATATAAATAGACAATTGCATAAGGGTCTTGATCATTTGAGTAACGATTAGTCGTCACCTAAGTGATACCGGTCAAGTCTTGACGTATTATCCCGTTTGTATTTGTTTGGAAAAACCTGATTGTTAGTATTTATTACTCAATAAATACGTAAGTTTAATAATTATATTTATGTTCAAATAAATATAAAGGAAATGTCGTAAAACGAAAGAAATCGTCAAAGAATATATAAATAACCAAGTTTTTAACATTTGCCAAATAACAATGTTTTTTATTTATTTTATTGTTCAAGTGAATATATATTTCTAGTTTTAAATTTCCAATTACGATAAGTTGTATGGTTAAAATATTTATTGTTTAATAAATTCTTATAGTTATAACTATAGTCAAATAATTAAATATGTATCTTATAAAAATAATTATGTCCTAACTATTCCAAGTTATGCAATGCTATATATATATATATATATATATATATATATATATATATATATATATATATATATATGAAATAATAAGCTTGTGACAAATAATAAGATGTTTTATTATTTAACGCTTATATATTTATACATCTTTAGTTGGTGATTATAATTATTGTCAAATTATAAAAACTAATTTAGTAAGTCTTATGAAACCATAAGTTTCAAAACTTCTTAAATAATTATAAGATAGAAAATAATTATTTAAAGTTTTATAAAATCGTATAACAACTACATTTATTATTTAACTTTCGAAAATGTGTACGCTTTCGATTACGCATTAAATATACGTATAAATAGTATTGTGTCAAATATGTTTAGTGTTTAAGAAAAATAGAAATCGTTTAATATAAACTAAATATCCACTAACAAAATGTTAGGACTAATCCATATAATCAAATATGAAATGTAACTAACACCCATGTAGTTCATGTCATTTTTATAAGATAACTTATGCGTATATTTAGGTCTTTGATTAATATTCACTGACACTTTTAGTGTTAGGACTTAGTTTCAATAATAATTAGTAATGTGATAGAAGCAAGAACATGACTCACTAGTGAGTTCATTAGACATAGTCTTGGGGTTTTGTTCTTGTTCCACATGCTAACAAATAAGAAAAAATAAGAGACCAAAGTGTGCACACAATACTTCCATATGGTTTCTTGGTGTGTTCAGCCATATTGTGGTATGATTTAAGCCTCAAAGGCACCATCAATATGTTTAGATTAAAATCAAACAAATCAACTAACAATTTTAATAGTTCATCCATTTTTATAGTTTAGAAATATAGAAGAAAAGAGATGATCATTAAGACTTGGGTGGATCTTTGGGTGTTAGAAAATGTATAAAATATAGAGAAAAAAAATGAGGTTTTGGAAGGCTTACAGGGGGTTTGAGGGCTGTCGAGAGGAGAAGGAAGAAGGGCAGCGGCTTGTGGTGGTTCTTGGTGGATCAGCGGCGGGCTGGGGTGGCGTGGGTGGTCGCTGGTCGGCGAAAGCAGGGTCGGGGGAGGGTTTCTTGACCGAACACAAGGGAAGGGGAGGAGACGGTGTTGTGGTGTGGTGTTTGTGTGTGGTGTGGCTTGATCTTATGGTGGGAGTTTTGGTTAAAAACATTTGGTCACTTCTTTGATTCATGGGATATCAAGTACTTGCCAACTAGCAAGACTTGATGGGTGGATTAGGCTTAAGCCTATTGTTAGGAGGTATCTAGCTTAATTAACATTTATATAAAAATCACACCAAATATATAAGTTGTAGGTTAAATGTATAGAATGGTAACTTGTTTTTATTTATAAAAAACTACAAGTTTAACTAGCATTTTATAAAAAGATGGTGATGGAATACTAGTCAAATTTTTATAAAAAAACAAGGATGATGAGTCTATAAAAACAAAACTACAAAGGTGATGGGTGTCACACCCCAATCGACGACGGAAACGTCAAGGCATGATTAGATTGCCCATAAGCTCATGACAACTAATTTAGTGACAATAGTTGATAAATAGTGAATTTCATTAATAATAATGAAAAATAAAACAATACACCACATGTTGATAACAAATACAATTTCTTTATTAAACTAGGTCCAAAAGCCCTATGCGATAGCATCTTGAAACATCAACATCTTAGCCTGCAACATATATAAAATAAAGGGGGGGGGGGGTCAACTATAAATAGTTTGTGAGTAACCACAAGTTTGATACATACCATATAGTTGAAAAACATGCTTTACGTTTCATATGATAGAATAAGTGAAATATAACATGCTAGAAGATATTGACAACATGAAAGACTAGGCATAACCAAAATTGCTGGTATAAAATGACAACATGAAAGACTATGCATAAACAAACTTCAATGACATATGATAGATTCCCTAACCCACAGGTTAGACTATATGAAATAATGAAATAGGCTCCAAACACCCAACGCCGAACCGGTCAAGTTGAGCGGGTTGTCAACCGATAGATCTACCTTTGTTACCCCAGGCCTTACATTAATGTTTATGCCAAATGAAAGACATGACAATCATGACATACTTGACATCCGATGATAAACATGAAAACCTTTGAAAAACATGAGAACCTTTGAAATCACATATTGACAAATCATGCTAGAAGTCACATAACACATAATTCACACATAGATCACATACGCATGGTAAATGATAAACTTGAAATACAACACTTTGAAATAGGATACATGTTGCAACCCCAAAAATGAGAAAATAAGAAAAGGGGCAAGGATTACTCACTTGGATTAGAAGTTAAGTCCACGAAGCGAAAAGTGAAAGTGAAAAGAATAGTCCGGAAGATTCATCCTAAAAAAGAATAGAAAGGGACGACATGAATATTGGAATATGGGATTCTAAGCTCTTATGCATTTGGGGGATGGGTTATAACGTTAAAAATCGAAGTTTGAAAAATGTTAACTTTTAAGAGTAATAATACCTTAAACGTTACTAGACATGCTTTGGCCGAATAGGTTATGACACTCTCATCGGGGCATCCCAGGTAAGCATCCAGGTCCGACTATGGGATTTATGCGAACACTAATCCTTTGACAGAGACCCCAACTACCGGTGTTTTCACCCTTCCAGTTACTACATGTCATTCGCGTCTCAAGTACCATCACTAAATATGTTGTTAAACAGTGGTCGATTTCTAAGCTATTTGAAATTCTTAAAAAAAGAGTTTATGTTCAAAACCTGAATTACATATTAAAATAATTAAGAATTAGTTTAATTGTTGATTTGTGAAGAACAAGCCTTAATCCCCAATTTGTTCATGCATAAAAACGTTGAATTTTGGATTAGAAGAATATAGATGAAATTGGACATGAGAGTTTAGACTCGTAGGGCCTAGCGAGCCTCTACAAGGCTACAACAAGCCTAATTCGGCCTAAGAAGGGCAACACGTCCTAATGACGTGCATTTGCAAAGCTAGGCCGTCCAAATGACAAGCCTTAACAATGCTAGGCAGCCTTAGCAAGGCTACCTAAACGAGCCTAAAGCACCTAACTAAGAACCTAAAGTAAACTAATTAAACTAAGAAAGCGATAAATAAATGAATAACGAAAGGAATGAAAGAAACGAAGAAAAAGAATAAGAATTACCTCAAAGAAGCTTTTCAAATAAGACGAGCTTGAAGAGCAGCACCTCCTCGCCGAGAGCATAAAAAAACTACTACGCACGACACCCAAAGGGGTATTGTGCTTGTGGAACCGTCAAAATTTGGCCTTTTGACTTGTTTATACTCAAACTAGGAGTTGCAAGCTATTAGGGACCTAACAAGGGTATTTATAGGTGTGAAATGAAGGAAAAAATAGTATAATGGGCAATGCGAGATGAGTTTAGAAGGAAAATCGCGTCTTTGCAATCAACAATAACACCAAACTTGTTTTCGCGATTCCCGCTTCGTTATAACTTGGTTTTGCATACGGTTTTCGCCCACGTTCACCATTTTCAGAGTACTATCATATGGAAGAGAGTAATCTACCATTTATGGTGTTGCGAATTGGGTTTAAATATTGGATCTTGATGTGGGTCGAGTTTTCGAGTTTTTAAAACATACGGATGTTACAATGGGCTAGAACTTTATAAAGATATAACACAAGATGGTGGGCTTGGGATTTGTTTTGATCCGAAAAAATTCAAAGGAATAAGGGGTTGGGCCGGTCTCGGTTTGGGCCGAGAATTAGGGAAACGGTTGGGCCGGTTCTCGGTTGGGCCGCGAAAAGAAAAAAAAGTTGGGCTGCTTTGGGCCGCGGGTCAAGCTAGGCGATCTGGTCCGAGACTCGGGGTTTTGGGTTGGGTCGTTGTTCCAAGTTGCGGGCTCGGTTGACACGTTTTTGAATTATTGGGCTGAACTGAGCCCAATAGGGGTTACAGGTTCCATTATATCAAAACGGGTGGTTTTTAATAAAAACAAGTTTTTTCCGAACGAGTCTTGATAAAAATAGATGATATTTATTTTATTCGGGTATCAAAACAATATCAAATTGTGTCGGTTAGTTATTTACATATTGTTTTATGTAAAAGGTTTTTATACGTGAGTGATAAAAATATAAATTCGTTTGTTCGTGTGTTTTTAACCTCGACTATTTTCGATTTTTAAAACCAGTAAAGTTTTAAATAAATAATCACTTAAAATGGTTTGACGTTTCGTTGTAATTATCATATGACACTGGATTTAAGAAAATATAAAAAGTACATTTTTATATTTGTTTTTCTTATTGTTAAAATTCCATAAATTAGTTTACTGAATTTTCTATTAGTTACGAGTATATGTTTCAATACAAACGCGGGAATTTATCTACGTCGGATTTATCATGCATAACTGTAATTAACAGACAAATTTTATCAGGTAATGCATGCATTTAACAAAATTAAAACTCCAAGTAACGAGTTGACTTGGATTTTTGGACGGGGTGTCACAAGTTCTAAGGTCCACAAACAAAATACAAGAAAAACTTTCAGTTCTAAGTCCTCAATGGGACAATGGGCTAAGAAAGAATAATCATTAATGATACTTGAGCCCATTAACATACAAATAAACATATAGTGGATTAAAATCTAGTCTTATAGAGATTAATTACGATCCTTACACTAGAAATAAACCAAAAGAACGACTGTAATGAGAGTTAGTGACAAATATAATGTCAAGGTTATACGAACCATGTGTCAACATTACTTGGAACCTAGTATCCTTACTAAAGTAATACTATGAAACATATAAGGTTTCACATGGCCATGACAAGGACACTATTACCTTAAACTCTCAAAGTTGTTGGTTATAATAGTTTTAGTTGTGTTCACATGGATTAAAATATTTATAACTTATAACTAAATGATTCAAGTTCACAATCTTTGTTATCATATAAGTGAGAACTTAACAAATATAGTGAGAACTTAACAAATAAGTGAGAACTTAACAAATAAGTGAGAACTTAACAAATATAGTAATTACCCTATAATACAATACACAACATATTGTACCCCTTTTGATGCTCAGATTACAACTCCTTATGCACATCTCTGTTACCCCTTTTGATGCTCAGATTACAATCCTTTTATGCACATCTCGGTTATGTGGTTGTGATGTCTGTTGTACCTTCCCTTCTTTTGACCCATACATTCACGCATACATCTGTCCCTTCCCTTTCAGCTTTCACCCATACATTTACCCATACATACTCTCTCTCTATTTTTCTCACTATAACCCTCTCTACTATTCTCTCCATTGAGTTTATGCTTCAGATTCTTGCCGTTGAAGATGATCTAATCAAGGGTGTCTACGATGCTCTACGATGGTCGTGTTTTGCTGATGTGTTGGTCAGTTGGTGGTTCTTTCCGTCGTTGCTCCGCCTATGGCGTGGAAGCGGCGGCGGTTAACCCGTATTTGCGTGTGTGTGTTGGTTGTTCTTGCCGCTTATGCTCCGCCTATGGCGTGGTGTGTTGGTGCCGCCGATTGTGAGTCGTTTGCCTTTGTGGTTAATTCATCCCACACGTTGTTATGCAATTAACGAGTTTTGGCTTCTCTAATCAATGGGTTAGGTTTTTTTTTATTTATAGGCCTTCAATTATCAGAACTCTTCATCGGAATTTTCGTGCCGGTGAGTTTCCGTTTGCTTATTCTTCCTGTCTTAGTTTGGTTCATGTGGGGATATTACGATTGGGGTCTTTTTTTGTTATGGTATGTGGATTTATTTGGTGGTGTTTGCACATATTTATGTCTATTTTGTGATGATTAGTTTTATGGTTCATTACCGAGTTTACAGTATCCTCACTGATTGGACCTATATATGGTAACAAGTGGTTGTTGAAATTGTTTATATGTGTTTGATTACTGATGATAATCAGGTATGATTAGCAAAAAGGAGCAGAATGTTTGTATGTGTTTGGTTTTTGCTTCTATTGATTGTTTTTCCTTTTTTGTTTCAGGTTGTAATGCTTCTTGCATTTGATACACAGTTCATCAAGGTTATTGTAGAAGGTATTTTGTCTACTTCTTTACTGCATCCTGTTATTTGTTAGTTATAAATGTGGTGTTCGCTAATAGTATGCATTATGTGTTCTATATTTGTTATTTAAGTATATAAAGTGGAACAAAAAAACTATAAGTGAGTAAGGTGATTTATACTTCACCATATTCTAAATTTAAACTTAGTACTCTTAATATAACATATTTGTTCATAACTAATTATAAGGTTTCACAGGTCATGTGGGTTTTAATATTGCAAGAAATAGCATTCTTTATCATTTTGGATGATTGGTAATATTGAAGATAAAATAGTTTAGATTGGCAACTCCAATCAGTGCTTTAATATCTGAAAAACTAACAACCAAATTACACCTTTGTTTCGCTTCAAACTACTTAGATTAGGACCTAAAATGAATGGTTCAATAGGTGAAAATTCAACAACCAATATGTGGTTTACTGTCAGAGTTAATTAGAATTGTTGTTGTCTTGGTATTTAATTGTGTGTTTGTTGGTTACTTATTAATGTTTAACTTTTGTTAATTCATCTATTGCTCATACTGATAATCTAATTGGAACTTTGATTAGTAATATATATCTTTGTAAACCCTCTTTAATAATTAAAGTGAAAATATAATTGGGTTTACTCATTGTTCTGTAATTCTGTCACTATGTCAGTTTTGCTTCTATTGCACTAACACATAAGTTTCACCTTTCAAGTTAGTTCTTAATTAGTCCATGAAGAATTGTTTGTGTGTCATTGTACTCCTTTTTAAAAAATTTAAATAATTGTTCTTTTTATTTTTTTATGAAATTTAACCATTTCCTTAGACCTACTGTAAAATCAAGACAAATAAATCATATATGTGAAGGTGATACAGATTACTACATTAGTCCTTCTAGAGATATTCTATCAGGTAGATATACTTCGTGATTGGTCTCCATGGTTTGTATAAGATTTGTCACTTGAAGCGCTTAATTCCATAAAATCATAAATTTTAACTATTTTATGTAGTTGGTGCAGATTACACCTTAAATCTTAAATTATTTTATGGGATTGTTAAGAGGCAATTATTTAAATGAAATGGCCTTCGGTCTACACTAAGAAGTCATTTTAGTGTGCTTGCCAAGATAAGTAAAATGATGAGCATCAATTATTTGCATTGTTGGTTGGTTTTTTTGGTTTTACATCTAGAGGCTCAATGCTTGCAACAGGAGCCAAAGAGGACAGCCCGAAAAAAAAGAAAATCAAGAAGGAACTGAAGAAGGAAGCGTAACCCGTGCTATTTTCCGGTAAACAGTGACCTATTGGGAAACCTATTTTGATATAAACAACCTTATGGTAGGAGATGGTAACCGCATTAGGCTATATGATGCATGAGTTGCAACAATTAGATGTTTAATTTTGGTAAACTTTGTCCCAAGTGGTTGTATGGGGTTAGTAGATGTTTAATTTTGGTAAACTTTGTCCCACATGGGATTAGTACAAGTTAAGGCTTTATGGGTTACCTTTTCTTGGTTTTATGTAATTTTCATGGTATGGTTGCCATTAGAATGGAAACTTACATGGTTTTGTTTGTGTTTAGCATTTTGCAATTTGGTTTGGCTCCTTGGTTGTTTCTAATTGAGGCTATGGGTCCAACATTCAACTTTCTTACGTGTTCGATTTCACCGGCCGAGGAATACATAGTGGCTCGCACCGCTACAGCAACCGTGTTGCTAGCCGCAACGCGCTAATAGTATCACTTGTTATATATATCTGAAAACATATACAAAATAAAATAACTAAATACCTATACAAATTTTAGAATAACTAAGATGAAATTAGGGATGGAAATGAAACCCGTAACTGACGGGGATACCTAAAACCTGAGGCTTATGGGATGGGTAATCGGGTATGGGGTCGGGTATGGGATTAATTTTAAAAATTTTCACGGGTATGGGAGAGGCATGGGAAGATTTTATACCTGTTTACCCGTCCCGATTACCCGATTAGTATACCTTATAACTATACCCGATTATATAGTTGCTTTATCTTTAATTTAATGTATTTATTTTTATCTAAAAATATTTGGCCTGTATATTTAACTATACTTCTGTATGTTTCTTTAAAACGTCTATACAGTATCCACATTTCCAAATCCTAAACTAATATCAATGATGCACATATTTGTTTAGTTAGTAGCAAGCATCTGATTAGATTATTATCAATGATTAGATTATTATTAATGATGCACATATGTTTTTAGTTAGTTTTTTGATACATTTTTGATGGCTTTTATGTAATGGTTTTATGCAACAAGTATCAACTACCAAGTGATATTTGATAGTGTATAATAAACTGTATTGATACTTGTTAGATTGATAATGAAGTGTATTTAATTGTTTTTGAGAATTTTTGTGGTTATAAAAAATGTAATCGAGTAACAGTTACCCAATGGGTTTTGAGTAGGGTATACCCAATGGTTTACCTGAAACCGCTGGGTTTACCCGATACCCGACGGGTAAATACCCGATAGATACCCGATGGGTTTGGGCCGGGTATGGGATAAAATTATACAACCGGGTATGGGGTTGGGATTAACCAAACCCGTCCCAAAACCGCTGTCACACCCCAACCTACAGCGGAAGAAGTCGGGGCGCGATGATTTTCCAGATGCACACAACACTAATTAATGTTGCGATATTGTTAATCAACCCATTTCGTATAACATAAATAATCAATACAAAACATGATATAACTCAACAACAACGAAAGAATTTAACTTAATTAATTAGGTCACACTAAGTCCGCATGCGATCCTATGGTGTCACCAGTCATGGCAAAACATCATCTAACTACATAACCTGTAACATGTATAAAATAAAGGTCAACTACGAATAGTTGGTGAGTAAACATAGGTTTAGTGTACTACATAAATTAAAACATGTGAGCCAATGTGTTAAGTGCAATCGAGTATGATAACCACAATGCTATAGAGCAAATAGCGTGCATGAGCCAACCCTGACCTCAAGGTATCCAATTACAAGGCGCCACACGTGAGGTAGGTTAAGTGAGCTTGTTAAGCCAATAGATCTATCACTGTAACCCTGGCTTTTTACAGCTAATGTCACGCGAGTATGATATCGAGCTTGATCACAACCACTCATAAATAAACACACAAGTTCACATACAAGAGTACACATAATGTTAGAGCATATTCCTATGCTACAATGTGTCTCGTGTATTGTATCTAGATCAGAGCATTATTGTGTGAGTCATAGGGTCTGCGTACCATGGGTCGTACTAGTTGGTACGGAGCCAACGAACCAATGGTATGTTGGTTGGTACGCTAGACTAAGTGGCTAGTATAAATAGTTCTTGTTAGAGAGAGTGAACTAGTTTTGTAATTCTATCATTCTTAACTGTGTGTAATTAACTGTGTGTGTGTGTCTCTCTCTCTCTCTAGAACTCTGTGTAATCTCTTAGTGAATCAATAAAGCAAATTTTTATTTACATCGTGTTCATTGTATTTGATCGAATCATGCAGTAGTAAGATCCGTCCGTGTACTTACAACTGGTATCAGAGCAATCGAGGTTGACTTACTGCTGTGTTTTGATCAATTTTCGGATTTCTAGTGAGAGAAAGTTGGGGTTTCTTTGGTTTTTCATCAATTTTTCTCAATTCTAAGTGTTTTCTGGTGCTAAAACTGATTTCTGAACGTTCCTAATGTGTTTTCATTGCTTAGTGCTGAAATTCACAGTCCAAAACGTCCAAATTTGCAAAAATCAATCAAATATGTGTTGGTACGCCGGATGAATACGATGGTACCCCAGATGATCCATTGGTATGCTCCTTGGTACGCTAGGCAATCTTCATAGATTTCTGGTACGCTGGTTATTGGTACGCAAGGCAATCTTCATCCGTGGTACGCAACGATTATTTCTGGTCCGGAGGCAGTTACGCCATACCAAGGTGGTACGCTACTGTTCACTGGTACGCTGATTTGGTTTGGTCCATTTCTTGGTACACTAAGTTCAGTGGTACGCTGCTTGTAATTGGTCCGTGGTTGGTACGGTGAAGTTATTGGTACGAAAGTCGATTCTTTGGTACGCCGGCAGAATAGTAGTGTTTACTAAAACTAACGTAACTTGGGTTCCGTTAAGAGTTACGGGAGCTAATACCAGCCAAAATTACCGTCTCGACGAGATCTATAATTTTACTTGCCTAATGGCATGTACCCTCCATTTCGACCCCCAAAATCCGTCTCTAAGACCTTCGTTTTTGGGTTTGAAGTTTTGACGTTCAATTTTTAACTTCAAAAATGAGCGATTTTCAAGCATTTTCAGCTGCTCAGACTTCAATGCAAATCATGATGGATTATGATATTGAAATAGGAACAACTCAGAAAGTTCCCAAGTTGCTAAAATTGGAGGATTACCATAATTGGAAGAAACGATTTGAATCATACATATTTTCTCAAGATGTTTATTGTTTGATCCTTATTGAAAAGGAGTATGAGTATCCAATGCTAAGTGCTAGAAAGCCATGAATGATTAGTGATTTTGATTCTGAGGAAAGAAACCTTTTTGCAAGAGAGAAGTAACTTATAGTTTTCTTACAATGGCATTGCCTAAAGATTTGATGCATCAGTTTAAGAAATATACAACTTCTAAGGAATTGTGGGATGCTATTACAGAAATGTGTGAGGGTAATGAGGAATATAAAAAGACCCGAAAGAACGTTTTGAAGAAAGAATTTGATAATTTTGGACATTTTGGGAATGAGAATGTGTCAGACTTGAGCGCAAGGTTTTCGCATTTGATAAATGAACTTTAAATTGTGCAAGTCGAAAAGGAGAATGATGAATTGAAAGAGAAGTTTCTGGAAGCCTTACCTGATAAATGGGAAAATTATGTTATGATGTTGACTAATGATCCAAGTTACTCAAGTTGGACATTCAATCAATTGACAAGCAAATTACAAGCTTGTGAAATGGAAATGATTGTGAAAAAGTCAGCACATCCTTCTGTTCAAAATCCTGAATTATATTTTGGAGAAAATTATGCTACCATGAATGCTAAAGCAAAGTCACATCCTAGTTCAAGCTTTAATCCAGCTCCAATAGCTTTTCTTCCTGGAAAGTCTGAAATTCTGGTTATTCTTCAGGTTGCTGTTTCACTATTCCTGATAAATAACCAAACAATTCTATTCATGTTCAAACAGCAGAAGATTTAGCTGCACTGTTTTCTGTATACATATCATCTTCTTCTGAATCAATATATAGTCAAATTGGTAAATCTGGTTTGTTTATGTCACACCCCCAAATAACCACTAACGGAGTTTATACCGTTAAGGGGTGCGAGCAAACCAGGACCACAACCATTAGTTACAAATACTAAACGAATCAGAGTAAGTCCAAATATATATATCATAAAATAAAGTCTCAAAATACGCAGCGGAAAATATTGTCTTAGCACTAACCACGTGCTTTACAAAATCATTGTTTTAAATTCCCAATTTAGTCTAAACAAAAGTAAAATGTCTTCACGCGCCATGCCAACCCGCTCCGGATACTCCTCAGCGATCTGCAAAAGTTTAAACCATGCAAGTGTCAACCTAACGGTTGGTGAGTTCACAGTGGGCTTGTCACGCAGTGGCCCGGTCACATAATCATATTGTGTCAACATATACTTATGTAATATTTATTTGTGAAAAGCAATGCTCAGTGATAATACACCGATCCAAAATCATAGTAGCGTGATTTAGTAAAAGTATTGTCCGTAACATGCGTTATCGGGTATGTACTAGTTTTGTAAGAATTAAAGTGCTCAACCGATATCGCGGGTAGCTAATCCGTTGTTCCATGCACTAAGGAAGTTTGTACCAAAGCTGACTAATAAGTATTGTAGTGGCATCGCCATCATCTATTTTGTTTTGCGGACATACGTCATCGCGGCTTTGCCTCCCCCGTGTCCTCTCGGGATCACGGTCAGATAGGCTGATATTGTACCTCCGTGCACCTCCAGTGTCACGAGGCGGAGTTTGTCAAACTCCAGTAGATCTACCCAACATCCCCTCGCTTTACAATTAATGGCACAATTAAGTTGAGGACTTTTTCAGTTAACAAGGCAATCCTTAGAAATCATGTGATATCATGTGGTTTAGACTTTAACCTACACTAGCCATATTAAAACGGTTTACCGGATTCTCATGAATCTCAAAATGTTTTCAGTTTCGTTTCAGAAATAGTTTGCTTAAGTGTTCACAAGTGTTTCCCATAAAACACTTCAAGTTTATCAAAGAGGTGCATAGCACTCATAAGGTTTCAAGTTCATAAAGAGGTGCATAGCACTCATAAGGTTGTCAGCATTGTTTTTCATTAAGTTATCCAGTGTGTCCCAAACGGGCTCACAGTAAACGGGTTAGTGACACTCACCTTTGGTTGCACTGCTACACTTGCTAAATAATCCAAGTATTGTTTGCTTAACGAAGACCTAAGAACACGTTTAGGTCTTAAGTATTAGTTTTGTGTCTAATCTTTAACTTACGTCACTATGGCCCATAACATAGCACGTTGGAACTATGACACGACATACCGACACACGACACCGATGGTTGATCATAAACGGGGGTTCACATAACTCAGAAATCAAAGCATGTTTCGTTATTGCATAATCATGTAAGTCATGGCATAACATTCAAATAAGTTGTACAAGTTTGGGTTTTGGTCAGGTCACAGTTTCGCTACACAGTGTCGCTACACAGTTTCGCTATGTGCACGGGCATCACTTTCGCTAGGGAATACCCGATGACACAGTTTCGCTAGCTAGTTTCACTCGAAACTGTTGACCACAGTTTCGCTAGCATAGATTTGCTCGAAACTGGTTTGAACTTTCGTTCAGGGAAAAGGTATTGTTTCGCTCGGTAGTTTCGTTCGAGCATAACACTCAGTTTTCACCGGCGACACTATAGTTTCGCTGTATAGTATCGCTGGATGAATTTCTAAACAGTTTCGCTACATAGTTTCGCCCAGAGAACACACAGTTTCGCTAGTCGCGAAAAAACTCGTTTTTAAGACCAAAAAATCAATCTAACAGCTTCCATACATCATGTAATTCAATATCTAGCATGCATAAACATTTACCAACATCACAGAGGAAGTTTTAACATCTTAAACATGAGTTTTCATCATCAAAGTCACCAAAAACACCTCAAAGCTCATTTTTAGCACAAAGTTAACCTAACTAGCATGAATCTTCATTATGGTTTGATTTCACACGTAAAGTTACAGACTTTATGATAGATCTAGCATTCCTAAGCATCATACTACAAGCATACACGATTTCATGAAGATCTAGGCATGCTTTTTAAGAAAACACATAGAGTATGCAAGAAAGGATGGTTTTGGAGACTCACGGTTCGATCTAGGATCCGAATGGGTGATGTCTCGAGGCTGAGATCACGACGGCTCGTGGTGTTTCTCGGCTGACCAGAATTCAGGAGAGTGTGTGTGTGTGTTTTGGAGAAATGGTGTAAGTAAAATGAGAAGATTAGGGTTTTATAAAATATATAGGTCAGGAGCTAGTTTCGCTGGCAGTTTCGCTGGCCAAGCGAAACTAGTTCTGAGTGCTGGTAAATCGCAAGTTTAGCTACCGAGCGAATCTACAGTTTCGCTCGGTAGTTTCGCTGGCAACCAAAAAGGGCCAATTTACAAAGTTAATTAATTTAAACACGTTGCACATAATAACATTAAATAAATAAACACATAACACATATGGACGGGTTCGGTGATCAACCAAAGGTCGTGGACGTATTCGGCCTAGTTAAGCATTAGTTACCAAGTTAACACTTATAACGTAACTAACGGAGATTGTCTAACGGAAGTTAACCTTGAAATTCTCGGATGTCACAGTTTAGATACGACTTAGATCAGTTGGATGATGACCATTTAACTAAGTTAGACTTGGATTGGCAGTTTGCTATGGCAGTTGCAAGAGGAAGAAGATTCAGAAAGAAACATGCAAAGCAATCGTTTATTCCAGGAGAGAAACTTGGTTCGGATAAGTCGAAGCTTAAATGTTACAAATATTCCAAGATAGGACATTTTGCTCGTGAATGCAATCAATCATCATTTGAAAAGTGTAATCCGGATAAGCATGTTCACAATAAAGAAACTAAATCTATGGTGGCTGAAAAAGGTTTTGATTGGGAAAAACACTTTGCGGAAGAATTTCCAGATGAATCTGCTTTCGTCTGTCATTCTCAAGCAAACGATGCTCGAATGGACACTATGTCTAAAACTAGTTTCATTGGTGATTCACATATAGCGTTGATGGCAAATGTGAAAGTTAAAACAAGTGATTCTAATTCTGAAGGAAGTGATTATGAATCTACTTGTGCATTCTGTTCACAAAAAGATAGAAAAATTCGGGAACTGGTTAAAGAAAATGAGGTTTTGATTGTCGAAAACAAAAGGAGAGACGAAGAATTAAAAAGTTTCAAGGAGAAATGTGAAGTTTTAGATGAGATTTTAAAGAAAAAATGAATAGATTATCAAGGAAAAGAGTATGTTGATGGAAGAGTTTGTATAGTTTCGGAAAAGATTGAAGAGATGTGTGTTAAGATAAAGAACAGATTTTGAAACTGTAAAATGAAAATGCAGAATTGGTCAAGAATGCTGAGAAATGGGAGTGTGACGTCCACTCCCAGTCTTGCCTCCAGGAGGGGTCACGTGTCGGATTTACTCATGAACACATGGTACAACAGAGATAACTAAGCAGCGGAAATTAAAAACTTTTTATTTATATATAAGCCAAGTTACAAGAGTAAGGAAGATAACAACATAATCTAATAACAATATCTTATCTATAACTATTGCCAATCTACTACCGAGTCCTTTCCTGATAGCTTGCCTATCTAATCAGCCCTCGCGAGAGCCCTTCCCTTGCGACTTTAAACATTACCACTACCTGACATACATACACACATTTTTGGAAAGGTCAGCTTTCGCTGGTGAGTTTTAAGTATTTAAAACTTTTGCCTTTACCGTGAAAGATTACTTCAAACATTTGGGTCTAATGGCCCCTTTCTTTATAAACATTTAATAGGTATAAAACATGACAGGATTATACCAAAACATTTAAACATTCAGTATTAAAAATCATTTAATACTCGAAACATTATAAGGAAAACCTCTTTTTACTAAGCATTGTCTACCTCTAGGACTACTTTAGTCCCTTTCGGTTGGTCGTCTCCTCCCGACCTCTTGAGTAACCGTCGTTACTCCAGTGGCTTCATTTCCACTGCTTGGATTGTACAACACCCCTCATCTTAGACAATCTATGCTTAGATTAAAACCTCTTCAAAACATCCTCAAAAGTCCATTTCAATAACCTTTGTATTTTTGGACTCAAAACATTTTCTTTACTTAAAACCTTTAAAAATATTTATCTTTATAATAACCATTTATTATAACTCTTCTGAAAATAATTCTTCAAAACTTATTTTCCTCCTCTTTAAACTTTACTTCAAAAGTTTTAACTTCTTTATTACCCATTCATTATAACCTTCCCGAAAAGAGTTTATAATAGGTAATAACACTTTTAGAACAGTTATAGGCATTAAAACTTTCCACGTTTGTGTATGAACACAAAACATGTAAAGGCATTTAACTCAGATACTTTTCAAGTAAACAGTTGAATATATATCATTGCATGTATATCAGCCCAAAAACATTAAAACATTTAAAACATTTAAAAGTGGGCTCATAGAAGTCACATTATACTCCTAAGCAGTTAATTGAAGCAAAACCTCCGCTATGCCTTCCAGTTAAACCTAATTGCGTATTGTATGGCGTTTACGCAAAGTTTAATATAATAAACATTCCTATGTTTATTTTAACATCTTATTATCTTAATAATATTCAATTATTAAGTTCATTCCTTATTAAAGGTCAAAATGACAAAAATGCCCTTTATGCAGTTATCCTTTTCTGATAATACGAAGACGCGCATTCCTATAAGCAAACGCTCACTCTGGGATCGCCTAGTGAGGCATTCCTCTAAAATACCTTGGGCCTTCGGGACCCATCCTCTGTGCAAATAAGCATTACGTATAATAAAGTCATACGAAACAATATAAGGAAAACCTCTTTTTACTAAGCATTGTCTACCTCTGGGACTACTTTAGTCCCTTTCGGTTGGCCGTCGCCTCCCGACCTCTTGGGTAACCGTCGTTACTCCAGTGGCTTCATTTCCACTGCTTGGATTGTACAACCCCCCTCATCTTAGACAATCTGTGCTTAGATTAAAACCTCTTCAAAAGATCCTCAAAAGTCCATTTAAATAACCTTTGTATTTTTGGACTCAAAACATTTTCTTTACTTAAAACTATTAGAGCATATACCTATGCTACATTGTGTCTCGTGTATTGTATCTATGTGAGCATGTCTAAGTGTGAGTCTTAGGGTCAATATACCATGGGCCGTACCAACTGGTCCGCCATACCATTGGTACGGGCGTACCAAATGGTCCACCAGTTGGTACGTGGGCTTTTATGTGGACACTATTAATAGGTTCGTGTTAGAATGTTAGAATAACACTTCTGTCATTTCTACACCTTTACTGTGTGTTCTAGAGAGAGAAACTAGAGAAAGTTCTTCTTGTAATCTTGTGTGATCAATAAGAAATCTCTTATTTACATCTCGTGTTCATTACATTGATCAAAGCATGCAGTAGTAAGATCGTATCTTGGTTTTACAAATGGTATCAGAGCATTTGGTTGCTCTACTGCTGTGTTTTTTGATCAATTTTCGGATTTTTAGAGTGAGAAAGTGTGTGTTTTCTTCGTTTTTCATCAAATTTTTCCAATTTCGAGTGTTTCCGAGGTAAAAAATGATTTCTGAGTGTTCCTAGTGAGTTTTCGCACCTTTCTGAAGCAAATTCCAGTCCAAATTGTCAAAATTCGCGAAAATCCGTCGAATTCAATGTGGTACGCTTTTGGTCCGCCTCAAGAACATCTGGTCCGCTGCTGGTCCGCCAGGCAATCTTCATCGAGATTCTGGTCCGCTGAATCTGGTCCGCTAGGCAATCTTCAAGTCTGGTCCGTGGCAGTTATTTTGGTCCGCCGTACCAATTCTTGTCCGCTGAATTCTGCTCCGTTGAATATGGTCCGCTGGCAGTTTCTGGTCCGCTGAATATGGTCCGCTGACAAATCGCCACCGTAGCCCTCGTCAGCTCAACCCCGTCGCACAGCTCAAAAATGTCGCCACCGGAAGTTTCGCCACCGAAAGTTTCTCTTTCGTGGCGATATCTCGCCTTATAAACTTCGTCACGATATATATAACTGTAAAAAAAATAATGATTAAATAAATTTTTTGTCAGCCTTTGGTGGCGAAAAGTCCCCACCATAGCCTTTTAAGTTTTCAAGTTTTAAGCTGTGGTGGCGAAAAGTCCCCACCGTAGCCTTTTAAGTTTTCAAGTTTTAAGCTGTGGTGGCGAAATGTCCTCACCATTTCCTTTTTAAGTTTTCAAGTTTTAAGCTCTGGTGGCGAAATATCCCCACCATAGAGTTAATAATTTTTTAAATTCTAATCTCTGGTGACGAAATGTCCCCACCATAGACTTTAAAAAAATAATTAAACTTAACCTTTGGTGGAGACTTTTCGCCACCATAGCTACTGCTTTATAAATTCGGATATTTTTTTTTCTTATTCTTATTTTTTCCAGGTTTTTAAACCCAATAAAACAATCACAATTCTCTCAAATCCAAAATAATTCACAAAACGAACTAAAATAACCATTAACAAAAATATTCCATGTTAAACATGTTCAAAATACAAACTAGATGAGTTTCACACACGAGTATCTAATCATCAACTTGACGTTGTTCTTGTAGGTTTCGTTGTAGTTGTTGTTGCATTTCTGGGGTCAACAAACTCATTATGGCAGCCAATTGTTGTTGGGTTTGTTGTTGCTGCTGTTGTGTTTGTTGTTGTTGTTGTTCGTGGGCAAGCAACATTTGTTGTTGGGCTTCGTATTTCTTTTCCAACTCCTCATATTTTTGTGACGAGGCAGCATCATAATCGAATGCGAAAGATGGTTCTGCAACCGTGCGACCAATGCCTTTTCGATGCCCACTTCTTGCTTTCAAGGCACGCAAGAGGCATTCATCCTCATCAACCTCTTCTGTTCCTTCCTCTAGTTGCATATCTTCCTTTGTTTTCATAATTTTTTCCTACATCATAAAAACGATTCCCAAACTTTAATAAACAATAACACTTAATATATCCAACAATATCATCCAAGTGTTAAGGTATTAAGTGGTCAAAATGACTCAAACCAACTTTATAACACTTAATATACAACTAAAATACTTAAGATATCCTATTAAATGACTAAACGGGTCAAAATGAATAAAATCAACTTTAGAACACTTTATATATCCATAAAAGTAGTAAACGGGTCAAAAAGACTTTAACACATTTTAATTCACCTAGCATATCCAAGTAAATGTCTAAACGGGTCAAATTGTTTCGAACCAACTTTTAAGCAATTAATATATCCAACTAAAATAGTAAACGAGTCTACATTTGAACAAGTAATATATTCACTTTTAGATCTCCTGTGATGTTAAAAGTGTAAACCCAAAGCAAGCCTTTTTATTGAAATATTAAGTACAAATTCTACACAGATTCATAAAAAACATGTTTGATACACAATTTTAATTAGTTGTCGTGTGTGTATGTATATATATATATAAACAAATAACATATTCAACTAAAAAGTAAACGGGTTATATTGACTTACATAGTCTTCGGCTGCTTTAGTGTTATTCCACTCACCTTTCCGACCCCTCTTCTTCTTATGTTCCTTCGCCCAAATCGCAATAGGGCTTGCTTTGCCCGTTTCTTTAATTAATTTGTGTCTAGTCTGGACATAGGGTGTGCACCCTTGAGAAGAAGGATATAGTTGTTTTCCTCGATTTGTTAGTTTCACATCGTCTAATGTAAGCTGGATCTAAGAACAACTCATTGATTAGTAGTTCCCATTCAGCTTCATCGAGGTGGTCCTTAGGACACGCCTCCCTTGCCTGTTGAAGATCACCATAGCCCCCGTTGTCTAAAAAATGCATTTTCATTCGATGTTTCCACTCCCCATAACTAGTTGCCATATCATCATTAATCCCGTTTACAATATGGGGCCAATGCTCACTTTTGTAATGAGGCGTCAAATCAAATGATTCCTGCAAAAAGAGAAAGTTAGAAAATATATATAAAAGATGAATTTGTAAAAAATAAAGAATTAGAAAATATACATGCAAAGCAGGAATTATATTCTTCTTTTTCTCCTTAGGAACACGACGCCAAGTAGGGTAATGAAGTGGGCAATTCTTTTTTTACCGCAAATGATATAGCTCGAGTCCACAATGATTAATATGTGCCAATACCCTTATAAGAACCGCTGAGCACATCGAATTCAATTGGCAACGGTTTGCCATGATTTTTCTTAATCTGAATTTGAATTTCACTCAAATTCTAGATGCCTCTTGTTTTTACAATTTTTGCTACATAAAATTATTAAGTTAGAAAACTGGAAAAAAAAATTCAAAATAAAGACATGTTTAACTTAAACTAATGATTACTTACAAGTTTCACAAGAAGCAGCTATCCGATGCGAAAGACGAGAAGGATCCCGACCGTCATCATCACCACCGTGTGCTCTTGCAATGTCAGTCATATCTTCAAGATGAACAGAACTCCACTTTAGATGGCTGCAGAATCCAAGATTTAAACTTGCAACTAAGAAGCTCACAATTTAAATAGCAGAATCCAAGATTGAGTAAAACAAATAAATCTCAGGAAGGGTTCTTTACCTTAATAAGCAAATAAGGATTCAAAACCCAAACACAAACTCCACTTTAGATGGCTGCAGTTTAAAAATAACCTTAGATTAAAAATCCAAATAGAAGATATAATAGATTAAAAATCCAAATAGAAGATATAATCATGAAAAGAAATAATTTAAACAAATAATAAGCAATAGAATAACTTTACATGGACATACATTTAATCGAAATCATCAATAACATATAACTTCTTTTTTTTCAATCTGAATCATCACTAGAAATTTGTAAATCTCTATCATCATCGTCATCGTATCATCATTTAATATGTCTTCCTCGTCGGAAAAGCACAAATCTTCATCATCATCTTCTTCATCAATAAGGCCAACACTAGAACTTGAGGCACCACCTTCACTCGTCTGCATAGGCAAGGGGCCTAGGTCGATATAAAGGTTACATGGTTCGGTGTTATGTATGCCATTAATGGATCGTGCATCCAAGTTATAACCAGATGATTGAGTGTCGTGCACTACATCTATCTCATTAACAACACTCATACTTGGATGGTCCCAAATGTTTCGATGGTGAATGTATTCAACAACCCTCCAATTTCCGTTGGCTCGAGAAGGATCTTGAAGGTAGAACACTTGTTTAGCTTGTGTGGCTAGAATGTATGGTTGATCAACATATGCTTCACGGCTGATGTCAATATATGTGCCATGGTTCTTCTTGAATGACCTACTATTAGCCGTGTCGAACCATTTACAACGAAATAGTACAACCGAGTAACCACTCAAATATTTCAACTCTATTATGTCCTCAAGTTGACCATGATATGTATATTTATCTTCGCCTACTGAAACAACACCACTGTTTTGAGTAGTTCTTCGAATGTCACGACTATGCACCACAAATCTAACACCGTTGACTATGCAAGCAGTGTAAGAACATGTGTTCAGAGGACCATGTGCCAATGCCTGTAATTCGTCGATACGTTCTAAAGGAATATGTAATTTATCAACGTTATATTTAAACCATTTTGAAAATTCTTCCTCTACCTTTTTTTTCGGGAACTCGCATTTAAACTCGTCTATGTACTCTTTAACTTCATCACAGTTGTTTAGCACAAACCATTCAAAAGTCTTCCAGGACTGTCGATCAAATGAATTATATTTTGCCTTCGACATTGGGCGGCATTGTGATGAAAACACGGCCAACTGCCTCTTTGGAATCCCACCGTCTGCATTTCTATCTAGGCGGTTGAATTTGGTTTGCACACCCTCAAGATACATAGAGCAGAATGTCAATGCCTCCTCTGCAACATAGCATTGTTTCTAACAAATGCTTTCAGTGTTTTCATGAGTCTTTCAAAGGGATACATCCATCTCATATTTACGGGTCCGCCAAGAATAGCTTCTCTTGGTAAATGAAGAATCAGATGAACCATTATGTCAAAAAATGCCGGAGGATAAATCAATTCCATATTGCATAATATATTTATCACATCCTTCTTTGCTTTTTTCATGTCTTTAATATCTAGTGATCGAGCACAATTTTTTTTAAAGAAGATACAAAGATCGGTGATCGTTGAGGAAACATCTACATGCAATCCTGCTTGAACTCCTATTGGTAGCAATCGTTGCATAAGGATGTGATGATCATGAGACTTTAACCCAGTTATATTCGAAAAGTTGGGAAGCACCCTACTTCTAAAGTTTGACCCATAACCATCGGGTAGTCGCACTTCTTTAACAAACTTACAAAAACGTTCTCGGTCAGCTTTCTTGAAAGCATATGGAGCATGTGGCTGTAAGATCCTCTTGTTTTCGTTCTTTAGCCATAGATTTGGACGAATCCCCATATTTTCCAAGTCTATTCTTGCTTTCTTTGTGTCTTTTGATTTTTCATTCATCAACAAAGTACCAAGCAAACTCTCACACACATTCTTCTCCACATGCATAACATCAAGATTGTGCTTGAGTTCGAGTGAAGACCAATAATCAAGCTCAAAGAAGATGCTGTATTTGACCCAATTCAACTCTGGTCGAAGATGAGCATGCTTTCTTTTCCCACTTCCTCCATAGCTAGGATGTTTCCCTGGAACACAAACAGGGACACTATCTAGTTGTTTTAATATTTCCTTTTTGCTAAGTCGTTTAGGAGCATTTCCTATTTCCGTTTTTCCATTAAACAATAGACTATCCCTCATTTCATGATTTCTACTCAGGAAACGTCTGTAGCCAACATAAACTATCTTATTGGTTATAGCCATCGAGGGTGTGTCTTTGTTACATGTAGGACATGCATAATAACCTTGACCACTCCATCCAGACATATAGCTACGAGCAGGAAAATCGTTGATGGTCCATAACAATGCAGCACGCATCGTGAATACAGAGTTGGTTGCAGCATCTCTCATTTGAACTCCGTCAGCCCACAACGTTTTCAACTCATCAACCAAAGGCCTTAGATAAACATCAATGTCCTTCCCAGGTGATTTAGGGCCGGGAATCAGCAAAGTCAACATGAAAGAAGACTCTTTCATGCATAACCATGGTGGAGTATTGTATGTTGTGAGAATTACCGGCCACATACTGTAAGACAAAGACATATTACCAAACGGGTTAAAGCCATCAGCAGCCAAACCTAATCGAACGTTCCTCGGTTCTTTGGCAAAATCAGGATATCTCTTATCAAACATTTTCCATTCTTCCCCATCAACTGGATGACGCATAATACCATCCATTGAGCATCCAGTATTATGCCAAGTCATGTCTTTCGCTGTGTACCTGGAACTATACCTTCTTGGAAGCTGTGGAGTTAAAGGAAAGTAACGCAACACTTTCTTTGGAACTTTCTTCCCTTTTGTGTTTTTGTTAACCCATCTGCTCTCCTTACAAACCGGGCAATTTTGCATAGATGCGTTCTCCTTCCAAAATAAAGCACAGTCATTTTTGCATGCATGGATAGATTCATAGCCTAACCCAATCTTTCTCAGCTTCTTCTTAGCTTCATAGTATGACGTTGGAACATGATTCCCTTTCGGAAATGTAAATTTTAAAAATTCTAAAAGCATATCAAACGAACTATTGGTCAATTTGTTGATTACTTTCATATGCATCATTTTTGCAAGGAAGTTTAGGGAAGACATCCATGTACAGTCGGGGTATAACTCGGTATTCAACTCTTTAAACAAATCATCAAATTCTGGGTCTAAACCAATTCCATCTTCATGTTCATTTTCTTCATTTGTATTAAACGCGTCCATAACATCATGAATTGCATCAAACATCTCAGGGGCAGGGGTTGTTTCTGAAGACCTTGATCCAAATAAATAGGGATTGGAGATGGCCTCTATAGCCGCAGTGTCAGGATGTTCCTCGCCATGATAAAACCATGTCTTATATGATGGTGAAAACCCATGGTCAATTACGTGTGCATAGATGGTTTTTGTATTCTGTCGTTTACCATTGTTACACCTTTTACATGGACAAAAGGGTTCCCCGTGACAGTTGACATGTTTCTTGGCAATCTCTATAAACTGTTCAAGACCATCCCTAAATTGCATAGAAGCTCGGTTTCGCAAACTAGTCCAACTCTTATCAATTGTCATGACTGTATTATTATTAAACATTAGCTATAATTTAACTAATTATATCATATCACGATGCTTAGAAATTAAGGGTATCAACAATTAGCACAAAATGTCATAGCTCATATAAGAGATACTCAACACCGGCAGCTTCACGAACCTTATTAACATATAGTTCACACACACCCACACACATATATATACATTCAAAAAAAAACATTTATATTTTATATTATATATATATATATACACATAGATAATCATATACATATTAAGCATAAATACATATATATATATATATATATATATATATATCAAACTCAAACAATAACTTAATCAAACACAACCAACATATATAAACATAAATATACATGAATCAAACCTCAACCACTCCGATTGATACATAATCGTGATTACAAAATATAACCCATTTTCATTCAAAGTCACCAAATGCAATTACCAATCATAACCCATTTTCAACTCATAACCCATAAAGTTCATCCATAATTATATTCAATAATTGTAAACACACATTCTCATACTTAAAAAAGCTTGCATAATAATTTAATAGTTTGTAACAGATGAGTATTTCACTCTTTGGTAGCCTTTGGAATGATAAATCAGAGGGGAAACAATTTCATGTTTAGTGTATAAGCTTTAAAATTCATTTAATTAAAAAAAAGTTGAAGCTTTTCTATGAACCCATGGAACCCACAACCCACAAAAACTAATCCAATGGCCTATTTGCCAATGTGAAATGCCTTCCTATGAACCCACATAAGCATTCCTATGTTATAAAATTACAATTAAAAACCCACAGCAATAATCACTTTTTGAAGTTTAGAATTGCAATAATCACTATAGGTGATAAAGGCAAAGGATATATATTAAATCAAAAAAGCCAAAGCAGGTTGACAAACAAGAACCTTGGAAAGGACTCATTACTGAAAATATTCCACATATCAAAATCCAAACAACTTTGTTTGGGTTTTCAAGTATGTAAACGTTCCTAGCAGTTTGTAGAGGAAATTTATAATATCAAAATTGTTGCTAAACTTTGCAATTATATGCAGTAGTTATAAAATGTTACAGAACATATATGATGTTGCTAAACTAGAATTTGCTTGTGTTCTTGAACCACAATGGTAACATAAACACCCTTCAAACAGATAATCCTATATGAACATTATGTACAGAACATATATGATCTTGCCATAGTTCAATTGAGCTACTAGTACTTACGTTCATGTATATTACAAAACAGGAAAACAAACAAAATCGGGGGACATACCGTGTTCTTTTGGGTCAGTGATGCTCGGTGGTGGTCAGGGATGTTCCGTGGTGGTTGATTTGGGGCGATTTGGGACGGCGACGAGGGTGCCGTGGGGGTGCACCGCTGCTGGATGGCGACGAGGGTGACGTGGTGGTGCACCTGGTGTGGCGACGAGGGTGTGGTGGTGCTCGTATGGCGATGATTTTGGGAAGTTTCGTCCTCAATGTCGTAGCGCTGTAGCGCTTCCTCTGTGTGTATGAACGAAGGAAGGAAGGGAAAGGATGGATATGAATGTTAGGGCATAAACCCTATAGTGGAGATTAGTCCTCACCATAGAAGTGAGGAGGTATATTTTTTACCACCTTCGGTGACGAAAAGTCCTCCCCATAAGTATTTTTTACTTTTTTTTAAATTTAAATCTTTCGTGGCGAAATATCCTCACTGAAGCCCAGATTTCGGTGGCGAAAAGTCCCCACCATAGACTAACTTAAATTTTTTTTACTATCTTATTTTGTGAGCGAATAAAATAAAACATAAAT
This sequence comes from Deinandra increscens subsp. villosa, assembly GCA_039602395.1. Lineage (NCBI taxonomy): Eukaryota > Viridiplantae > Streptophyta > Magnoliopsida > Asterales > Asteraceae > Deinandra > Deinandra increscens. The sequence continues at coordinate 58,856,688 of JBCNJP010000027.1, forward strand.
TAATTTATTTAATCCTTTGGTGGCGAAATTTCCTCACTATAGATTTTCACTACGCGGGACATTTCCCGCCTAACCCTTCAGTGGCGACTTATCCCCACTGAAGCTGAAAAATTCAATTTTTTTACTAGAACCCTTTCGTGGGGAAAAGTCCCCACTAAAACCTAACCTTTGGTGGGGACTCCACTCCTCACCTTAGCCTTCCCCACTAAAAGCATTTTTTCTTGTAGTGTAAGTACTCAAATCGATCGTCTCGACGAGCTCTACATTGTTCGTTCATAGTTGATTTTCAAAATCAAATTCTAACATCTTCATTTTTGAGTTCAAAGTTTTTGTAGTCTCATTTTCGGTGGAAAATGTCTGATTTTCAAGCATTTGGGGCTATGCAAAGCACGGTACAAGCTATGCTCAATTTTGATAATGAAATAGGAACTGTTGGTCCTCACTGATCTTAATCAGTGCTAATGATGATGTTTTGAGAAGAAAACCAATCAAACAACAATAAATGATGATTTCCAATAGCTAAAATGTGTTTCTAGTATTGAACAATCACAACATCAACCAAATGAATGATAAGAGATGAACAAAAGCTACAAAGATGTAATAGAATGCTCCTAGCCGTCACCAAACTTACCAAAAATGCACAAATCTGTATTAGGGTTGCTGAATGTTGCAAAAGTTACAAATGAGAGCACTAAGGCTACTATTTATACACATCAGTAGACAGTTTCGCTGGTAGTTTCGCTGGCCAGGCGAAACTGTCACTGAGACAGACTAAACTAGATACCGAGCGAAACAACAGTTTCGCTCGGTAGTTTCGCTAACAACCCAAAAAGACAAGATTACAATTAAGCTAATCTAAACAAGTAGACTTAACAAAATAATGAATTCCTCCCTACATTGATCTTCAATATTCCCCCTAGGGAGGGATTCAGCCTCTTGATCTTCATTCTTCAGCTCCGGCTTCAATTGTGCTTGGCTCTTTGTTCAAATCTGTAGTCTCTGATTCCCCTAAAACAGTTGGCTCGTTAGCAACGGGGACATCAGCCGGCTTTTCAACTTGTTCAGATGATTCTCCAAGACCGCCCCAAGATTTGTTCATCTGGTTTGCCAAATCCCTATCTTCTTCCATTCTGTCTTCATCTGCCCTTACCTTTTGTGCTAAATCCTTGATTTCTTTGACAATTCCCTGGGCTTTGTTGGCAACTCTCATAAACAGATTTGCCTCTTCAGCTGTGTCATCTCCTGCCCCACATCTAATTGGATTTTCGCATAAGGTCTTCAGATCGTCGTTGCTGAATGAGAAGACTTCCATCGGGTCAAACAATCTTATCTCAGCATCTTCTCCAATTCTAATAACTGCCTCTCCGGTTTGATTATCATAAAACCATTTCTTCAATAACTGCAGCCTTGAAAGTTGTTGATCTGGAATTCGGACCCTGTTCATTGTTCTAGCTGGTTTGAACTTTAGGTGGACTTTGGGCTTTCCAGTCGTTTCATCAATTTCAGTCCTTGACTTCTTCCTTTCACCTTTCATATATCCAAAAGACACATGGTTTGAACTTTAGGTGGACTTTGGGCTTTCCAGTCGTTTCATCAATTTCAGTCCTTGACTTCTTCCTTTCACCTTTCATATATCCAAAAGACACAAAGTCGTCTTTCGCAGCCTGTTGCAACATCATTTTCAAATTTGTTGCCCTTGAACTTTGGTCTTCATCAATAAGGGGGAGCTCTGCCAACCTCCTCAGATCCCATCTGGGCAAGGTCTTGAAGCTGTCACGTTTGTGTATATAGGAGATGCTGCCCCTCTCCTTTTGATCATAAAGGCATGAATAGCTGCATTGAATTTCCAGCTTATGATGTGTCTATCAGACTCTTTCCTCCTTGGTTGTGAGATATTTTGAAATATAGGAGTCTGATCTTCAATTTCTGGCTTGGTGAACCATTCATCTCTTCTCAACTCAATAACTTCTTGACTTACAGAGCTGATCTTTGCTTGGTAGGTCAGGGAATTTTCAGTCAAAGAGTAGTTTTCAGGCTCTGAAAGATCATCAATTTCAGCCTCTTCATCACTTTCATCAATAAGGTGGAGGAATTGTGCTTGGACGATCTCAGGCTGTTTGTCTGTTTCAAAACTATAAAGATTTATATCACTTACGTTAATGGCATCCAGATCTTCAACATTCACATCACCACTACCACCAGATTCATCATTACCACCATTACCACTTCCACCAGCTCCTCCAGATCCACCAGTACCACTCCCGCCTGCTCCTTCGGTTGTAAACTTTGACATGTCAGTAATTGAATCAATCTCAGCATCACTCATCTGGTTTGGCATATTCAGATGCTTTTTAATCTCATTCACTTCCACCAGCAGTGTTTTAATCAGTGAAGATTGTTTAACAATAATCTCATTCATATTCTGGATCTGCTTATCCTTCTCCTTTTCTCTAATCTCAGAATTGACAAGCTTGGTCTTGATCATCCCTAGTTCATTGGCCAAGGAGGTATTTACACCTCGAATGACATCTTCATCCAACTCTGATCTGGGATCAACCTTTCTTTTCTTGGTTGCCCTTATTTCTTCTTCTGTAGGTGCAGTCTGTTTTTGCTTTGACCCTTTTCTTTGTTGTGTCAGATTTTCAAGCTCATCTTTAATTTCATCAGCTGGTTCCTTTCCAGAGCTTCTTACATACTGCTTCCTCTTTCCTTTAACGTTCTCACTTTCTTTCCCGTTATTTCTTCTCTTTTTCTCAGATTCAATCAACTTCTGAATATATTCATACCTCTTCTCTGGGTACATGTGCTTCATCAGGTAGGTAGTATACCCAGAGAAATCAGGTCTCTTAGCAGCACAATCAGGCAAAATCCTCGGGTGCATTGGATTTACAATGAGAGCCGTACCCAGTTTTGGCAACT
>JBCNJP010000027.1:58860106-58959406 GCA_039602395.1 Deinandra increscens subsp. villosa
TTGATCTTCAGGAACAAGTCAGAAAGTTCCTAAGCTGTTAAAGTTGGAAGATTATTAAAATTGGAAGCAATGATTTTCTGCATACATCAGCACAAATGATATTGATTTATGGATTCCGATCCGAAAGTTGTATGTACGTCCAACTGAAAATGGAGAGTATAAGGAACTTTAAGATTTTGATGGTGATGAAAGAAAAAGTTATGAACGTGAACAAAAGGTTTATGGTTATCTTACCATGGTTTTACCTACCGAGTTGTTGCATCAATTCAGCTCATGCAAGAAAGCTAAACAGTTGTGGGATGCTCTATCTGCTCGATGTGAAGGAAATGACCAATATAAGAATAGTAGACGAAAAGTGTTGAACAAGGAATTTGAAAATTTTCAACAGTATGAAAAAGAAAATATTCCAGCCCTTGTTTCAAGGTTTTCACATTTGATTAGTGAGATGAAAGTGGTTAAAATTGAAAAGACTAAGGAGGAATCAAAAGAGAAATTGATGGAAGCATTACCAGAAAAGTGGGAAAATTATGTGTTGTTGCTTACTCATGACAAAGAATATTCCGCATTATCATTTCATGATTTAACTGGAAAGCTTCAGGCTAGAGAAATGGAAATAATGACATCAAATAAATCAACTGCTCAACTGCAGAATCCGGAATTGTATCATGGTTAAAATTCTGCAAGTATCAATGCAAAGTCTAAATCATCTAGTTTTGGTTCATCAAATCCACCTCAAACAACGTTTGTTGTTGGTCATGGATCAGGAAATTCTGAAAATTCATCAAGAGGGTGTAAGTTCACTGTTCCAAATAATTCGAGTCAGATTTCGTTTTCTGCACAAACACCTGATGAACATTTGGCATTGATTTCAGCTTTATTATCTTCATATTATGGATTGTTGAATGGTGGTTTGACAACATCTAATCTGATTGAAGAAGATTTTGATCAGATCGATCCGGATAATCTTGAACAAATGGATATTAATTGGCAACTTGCAATGCTAGCTCAACGAGTCAAAAGATTCAAGAAGAAGACTGGATTTCAAAGTTTAAATCCGGATGGCAAGGTTGGCATAGATAAATCAAAGGCAAAATGCTTCAAATGTTCTAATTTTGGACGTTTTGCTCGTAAATGTTCAAAATCAACTGCTTCTTCATCAAAGTCTCCAACAGCTAGTTTCTCAAGTTGATAAACAATATAACTGGGGGCGAACTTCTGATGATTCACATCTGATTGCTTTAACAGCTATTACTTCAAAAGATGGTTATGATTGGGCTGCCGACTGCAATGATGAGTCTGCATGGACTGCCCCATCTGCAATGATTGCTCAAATTATACATAGTGATGATGAAGAAGACGTAACTGATTCTGAATCTGAAATAAGTGGTTCTGAAAATAGTGGCAATGAATCGGTTTGTGAGTTTTGTTCTCAGAAAGACAAAAAGATTCAAGACTTGATAAAAGAAAATGAGTTACTGGTTATTGAAAATAAAAAGAAGATAGAAGAATTGGCAAATGTACAAAAGAAGTTGGAAGATGCAATTCAAGATTTGTCCTCTCAAAAAACAAAGTTTTCAGATTTTCAGGCAGAGGTTGTTGAGAAAGAATTGAAATTTCAAAGTCTTGAAAAAGAGTTTGAACAGAAAATTACAAAATTATCTGAAGAAAATGTTGACTTAGTTAAGGAAGTTGAGAAATGGAAGGCAGAAGCTAAGGATGCTACAAATGATTTTAATAATTTGTTTGAAAAGTCCAAGATTAAACTTGATTTACTTACCAAGGCTTCTGATGACTCGGTTGCTAAAAATTGAAGCATATCAGCTTGATATGGAGAAGTTAATAGATGAGAAACGAGAATTGGCGGGAATTGGCAAGAGTGAACAAATTGCAAAATGCAAATTTGGATATTCAAAAACGCAATGAAGATAAGTTGCAGAAGGAATTGTGGGCTGGATTAGATGAGTTGAGGTTGCAAAAGTATGAAACTCATAAAGTGGCAAAGAAGTTAATTGCAACGGAAAAAGAATTGGCTGAAGCTCAACAAAAGATTTCTAAACTAAAGATTGAAGTCATTGATTCAAAACGTCTTTTGAACAATGTTACAAATTCTACATCTTTTACAAGTTTCTTGGCCAAAGATGGAAATTTTGAGAAAATGTTTACCCAAAACAGTTTCACCACCAGGAAGTCTCAAAGAAGGTGTTAAATATCTGAAGGAAAAGGAAGAAACTGGTGATTATTCTGAATTTGTTGATAAGAAATCTGATGGGGGAAAGATAGTGAATTCACAGAAAGATCAGAAAGATGAAACGGTTGTGTCTGCTTCTACGTCTACTGAAGAAGAGAAATCAGCACGTTCAACTGAGAAGACTGCTATTGATGAAAGAATTTTCTATGAACAAAAGAATGTTAAAGCAGTGAAAGCTGAGTTTTCTCGTCTTGCAAAGAACGGACATACATCATCTGGTTCTGAAGAAAAGGTTTCGGGAAAACATGTTGGATTAGGTTTCAAGACCAAGAATGTTAAAGTTGATGGGTCTCAAGGTTCAAAACAACAAAATTTGAAGCAAGTCAAGCTGAAACAAGTCAAGAAAGATGTTTTTAAAGTTAATAAGGTTCAACCCAAGAGGTTTTACAAACTCAAGGGTTCGGAACGAATATTTTCTGATAAAGAATTCCCACTCCATTGTGTGGATGCTCAGAAAATTGCCGAAGTTTTTGTCAAGAAAGTTGATCTGAAGAGCAAGAAGCCACAAGTTGCTACATATTCTTCTGGAGGTTCAAATTCTGCTCCAACGAGCCTGACATCCAAATGGGTTCATGATCATCGATTTCGGGTATATGATTCTTTTTATGATCATTTTGTAGAAAATGTATTTTGTGAAGCTTTGCAGATTCCCAAAAGGCGAAATGTCAACAATCGCTTGTGTTATAATTGCCGACAAAAAGGGCATATGGCACAAGAATGTCCATTTTCTGCTGCTTCTAGTTCAAGAAAAGGAAAGGTTCCAGTTGTTGGTAAAGCTGCCAAACAAAGATTTATTGATGAATATGGCAGGGTATTTAATGAATACCAACCTACATTTTTCAAAACTCAAGGAAGATTTATTCCGCATTTTCAAAATGTTCCATATGTAGGTTGTTCGTCACAATCAACTGTGACCGGTTCATCAAATACTGATTTATCAAAACAACAAAACTGGAAACCTATGGTGGTTTCAAAAGGAAATCAGGACACTGGTCGACCAGAAGTGATTCACTTTGGGTCATTTATAAACTGATGTGTTTGACCAGTGTGCAGGTACTTCTAGAAGACCTATCAGTGATTGAAAAGTTGCTGATGGAGGAGTAATCTGCTGATTTAAGTTAAATTTCATGAGACATCAAATTTCAAAAACTGAAATTTTTCTGAAATCTAAATCGAAAAGGTATCCATGTCGAAAGGTCAATTTTCTTTCTTTAATGCTTTGTGTTTGTAGTTTAGGGGGAGAAAATTGAAAATACCAAAACTAGTGTCTTTGTGTTTTTGTTAAAATGAAAATCCAAAAATAGAGTTTTCATTTTAAGGGGGAGAAAAAGAGAAAAATACAAAAACATTGAAAAATAGAAAAACACAAAAACATTGAAAAATGAGAAATTGTATCCAATATGATTGGGAAATGATGGTACATTGGCTTACATGTCTGACTCGTGGATAAATTAGATGAAAAAGCCATAAGATCATTGTTCGATGTGCTTGGTAGGCTCGGCATTAAATCAGAAAGTATTCAAATGTGATATTCATTAAATACTAATGCTTGACCAAGTGGACAACATCTTGAAGTGTATCTCAAGATAGTGAAAAGATGTGTGAAAAAGAAAAATGAGAAGTCACTGTGTAAACATGTGTTCATTTTGCAAATATTTAAACTTGTTTGATTTTCTTTATTTTGTCAAACGATCGGACTTTCTATGCGTATCGAAAGATCGACCTGATTGTTGTTCGTTTGACATTCTGCTTTATTTTCTTTGGTGTTTCGTATAACTCATCGGACTTTCTCTGCGTATATGGAAGTATCGACCTGATTGTTGTTGAGTTATACAATTTCAACTTGTTTTATTTTCTTATTTTGTTAAATCCGAGGCCTTATCTGCGTATCGAAAGATCGACCTTAAGGTAGACGATTTAACATTCTTATTTCTTTTTGCATGGAACACAGTTGACGATATCATGAATACAATCATTATGTTATTAAATGACAAATGAAATCACAAAGTGTGATATAAAAAGCAAATGCATATCTGAGTATGTATGATAGTGTGGGGTACACTGGTCAAAACAAATCTAATCAATACAATAACATATCCAGATGTTATGAGTATGATTGTGCCTGAGTTTAAGATGGACAAATTATACCAGTAATCGACATGACTTATGTGCTAAAGTAATTGAAATTAAAGTGTAGTTTAGCATGTTATGTTCAATATGATCCCAAGTTGTGATCGTTCTCGCAAAAGACAAAAATAGTGTTTGATTCTGTATTGCATTTATGTTTCATATCTGAAAATTCCAAAAAGATTTTATGTGTGTTTTGATATAAATTTTCAAAAAGCCAAAAAGATTTTGTTTCTAGTTTGTTTTCGGCCGATCGACATGTGATACGAAATCAAATTTCAAAAACATATCTTGGATTCTCAAAGAGAAGTTTTGCACCAAGATTAAATTAATTTTCATAAGAAAAGGAAACCGCGTTTCTGTCTTCTGAAATTGCAGGTTATGTGTGTAAAGACTCTAGCATAGTGAAAGGGAGAGTTAGGAGTATCTTTCACAAGTGGATCTTGAAGATCAAAGATGATTAAAGAGTGATCCAGCCATGCAAGCTCTATTTCTGACAAGATTTCAAGTCAAATATCGGATGCAGCAATGTTAAAGATTGAATACTGAAGTTTAGTTAGAGAATAGATACACTACACGTTAAGGGGGAGTTTGTTAGAGCATATAGCTATGCTACATTGTGTCTCGTGTATTGTATCTATGTGAGCATGTCTAAGTGTGAGTCATAGGGTCAATATACCATGGGCCGTACCAACTGGTCCGCCATACCATTGGTACGGGCGTACCAAATGGTCCACGAGTTGGTACGTGGGCTTTTATGTGGACACTATAAATAGGTTCGTGTTAGAATGTTAGAATAACACTTCTGTCATTTCTACACCTTTACTATGTGTTCTAGAGAGAGAAACTAGAGAGAGTTCTTCTTGTAATCTTGTGTGATCAATAAGAAATCTCTTATTTGCATCTCGTGTTCATTACATTGATCAAAGCATGTAGTAGTAAGATCGTATCTTAGTTTTACAAAAACCTTTAAAAAGATTTATCTTTATAATAACCAATTATTATAACTCTTCTGAAAATAGTTCTTCAAAACTTATTTTCCTCCTCTTTAAACTTTACTTCAAAAGTTTTAAGTTCTTTATTACCCATTCATTATAACCTTCCCGAAAAGAGTTTATAACAGGTAATAACACTTTTAGAACAGTTATAGGCATTAAAACATTCCACGTATGTGTATGAACACAAAACATGTAAAAGCATTTAACTCAGATACTTTTCAAGTAAACAGTTAAATATATATCATTGCATGTATATCAGCCCGAAAACATTAAAACATTTAAAACATTTAAAAGTGGGCTCATAGAACTCACCTTATACTCCTATGCAGTTAATTGAAGCAAAACCTTCGCTATGCCTTCCAATTAAACCTAATTGCGTATTGTATGGCGTTAATGCAAGGTTTAATATAATAAACATTCCTATGTTTATTTTAACATCTTATTATATTAATAATATTCAATTATTAAGTTCATTCCTTTTTAAAGGTCAAAATGACCAAATTGCCCTTTAGGCAGTTATCCTTTTCTGATAATACGAAGACGCGCATTTCTATAAGCAAACGCTCACTCTGGGATCGATCAATGAGGTATGCCAGATCCCAGTTGGGATTTATGCGACACCCCCGCTTTGCCAGAATCCCCGGTGTATAGGCGCTTTCCCTTCTGAGTCCGCACGAACTTCTAAATATCCGATTAACTCGGTATCTTTAATACTTTACTATTTAACCATTTTAACTTCATATGTACTTATTATATATGTAGACAAGGTATTATACCAAAAATCAAGTCCCCATACCCTCCGAATTATTTTATATTAAATAATCTTATTTAGAAACCCTAATTTCCTGTTTTTCTCATTTCTTGACCAAAACTCATTTTTATTCGAAACCGACTTATGGTATTATCCATTATAACATTTTATAATATGCTTTAATATATCAAAGCTTAGTTCAAAACCGTTTACTCAATTTAGGCAAAACAACGTTACGAAAACCCTAATTTTGACCCGTTAACAAAAACTTAAACAAACCTTTTCCAATTATGAAATAAACTTAGGGATTTCTTAAAATACATTATTTTAGGATTACTTACAAAAATTCAGAACCTAATTCCCAGCCGATCACCCGATTTCATCAAAAAAAGATATGAACCCTAATTTTTTGTACAGTTTTAAATCTCTAATCTAGACATTATAACAACTGAAATTAACATGGGACAATTGTGAGCATACTAAAAAACGTGGGACTGCAGAAGATTGGATCTTAATTCCTTCCCGTTTGGTCGAATTGCTCACGTAAAGGTTTCTGCTTCGATTTAGGGTTTTTAGGTGATGTTTGAGTGAATTTGCGAGTTGGTATGGACGATCCAGGGCCCTATTTATACTCATTGAGGTTGCACAAGGTTAAGGAAAGTGTCTACGTGACTAAACATCTAAAAACGACGCGTAATGGCCGGAATCGTGAGCTGTAAGTCCGAAACGTAGCTAAATTTGCTACCTGCCAATTTTTCTTCACAGATTGATTCTACGCGTATCGCCTAGACCTTAAGGGTCTTGGCGCGATACGCCTAGGTCTTACATTCCGGCCAAATTTGAGTTTTAACACTTTTAGCCCCTGATCTTCTAGTTAATTGCACTTTTAGCCCCTAAACTTTTACCCTTTTATTATTTTATGTACCAAAACATCTTGAAATTGCCTGAGCGTGTGGATCTTCTACTTAGTCATGATGAAATCAATGTAAACAAGTAAAACGCAGAAAGTAAATACAAAGAAGACTTGTATTAACCACAGAGAACCACAGAGTACACACAAAGAATATATGACGCGGGAGCCCCTGAATTCTACACAAGATAACATATTTATACTAAGCTAAACTTGCTGGTCCGAACCTCAGGTTCGGCCCAAGGTTCGGCCATGTCCGAACTCCAGGTTCGGCCTGAGTTCGGACCTCAGCAGTCTTGTGTGATTCGTCTTGTATTTGATACTTCACATGACGATCACAACCATGTATCAACAAACTCCCCCTCGGCATGTGCAGTATCATCTCCTCCATTAAACTTGTATCTTGTATCTTCAATCAAACTCTTCCTCGATCTAGACGATGAGTTCAATCTTGAATACTTGATATTACATCGTGTATTATCTCTTTATCAACAATCTTCAGAAGACTTGAAGTTGTAATATTCTCTTCCCACTTAGAAAACTGCAAACATAAATAATCTTGGTGCAAAATGTCTCTTCGAGACTCCAAGATATTTTGATTTTGGAAATTGATTTTGTAATTCGTGTTGATCAATCGAAAACAAATAATAAACAAAATCTTTTTGACTTTTTGAAACTTTATATCAAAACACACCCAAAATCTTTTTGGTATTTTCTGATAAGAAAAGTAAAAGCAATACAGAATCAGACACTATTTTTGTCTTTTGTGAGAAAGATCACAACTTGGGATCATATTGGTCATAACAAGCTGAACTACATTTCAATTTCAATTATTGAAGCACATAAGCCATGTAGATTGCAGATATAATTTTTCCAACTTTTAACTCTGGCAAAATCATACTCATAACATCAGGATATGTTAAGGTATTGATTAAGTTTGCATTGACCAGTGTACCCCACACTATCAAACATACTCAGATATGCTTTTGCTTATCACATTTTTGTGATTTCATTTGTGATTTTAATCACATAATGATTGTATTTATGATACAGTCAACTGTGTTCCATGCAAAAAGAAATAAGAACGTTAAATCGTCTACCTTAAGGTCGATCTTTCGATACGCAGATAAGGCCTCGGATATAACAAAATAAGAAAATAAAACAAGTTGAAATTGTATAACTCAACAACAATCAGGTCGGTACTTCCGTACACGCAAAGAAAGTCCGATGAGTTATACGAAACACCAAAGAAAATAAAGCAGAATGTCAAACGAACAACGATCAGGTCGATCTTTTGACACGCAGAGAAAGTCCGATCGTTTGACAAAATAAAGAAAATCAAACAAGTTTAAATCTTTGCAAAATGAACACATGTATACATAGTGACTTCTCATTTTATTTTTCACACATCTTTTTCTTGATATATCATGAAATATGCATCAAGATGTTGCCCACTAGGTTAAGCATCAGATTTAGTGTATATCACATTTGTATACTTTCTGATTTGCCGAGCCTACCTTACACATCGATCAAATGGTCTTATGGCTTTTTCATTTACTTTATCCATGAGTCAGACACTGTCAGCCAATGTACCATCATTTCCCAATCATGTCGGATACGATTCCTCATTTTTCAATGTTTTTGGCTTTTTGCATTTCTCAATGTTTTTGTCTTTTTCAAATTTCTCCCCCTAAAAATGACAACTCTATTTATAGATTTTCATTTTTTTTACTATTTGAAAAACAACACACTATTTTTGTAGTTTTGCCAAAACAAACTCCCCCTCAGAATGAGACAGAGTGAAACAAAACAAGAAAAAATGTGATCAACCAACACGAATACTAGCAATGGTAGCTGTTTTGAAAACAAAAATTGAGATGGAAATTCAATTTAATTAGAACAGATATTTCACAATCAGTAATTATGCAATCACCGAAAAGTCTTCCTGAAACACCTGCTTGACACCAAATAAAACATTAGTCTCTTTGGGATCGACCCGATTCAACAACGTCGGGTCGCCCGGTGTCTTCCATAAAGTCATCGTTGGCCTTGGAAACAACTTTCGGTTTCCAAATTTGTAAAAATTTTAATTTTTGATCGGAACCTGAATCAGAATCAACCGACGTACTCGGTTTAGACCAAGATGATTTACGAATTGAATTAATCTTTGGAGACCAAGGTTCATAAAAAATTTGACCTTTGTTATCCACATATTTAGCAGTTTTGTGGATATATGTAGTTGTCGGACAATCAGCAACTAGATGTCCCGGTTGACGACATACATAACAAAGTCTTTCTCTAAAATTGTTTGAAAATGGTTTTGATTGTTGAGAATCAGATGAATGTTCAGAATGAAAGTTATCAAAGAAACCATCAGAAGAATCATACCTAGGAGATGGACTCCTTGAAGATAAAGATTTTCCAGAATAATAAGAAAATTCCTTCTGAGATAGTGATTTCTTTGCAACTGTTGTCTTAGAAGCCTTCTCAGCCTTCACTGATTTCTTTGCTTGAACCGGTGCTTCTTTCACTTCGTAACCCAAACCTTTATGTTTGAATCCTTGAGTCTTTGAAGAATTGGACGAAGAATCTGAAGCAACTCTTAACTTAGCGTCACTAGTGAATTTATCTTTGATATTTTTCAGCTTGTTCTTCTCAATCCAATCTTTTTCTTCTTCGGTTGCATATGAAGAACTTGAAGCAACCTTATCAAAAACCTTTTCATTTTCCAAAAGCATAGACTTTGAAACAAATATTGGAGCTTCACCCAAAGGTTTCTCCTTCTTTTTAGACTTGGACTTGTTTTTCTTGGGTGGAGTAGCAAACTTTGAATAATCATTCAATTCAGCTTTTGAATCAAGTGGAGCAGAAGTAACTTCAATCAAATCCACTGGTTGAGGAACCAAGTGAATATCATCTTTCTTAGAACTCTCCGAACTATGATCCTGCTTGTATAAGAAATTTAGCAATGTCGGTGACAAATTGCAATTCTTCACTTGTCTTTTTAACTCCAAAATCTCCAATTTCAAATCATTTATCTTCTGTTGTCCCTCAAACACCTCATGTTGTGACTTGATGAATTTTGCATTTACATCATCATATTCATAAGTTTGTAACTTCCTGATCTCACATTCAGCATATAATTCTTCAAGCACATTTTCTCTCTTTTGCTTGTAGATCTCAACATCTTTTGTTAACACTTCATTCTTGTCTCTGTAAAGAACATTTTCATCTTGAAGCATAGAGATCTTATTTTGAAGTTTCTCAACGGTAACAACAATTTTTGCAATAAGAGCAGTAGCCTCTTCATATTTTTGCTGAACTGGATAACTCTTCTCAAATAGATTTTCACAATCTTGAGCTGCATCTAAAGCTTCAGCTTTAGCCTTCGCACACTCTTCAGCTAATTGAGCCTTTTCTTTCAAAACATCGTCATGAACATGAACTAATTCATAATACTTCTTTTGAAAATCTTCCACCTCTTTCTTGAGCACCACAATTTCTTCAGTTGATAGTTGACATCTTTGTTCAAAACCTGCAACCTGCTGAAGCAATCTTTTACATGTAAGACATTCAAACTCGTCAACCTTTGAACTTGTAGAAACTTTAGGTAATTCTTCTTGAACCAAAAATACACTTGAAGAAGAATCAGACTCAGTTAAAAAGCTGTCATCATCAGCATGTTGAACAGTTAAAGCAATTGAGATAGGAGTATGATTCTTTTTAACTGCTGAATCTACATTCCAAGCAAATTCATTTGAATGCACAAATGTATCAGTCCAATCATGAGCAAGAGTAGCAGATTTCTTCTCAACCTTTTCAGCTTCATTTGATGAATGAAAAACTAAATGTGCATGTTGACCAGTCTTCAACTTATTATCCGCAGAACTTGGACATTCTCGAGCAAAGTGACCATAAACTGAACACTTATAACATTTCACCTTAGACTTATGCAAACCAATCTTTCCCTCCTGATTCAGTCTCTTCTTACCAGTTCTATTGAAAAACTTCTTTGTTCTCCAAACCAACATAGCATACTGCCAATTGAGATCCATTTCCTCAAAATGATCATAATCAATCTGATCATAATCTTCATTAGCTAATTCAGCATTACTCGCAGCACCAGTGATAACACCAAAGTATGAAGATACTAATGCAAACATCAATGCGTTATAATCATCAACAGTTTGAACAGACAATGTACTTTAAGTCGAAGAACTTGGAATTGAAACATGACAACCAGCAGAAGAATAACTGGAAGTTTCAGATTTACCTGCCAGAAATGCTGTAGGAGGTGCAGAACTAAAAATATTAGATTTCCCAGCATTCAAAGTTGAATCATTGTTGCCATAATATACCGCAGGATTCTGAATTAACTCAGGAAGTGACTTGTTTACTTTTAACTCCATATCCCTAGCTTGGATTCTTTGAATCAGATCATTAAAAGACAACTTTGGATAATCCTTATCATTAGTAACCATCATCACATAATTTTCCCACTTCTCTGGTATAGCTTCCATGATCTTTTCTTTCTTACCAGCTTCATCTTTTGTGAGATTCACCAACTTCATTTCACTCATTAAATGTGCAAATCTTGCAATCAGATTTGGAATCGATTCATTTTGATAATGCTTGAAACTATCAAATTCCTTCTTCAACACCTTTTGTCGACTTTTCTTGTACTGGTCATTGCCTTCACATCTCTTTTCTAGAGCATCCCACAAACTCTTTGAGGTATAGTTGCTTGAAAATTGATGTAGTAAATCAGTAGGCAATGCCATTGTTAAAGTGCCATAAGCCTTTTTCTCAGCTTGATATGCTTTCTTTTGTTCACCGGAAAGCTTCCTTTGAATAATTGGTTCCCCGTCCTCACCTTTAGGATATGTATATGGTTCAGAATATGATAACCACATATCGATATCATTTGCGGAAACAAACGCTTCAAATCGTGTCACCCAACTATGATAATCTTCCAATTTGATTAATTTGGGAACTTTCTGACTTGTTCCAATTTCATTATCATAGTTAATCATCGTCTGCATCGTTGCCTGAACCGAATTTTGAATAGCCGCGAATGCTTGAAAATCGGACATTTTCGAAAAACTGGTTACTGTTCACTCCGAACCTCGTCCGAACTTCTTCCGAACTATCTCCGAACTTCGTCCAAACTTTAGCTACACCGAACGTCCGCCGAACCTGACCTTCGGACAATAAAACAAAAACTGGACCGAACACTGACTGAACTTCGTCCGAACGTGGACCGATCTCTCACCGAAATTTCACCGAATCAAAGAAACGCCGAACGCTCACCGAACTCTCACCGAACTCTCACCGAACCTTGAGTTCGGAGCAGTTACACCGAATGTGTCCGAACCTCAGACGAGCTCGACCTCACTCGACAACATTTTCTCGATTTTCAGTGTTTTTTGATGGAATTTTCAACAGGAATTCGAGCAAACTCAATAGAAATGAATTAGAAACAGATTTTTGACAAGAAGCACACTCGAAATGATCAAACGAACTCAAAAACGATACTCATTTTCTCAAAAACGTGAATTTTGAATCAAAAATCTGAGAAACACTGATTTCCGACTAGTAGAGCAAACCAAATGCTCTGATACCACTTGAAATTGCCTGAGCGTGTGGATCTTCTACTTAGTCATGATGAAATCAATGTAAACAAGTAAAACGCAGAAAGTAAATACAAAGAAGACTTGTATTAACCACAGAGAACCACAGAGTACACACAGAGAATATATGACGCGGGAGCCCCTGAATTCTACACAAGATAACATATTTATACTAAGCTAAACCTGCTGGTCCGAACCTCAGGTTCGGCCCAAGGTTCGGCCATGTCCGAACTCCAGGTTCGGCCTGAGTTCAGACCTCAGCAGTCTTGTGTGATTCGTCTTGTATTTGATACTTCACATGACGATCAGGACCATGTATCAACAACATTATAGGACATATTTCTATCATTTTCTAAGGTTCGGGACACGCTCGGTAACATATACATAAGTATATATTTATATATTTATTTATATACTTTTCATAATTTGTAATTTAGCCCCTTTAACTTTCATATACTTATCATTTCATGTCCTAAATCATATTATAGTATATTTATAGTACTTTCAAAGCCTCGGGATGTGTATAATAAATATAAGTACGTTTAATACTCGTATACGTTATGTATTTATTTATTTTTAACAATCCGTTTAACGTAAGGATACGTTATTATTTATTTTTCACACGTTTAACTATTCTAACATGTATTTCCACATATATATTCATCAAATAACCATCTCCCATGCATTTAAGTTATTAGATTGTATATATGTATATACTTACACATGTATCTCTCATAACACAATCGTGTAAGGGTATTTTCTTCCGGTTATCATGTATTTCTATCTTATCAACTTCTTAACACGTATTTCATTCTAATATCATATATATCACTTATCATGGTTATAAAATACGTATATATCATATTTCCTTATCTCATTTTATCAACATGCGTATAATGCTACTTTTTAATCAATTCATTACCCTTTAAAGGGTAAACATGCATTTTCATACGTTCAATCACGTTTTGTCATTTAACACATATATCATATGTATCTATAACATAAACACATATACTATTTGCAAATCTTTACCTTTTATCCATTTACCAACCCGTAAACTATATCAATATACGTTTTAGCTACTTAACACATATAGCACTCGCATATAATTCAAGTTATGAAATTTTGGGATGTTACAACTCTACCCCCTTAAATAAGGTTTCGTCCTCGAAACTTGCTCAAATTGTGATTTAACTCACAAATGAGATCCTTACCTCCTACCTTCCTTCCCCAGATTAATCCGGAACCTTTTTCTCATGCATCTAATGCATCCCTTTTATATGAACCATCTGGTTCTTAGGCTACGATTTTAATATCACAACAAACTCTCTATGACAATCTATCATTTACCTATATTACCTATATACGGTAATACGTCAACTATTCTACCCACGTAATCTCGTTCATAATTAGAAGGTGAACCGCATCTTTATCACGGATACTAATTCTTGTAGGCAAGAATTTCTAACGAATAATCTAGCTAACGTTTTGGGAGAATACGTCTCTCAAAATAAAAGAATTCTTCCTTTAATCATTCTCATATTATCTAGGTGGTGTCATAACTCTTAGCTATATAGGGTAGCTTGATTATGAATCCTACCGGAATATGCTTCGAGACTAGAACTCGGATTTAATTTTCTGCGTACGTTAAATGTTTATCTACATGCTGCGAGACTAGAACTTTACTTCTGGACATCAATAGTCCCTCACTCGCTCACTAGTAAGTGATACATATTCGTAAATGCTACTGATTCGTTTTTTTTCATAGTGGCTTGTAATATCTAATTGCATGGGACTAATTCTTGTGCCACTTATCATTGTATCTTAGGTGCATATAAGATGTATCAACGTCGTGTTTACCACATCTTTAATACAACCAGAGGAGTTCTATTACTAGCTCGGTGCAGCATGATTCCATTATTCTGACCGCAACAAAACCTATATAGTTTATGTATATCTACATTTTATCCTGGTAAACCAGTTTAGACCGTCTGATATAATATCTCCGTCTCTTGAGTGAAAAATGCTTTCGCTACAACTTCCATTTAGGCCTAATCGGTAAAGATTATACCGATGCCTGAGTTAATTCGTTCATTACTTCCTTTCATGCTTTCTTCTGATGATTCCAAAAAGGTTTTTGACATCTTCTTAGTCAACCTAATGGCGTTACAATTTTTGGAAAGATCTTGGATACATCGACGGTAATCGTTTTGCTAAACTTTAGGAAGCTAAGATCTATTAGAGTGTCTTTAGCGATTTCCGATGTATCAGCGGCTTCTGACGTACTACTGCTTCTAATTCTAAGGGGTCTACTAGGGTGTTTCTCACGTTGATCGTATGAACTTCCTTTTTGCCGATCTGCACATTTATATAGCCTTCTTCTTTTCCTGATCTTTAGCACTTCCTTCTAATTCCTTGTGAATTCTTCCCCATTCCTTGAGAACTTTAGAACGGCATTTGTCTGCATGCTTAGCCACGAGATCTTTGGGATTGTAGGGGCAATCGTTAGTCCAGTCTACATTACTAACTCGTAATGATCATTTTGCTTCCGAAAAGCCATTCTCTTTATAGGCTCACTTTAAATTCTTTAGCTGGCGCTAATCTAACCTCAGATTGATCTCGAAGAATCGTCTTGCTCCTTGTAGGTGGTCGAAGGGTTTGCTGATCCTTGGTAAAGGATGTCTGCTTCTCACTGACAGCTTCTTTATCTTCTTGCAGTCTACGCATATCCTTGGCTTCCATCCTTCTTTCTGAAAATGCTGGAGCATCCTAAGGCGAGGTATCTAACCTAAAGAAATTTCCCTACTTTTAATGGAGATAACTGGTACGGTGCTTTTCTTCTGTCGTTGTTGCTTCTGGTGTTGTTTCTTCTGGCGTTGCTTTTGACGTTGCTCCTGACGTTGCTTCTGGCATTGCTTCTGATGTTACTCCTAACATTGCTTTCGGCATCGAGTTGATTTTGGGATCCCATTTTTTTTTATCTGACGAGTTGCTCATTGGATTCACCGGTACGTTCTTCGGCTTCTTGGTTTTTCCCTCCACATCAATGGCATACGTCGAGTATGACTTACCTCTTGACCCATAAACCTCCATGTATTGATTACATAAGTAATTATTACTACTAAGCTAGCGCAATCCTTGTATATGAAGTCGAGCCTTCCTCCGGTTACAGACAATTTGTGCGTAGCGTTTCGTAAGCCAATTCATTCTCATCCCAACGTTCTAAAATTATCTAACGTTATCGTGAATAACCTATCAGGTAATTTACGTAATCATAACATTTCTCCCTAAGGCCATTTTAGTCTAAGAAGGGATCTCCTCGGTTTAACGTAAGCAAATATGTATAATCTTCATAATATATTATTGGAGTAATAACACATAAGTAGACATAGTAACGATGTAAGCTTACCTGAAACTACATTGGATGTAATCTCAGGTTCCGTGCCTACAATACTGAGTGTCCTAACTCCATCATCCGGCACTTTAAATGCTCCCTTGGGTTCTGTATTCTTTGCCAACTTAGGGCAATTTGCTTTCAGGTGTCCCGTTTCTCCGCATATATGGCACTTCTTTCGTTCTATATAGCTACCAGAGAAGTGACCCTCCTTTCCAAACGTATAACAGCTAGAGATTCCTGCTCGACAAATTCCAAGATGGTTCTTATGACATATGTGACATTTAGGCTTGTATACACCCTTTTTCATCTTCAACGATTCTTGAGCTTTCATCCTTTTAGGACAGTCTCCTCTATCGTGTCCTAAACTCCCACATTCGAAACATTTCTTCAGCTCCGGGCACATACAGAAGATATGGTCGTCTTGGCCACAATTGTGACAACTAATCGATCTCCTCATGCAATTCCTATGATGACGTCTCTTGTACACCTGACATATTGGCTTTCCTTCTTTAGTAGCTTCCTTCGCCTTATTGTGGCACCT
The DNA here is from genome assembly GCA_039602395.1 of Deinandra increscens subsp. villosa. Classification (NCBI taxonomy): domain Eukaryota; kingdom Viridiplantae; phylum Streptophyta; class Magnoliopsida; order Asterales; family Asteraceae; genus Deinandra; species Deinandra increscens. The sequence continues at coordinate 58,876,709 of JBCNJP010000027.1, forward strand.
GCCATCATTGTCTTCAAGACTTTCTTCAACCTCATACTTCTTCCGTTTGCCTTTCGTCGGGAACCTATTTCTACTAGACGTTTCCTCGAGACAAGCTCCACTTGCGGCGGCTTCATTGGGCACCTTTCTTGTCAGAGACTCCAGGAGTTGATTAGCGATTGATAATAATGTAGCCCTTGAGGTTTCTGCCATCGTGGCGGTCTTCTCTTCTTCACTGAAGGTATTTGTTCCTTCATTATCGCTAACATCTGAATTGCCAACAGACGTCTTATTCGCATTCCTATCGTGACTATGATTATCATTACCTCTAATCATCTTCGGATCCTATAATCAAAATAACCGGACATTTTAGAACTCATGTAACGTGAAGTCCCCAAATTTTGAATTCATGATAATTAGATAAGTGTACGCGCGCTTATACAATTATATAATTATGATGCGTTTAAAACCCAGTTATTCTCATCACAATCATCCTTAGCATCTATACCTCTCCTTCCCTACCGGTAACTCTAAAACCGGTCTTTTTAAACCTACCTTCCTCTAGAAACTTACAAGATACTGACCATGTATCTTACAGTCAATTAACCTACCCCACACTTGGCCACTCAACAGTTAGAACCTATGATATGTTCATTTGGGTAGTACCAAATTGCAGTAGCTAATTGCAATCGGGTATTCTCCGCACTTACATACCCTAAGTCCTACCTCCTATGCTCCTTGTGCAACCTCTTTCCTATGGGCATAACTATCATGACTGGCAATTACATTCCCTGTCTTACCTTACTTTGTCTACCAAGAGTCCTAGTTTAAGTCTAAATACCGTGCTAGTATCTAAATCCCTTAAACCAAGGCTCTGATACCAACTTGTGACACCCACTCCCAGTCTTAACTCCAGGAGGGGTCACGTGTTGGATTTACTGATGAACACATGGTACAACAGAGATAACTAAGCAGCGAAATTAAAAACTTTTTATTTATATATAAGCCAAGTTACAATAGTAAGGAAGATAAGAACATAATCTAATAACTAGATCTTATCTATAACTATTGCCAATCTACTACCGAGTCCTTTCCTGATAGGTTTCCCTTCTAATCAGCCCTCGCTAGAGCCCTTCCCTTGCTACTTTAAATATCACCACTACCTGACATACATACATACATTTTTGGAAAGGTCAGCTTACGCTAGTGAGTTCTAAGTATTTAATACATTTACCTTTACCGTGAAATGTTACTTCAAACATTTGGGCCTAATGGCCCCTTCCTTTATAAACATTTAATAGGTATAAAACATGAAAGGATTATACCAAAACATTTAAACATTCAGTATTAAAAATCATTTAATAATCTAAAACATACCTCAAACATTTGGGCCTAACGGCCCCTTCTTTATAAACATTTAACAGGTATAAAGCATAATAGGATTATACCAAAACGTTTAACTCATCAGTATTAAAAATCATTTAATACTCTAAAGTACATTGGGCCTCCGGGACCCATCCTTTGTGCAAATAATCATTACGTATAATAAAGTCATACGAAACATTATAAGCAAAACCTCATTTTACTAAGCATTGTCTACCTCTGGGACTACTTTAGTCCCTTTTGGTTGGTCGTCGCCTCCTGACCTCTTAAGTAACCGTCATTACTCCAGTGACTTCATTTCCACTGCTTGGATTGTACAAACCCCCCCCCCCCCTCATCTTAGACAATTTGTGCTTAGATTAAAACCTCTTCAAAACATCCTCAAAAGTCCATTTAAATAACCTTTGTATTTTTGGACTCAAAACATTTTCTTTACTTAAAACCTTTAAAAAGATTTATCTTTATAATAACCATTTATTATAACTCTTCTGAAAATAATTCTTCAAAACTTATTTCCTCCTCTTTAAAATTTACTTCAAAAGTTTTAACTTTATTACCCATTCATTATAACCTTCCCGAAAAGAGTTTATTACAGGTAATAACACTTTTAGAACAGTTATAGGCATTAAAACATTCCACGTATGTGTATGAACACAAAACATGTAAAGGCATTTAACTCGGATACTTTTCAAGTAAACAGTTTAATATATATCATTGCATGTATATCAGCCAGAAAACATTAAAACATTTAAAACATTTAAAAGTGGGCTCATAGAACTCACCTTATACTCTTAAGTAGTTAATTCAAGCAAAACCTCCGCTATGCCTTCCAATTAAACCTAATTGCGTATTGTATGGCGTTAATGCAAGGTTTAATATAATAAACATTCCTATGTTTATTTTAACATCTTATTATATTAATAATACTCAATTATTAAGTTCTTTCCTTTTTAAAGGTCAAAATGACCAAAATGCCCTTTAGGCAGTTATCCTTTTCTGATAATACGAAGACGCGCATTTCTATAAGCAAACGCTCACTCTGGGATCGCCCAATGAGGTATGCCAGATCCCAGTTGGGATTTATGCGACACCCCCGCTTTGCCAGAATCCCCGGTGTACAGGCGCTTACCCTTCCGCTCCGCACGATTTCTAAATATCCGATTAACTTATCTTTAATACTTTACTATTTATCCATTTTAACTTTATATGTACTTATTATATATGTAGACATGGTATTATACCAAAAATCAAGTCCCCATATCCTCCGGATTATTTTATATTAAATAATCTTATTTAGAAACCACCCTAATTTCCCGTTTTTCTCATTTCTTGACCAAAACTCATTTTTATTCGAAACTGACTTGTGGTATTATCCATTATAACATTTAATAATATGCTTTAAAATATCAAAGCTTAATTCAAAACCATTTACTCAATTTAGGCAGAACAATGTTACGAAAACCCTAATTTTGACCCGTTAACAAAACCTTAAACAAACCTTTTCTAAGTGTGAAATAAACTCAGGGCTTTCTTAAAATACATTATTTTAGGATTACCTACAAAAATTCAGACCATAATTCTCACCCGATCACCCAATTTCATCAAAAAAAAAGATTATGAACCCTAATTTTTGTATAGTTTTAAATCTCTAATCTAGACATTATAACAACTGAAATTAACATGGGGCTATTGTAGAGCATACCTGAAAACGTGGAACTGCAGAAGATTGGACCTTAATTCCTTCTTGTTTGGTCTAATTGCTCACGTAAAGTTTCTGCTTCGGTTTAGGTTTTTTAGGTGACGTTTGAGTGAATTTGCGAGTTGTTATGGACGATCAAGGGCCCTATTTATACTCAATGAGGTCGTACAAGGTTAAGGCAAGTGTCTCTGGTGACTAACCATCTAAAAACGACGCGTAATGGCCGGAATCGTGAGCTGCAAGTCCGAAACGTGGCTAAATTTGAGACCTGCCAATTTTTCTGCACAGATTGATTCTACGCGTATCGCCTAGACCTTAAGGATCTTGGCGCGATACGCCTAGATCTTACATTCAGGCCAGATTTGAGTTTTGACACTTTTAGCCCCTAATCGTCTAGTTAATTGCACTTTTAGCCCCTAAACTTTTACCCCTTTATTATTTTATGTACCAAAACATTATGGGACATGTTATTAACATTTTTTAAGGTTCGGGACACGCTCGGTAACATATACATAAGTATATATTTATATATTTATTTATATACTTTTCATAATTTGTAATTTAGCCCCTTTAACTTTCATATACTTATCATTTCATGTCCTAAATCATATTAGGATATATTTATAGTACTTTCTAAGCCTCGGGATGTGTATAATAAATATAAATACGTTTAATACTCGTATACGTTACGTATTTATTCATTTTTAACAATCCATTTAACGTAAGGATACGTTATTATTTATTTTTCACACGTTTAACTATTCTAACATGTATTTCCACATATATATTCATCAAATAACCATCTCCCATGCATTTAAGTTATTAGATTGTACATATGTATATACTTACACATGTATCTCTCATAACACAATCGTGTAAGGGTATTTTCTTCCGGTTATCATGTATTTCTATCTTATCAACTTCTTAACACGTATTTCATTCTAATATCATACATATCACTTATCATGGTTATAAAATACGTATCTATCATATTTCCTTATCTCATTTTATCAACATATGTATAATGCTACTTTTTTATCAATTCATTACCCTTTAAAGGGTAAACATGCATTTTCATACGTTCTATCACGTTTAGTCATTTAACACATATATCATATGTATCTATAACCTAAACACGTATACTATTTGCAAATCTTTACCTTTTATCCATTTACCAACCCGTAAACTATATCAATATCCGTTTTAGCTACTTAACACATATAGCACACAAATATAATTCAAGTTATGAAATTTTGGGGTGTTACAGGGAGAAGGGAGCAAAGGAAGTAACAGAAGATTTTGATGCGTTGTTTAGCAAGTCAAAAGCAAAATTGGATTCGCTTCAAAAATCTTATGATGAAATTTAGAAAGCTCATGATGAAGTTACTGCTATGGAAAAGCAACATCAAGTGGCATATTTCAATTTACAAGATAAAGTCACAAGCTTGACAAAAGAAAACAAGTTGTTGACAAGGAATGTAGACATTTATAAGGGACAGGTGGATAAAATTACACAAGAAGTGTATGATGCACATGATAGTGTGAGAAGAGAAATTTTTTTGTTCAATAGAGCTTCAGAATAGTTAATAGATTCAGAAAAGGCTTTGGGTGAAGCACAGAAGAAAATATCAAATTTAAATGTTGAGGTTTTGGATCTTAACAGGCAATTTAATAATCTGAAGAATTCACATTCTTTCACAAGTTACTTGTGCAAATATGAGAATTTCAAGAAAGTTTTTGGTGGAGAAGAGTTCAATCAGATTCCACATCCAGTTATTCAAACTGTTCCTCTGGCTGATGTCAAATCTTATGATACAAATGGAGATTATTCTGAATTTGCTACTGAGAAATCTGACAAGAAAACAACAAAGTCATCTAACAAGAAAGTGGTGAATAAGACAAATGATGACTCAATTTCAGTTGGAAAGGTGGTTGAGAAAGATGAAACGGAATTGAATGAAGAAAAAGTTGTTGCTGAGTTAGTTTAAGCTAACAATTCAAAGGGCATTAAAGCTAAATTTACTCAAGTTGCTCAAGATGGTTCTTCTAAGTCTCAAGTCAAATTTTCAAAGCTACCAGGTTACAAACGTTCAGGTTTGGGTAGTAAGAATCAGAAATTTGAGAAGAAAGACAAGAAGAATATGCCAAAGAAGATTCCCAAAGAAAAGAAGGATACCAGTCTGGATCAAATTTATTATTTAGCTCAGGTTTTCATATCTACAATGGATAAAGGATTCAGAGGTAAACAACAGAAGAAGAATTCCTCTGAAAGTTCTTCCAGAGCTGGTCAACAGTTTAAAGAATTTTCTTTATCTGGTTCAAATTCTACACCTCGAAGTCCTACTTCAAAATGGGTGCATGCTAACAGATTTCACGTTTTTGTATGATTTCTATGATAATTTTGAATCTGATGATGTGTGTCATGCATTTCAGGACAAACGAAAATCAAAGCGATCATATCGCTTGTGCTATTAATGTCGCCGAAAGGGTCACATGGCACAAAATTGTCCTAAAATTGCAAAAAGATCATTTTCTGATAAATCTGCCACATATTCCGATAAATTTCAAAAGAACCACTTTTTTAAATATGATTCAAGTGTAGGTGGTTCATCACCTAACGATGACTCAGTTTAAACTAAAAACGCTAAAATGCAGTGGCGACCTAATTTGGTTTGCAAGGCTGCAAATGATTTTACAGAAGACGTACACTGGCCGACCAGAAGCTGTGTGCTTCGGGTCATCTAAAAACTAATTATATTGTCCAGTGTGCTGGTTTCTTCAAGAAGACCTGTCGGTGATGTGAAGTTCAAGCTTCAAGCAGTTACTAATAGTGGAGTATCCTGCGTAATTTAAATTCAATGCTTCATATTACAAAACTGAAAGTTTTTCTAAAAACTTAAACTGAAAGGTATCAGTATCGAACGGTCAATTTTCATTCTTTTACATTCCGTATGTAGTTTAGGGGGTGCAAAATTGAAAAACCAAAAATGGTGTCTTTGTGTTTGCTAAAATGAAAAATCCAAAAATAGAGTTTTCATTTTAAGGGGGAGAAAAACAGAAAAAAGACATTGAAAAAAATGAGAAATTGTATCTGGCATATTTGGGAAATGATGGTACATTGGCTTACGTGTCTGGCTCATGGATAGATTAGATGAAAAAGCCACAAGATCATTGCTTGATGTGCTTGGTAGGCTCGGCATTAAATCAGAAAGTATTCAGATGTGATATACATTAAATACTAATGCTTGACCATGTGGACAACATCTTGAAGCGTATATCAAGATATTGAAAAGATATGTGAAAAAAATGAGAAGTCACTGTGTAAACATGTGTTTATTTTGCAAAGATTTAAACTTGTTTCATTTTCTTTATTTTCTTAAATGATCGGACTATCTCTGCATATCTAGAAGGTCGACCTGATAGTTGTTCATTTAAGGTTCTGCTTTATATTCTTTGGTGTTTCGTATAATTCATCGGACTTTCTATGTGTGTCCACAAGACCAACCTGATTGTTGTTGAATTATACAATTTCAACTTGTTTTTATTTTCTTATTTTGTTAAATCCGAGGCCTTATCTGTGTATCGAAAGATCGACCTTAAGGTAGACGATTTAAGGTTCTTATTTCTTTTTGCATGGAACACAGTTGACTATATCATGAATTCAATCACTATGTGTTAAATCACAAGTGAAATCACAAAGTATGATATAAAAGAATATATGAGTATGTCTGATAGTGTGGGGTACACTGGTTAAAGCAATCTAATCAATACAATAACATATCCAGATGTTATGAGTATGATTTTGCCTGAGTTTAAGATGGACACATTATACCAGTAATCGACATGACTTGTGTGCTGAACTAATTAAAATTAAAGTGTAGTTCAGCATGTTATGTTCAATATGATCCCAAGTTTTGATCTTTCTTGCAAAAGAAAAAAATAGTGTCTGATTCAGCATTGAATTTATGTTTCATATATGAAAAATCCAAAGAGATTTTAGGTGTGTTTTAGCATAAACTTAGAAAAATCAAAAAGATTTTCGGTGTGTTTGATGTAAAGTTTCAAAAAGCTAAAAAGATTTTGTTTCTTATTTGTTTTCGACCGATCGATACAAGAGACAAAATTTTGATTTCAAAACTATATCTTGGATTCTCGAAGAGAAGTTTTGCGCCAAGATTAAATTAATTTTCAAAAGAAAAAGAAAGCCGCATTTCTGTCTTCTGAAATTGCAGGTTTTGTGTGACAAAACTCAAGCATGGTGAAAGGGGGAGTTTGTAGTAACTTTCACAAATGGATCTTGAAGTTCAAAGATTGTTCAAGTTCTAATCCAGCCACGCAAGTTCTATTACTGGAAAGATATTTCACGTTGAAGATCAGATGCAGTGATGCTGATGATTGAAGACTGTAGTTTAGTTAGTATAGATACACTACACGTTAAGGAGGAGTTTGTTAGAGCATATTCCTATGCTACAATGTGTCTCGTGTATTGTATCTAGATCATAGCATTATTATGTGAGTCATAGGGTATGCATACCATGGGTCGTACCAGTTGGTAGGGAGCCAACGTACCAATGGTATGTTGGTTGGTACGCTAGACTAAGTGGTTAGTATAAATAGTTCGTGTTAGAGAGAGTGAACTAGTTCTGTCATTCTATCATTCTTAACTGTGTGTAATTAAGTGTGTGTGTCTCTCTCTAGATCTCTGTGTAATCTCTTAGTGATTCAATAAAGCAAAGCTTTATTTACATCGTGTTCATTGTAATTGATCGAATCATGCATTAGTAAGATCCGTCCGTGTACTTATACATAATCACATAGAATTCGCATGTAGTTTTAGAGTAAAGAATACCGAGTAAGGGTTTTGAATATGATACATGTTGCACCCCAAATCGTTTAAATAAAGTGGGGCTATGAATACTCACCTGATGCGGAGACACAATTTGAGAGGACGACACCACGAAATGAGGAAAGGTAGACCCGATAATAATCTTGACGACTAGCGAGATAGAGAGGGACGATAAATAAATAATTAATTAAACAATTAAATATCTTAAATTTCACGACTCGACCGACTCGGCGACTCGATGGTGATTTGCTGAGGGGATACGTACGATATGGGTCTAATCCTAAACTAAGCGTAAGATCAAATATCCTAATGTGACTATTTATATAAAAGTCAAACCAAGTCAACGGAAGTCAACAAAAGTCAATCTTCTTGGTAATTTAACAAGGTAAATCAAATTCCAACATGCAAACTCAGATCTAACATTATTTATCATGGATTTTATGGATCTACTTGAATCTATCATAGACCTAAACATTTCTAGCATGAATCCAATCAAAACTAGCATGATAGTCAACTTTTGGGTACAAATCTAACCCTAATTAGCATACATAGGTGGATCTAACCACTTCAACACATAAAAGTCCATGATTAAAGGTCCTAACATATTGATCTATCCTTACATGTCAAGAATACTATAGATCTAAACATTTTCGGGTGTAAAAATGTCACCTTGATGATTATGACACATGAATCTAGCCCTAGATGACATGCTTTTCATAGATCTAGCCTTTTGGTGTCATAAAAATCCAATCTTGACATGGAACACTGTAGATATATAACATATCAATGATTCATCATGCTCTAATCCAAGATTCATAATCAAAATCTCAACTTTCATGAAGATCCATACATCAAATTTCATATAAATCATAGATCTAGAGAGATCTCATCATGTATTCAAGTGAAATAGCTAAATCATGCAAAACGGTGGAACCTTTACTCATAAAAACCTTAGATCTATCAAATACAACATAGATCCATGCCAAAAATCCCATAAAGTTCAGATCTTGATAGGGTAGAAGAGATGATTCAAGATGCTAATGACATAGTTTGAAGATCACATACTGAAAGCGATGAAATTAAGATGACCCTAAGTAATAAAGCCAGCAACTTGAGCCTTGAATCTTCAAGTATCTTCAACTTGAAAGTTTACAGCCGTTTTAGGTGTTTAGAGAGTGAATTGGGGTGAAATGGGAGGCTATGGGAACATAATGAGCTTAAATAGGGGGAGCATTAGGGTTTTACTGATTTTATCAGTCTATGCGTATTGCTTAGAGCTTCATATAGCTCTAGGCGATACGCCTAGAGCTCACCCGAACAAAAGCTTTGTTGTTCCATCGTTTCGCGTGCTTAGTTATTCGTTTCCTGATGTTTTCGGGTTCCGTTTTCTCCTAAATCACCCAATTAACCATCCCATCATGTTCATTACATTAAATCCACTCGAAATAATAACAAATATATCACGTAACTCAAGCAAATGCACATATTAGGTCAAAACATGCAATTTTGGTCGGTTTTGGCGTACGTATCGATTTTGGGCAATTCACCAACGATTCGCCACTCGATCAAGTGTGTGATGACCCATGACATGATAATTGATTATTATACTCATAAAAATGTTGAATTTGATATACGGTGACCAAATACAAGATTCTCGGTAAACGACGAATCGCGTACCGAAATCGTGTAGAGATCGGGAATTGTTTTATTTTCAATTCGAGACACCCAATTTGATTCCAACTGATTTTAATAGAGTATTCGGTTATGAAAGACAGTTTTAAATCATTTAGATTCATTAATTGGGGTATAAATACCCGAAAATTCTTCCGATTTGCAATAAATTACAAACCGGTAAATCGCGAAAGTTCAAAACGGGTCAAATTTCTCAATCGGGTATTTTTCAAATGTTACGGTCTCCCCTACTTTAGGGAATTTCGTCCAGAAATTAGAAGAGACTCAAAAAAATTTAGAGAAAAGAATAGTTAAAAGAGTTTTGCCAAAAACCAACACATTTGACATTTGAAAATAACATAGAGACAACATATGAGATTTCACCGAGGATAGGAATATACACTCGATTACTGAATCAATTATATCGGCACCAAAACTTTACCCGACCGCAAGGGTTAGGTTTGGATTGGTGACTAAGGAGAATGGATTGTGATATAACCGATGATCATAGACATACTCTACACACACCTTGTCCTCGGTCCGACTCCCAATGCACCCTAAAGGAATTACTGATGCTTATATATAGGGTGTACCACAGCTAACCCACCACATCTTTAATACCTTTAGTGAGTACTGTTTGTCTTCGGAGAACATCCTATTCTACACAACAAATATCAGACAACCGACCTTGATATAACAACATAGGATGACCACCAGAAACTGAGCGATAGATCTGAGGAATACACCATGACCAATCCAAAATCAACCAAAAGACTAACCAACGATGATGGACCAAAGTCTCCCCTACTTTAGGGGCGAGGCAGGGGGTTTAGAAGACTCAGATGAGTAATGGATGCAACATGGATTTCTTCAAATATCCCAACTTAATCATATAGATTCACATTGATTCACATTGATCTATATTGATCACATTAGGCACATTGATTCATAAAGATTCGCATCGATCACATTGATCATATTGATTCATATAGATTCACATCGATCACATAGGATAAACCAAAACCAATATTTATAATAATAATAAACAAAGATTTGGAGTTTCAGACTTCTTATCCAAACAAAGCGCCAGGTTCTGGTGAACTAGATGGGTAGCGACCCACATCCGGTTTACCTTACGAGACACGATACCTGGACAAAATCTGAATCAGCCCTCGCTAAAACCTAAGACCTATACCCCGCAGCCAATATCGATCATATGCTAAGCTAGCATCACAAACAATCGTTGGTAGCAGCGCGTATGAGTCTCTGATTTAGCAAGAGTAGAGTAATGATTAACACTCGAATTAGCGATGTGTAATTGAAAATTTCAAGCGATGAGCACAAAAGGCTTTAAAACAAATGATACTAAAAGAATCGAGTACCACGAACTAAACGGAATACCACGCATTGGATGCCATGAGTTGATTAGCACTTTCTCGGGTGTCACGACTAGCGTGATCCGAACGTGCATTTCGGAACAACATGACTCCGCTGACTTGGAATAACCGCATGGTTCGTGGTGTATGAATTCGATGACATGAATTGAATTACATGATCCGAGATGCATGAATTCGATAACATAAATCAAACAACACGTCTCGAAATACATGTATCGATAACATGAACTGAAACGACATGTCTCGAAATACATGTACCGACAACATTAACGGAACAACATGCTTCAAAATACATGTATTGATAACATGAACCGAACAACATGACTCGAAATTCATGTACCCAATGATATACACCGGATAAGATGACTCGAATACATGAGCCCGATAACATGAATCGAATAGCATGACTCGAAATGCATGAGCCCGATAGCATGAATCGAATAGCATGACTCAAAATACATAAGCCTGATAACACTAACCAAATAGCATGACTCGAAGTACATGAGTCTGATAACGTAAATCGACTGTCATGTCTTGAAATACATGAATTCTATAACATGGACCCAAAATCATAACTTAAAATGTGAGAAATCAGATAACATAAATCGAATACCATAACTTGAAGTACGAGAAACCAGATAATATAACATATCTTGAAAGGATGAATAACTTGATTAACAATGACTAGCGATCACATCCACCTGTAGTACCCTTCAGATGAGGCCAAAGATTTAGAATGTAAATGATACACTCGATTAAATAGATTAACGAACCAACAAATGGTCACATAACGATAGCGTGAAGAAAGACTGAACCACAACCGAAACAATCATCAAAGTCATGCAACAAACGAGAGTCGAATCGAAGGATCGAATCCATGAAATGATGGATATTGAGTTTAAAATTAGACTCATGAGTCAATGGTAAAGCAATGCCAGGCCAAATCTGGGGATGAAACGGCAAGGATCGATTACATAATCTGGCTATTGAGTTAATCAGGAGCCGAATTCATGAACCTAACTAGCCGAAACACCTCAGAGTTTCTGGTACGAATACAAACAAGTTTCCTCACGATAGAAATCAAGGATGAGAAATGAGCAAATTCATATATCGCCTATGAGAGCAATCATGAATTTGGAAAAGGCCGCGAAGTGCCGGCTGAAACATGGGATTCAGAACAAGACACTACCGTGAATCAGATACAAATGAAAGCTGAGACGCATAACGGGCACAGATTAAGGAGAGTTAACACAATGGACGAGACGGAACCCTTAAGGAAGAAACGGTAGCGCAGCGCGAAAACTTTCCCAAAAGTTAGAGATGATAAGGTAACTGGCAACTGGAGTCGTACGAGCATAAAGGCAATGTGAAAGTTGATTTGGCGAACGGGAGGAAGACCAGTTATGTCTTAGGATGCGCTCCATACGCAAATAATTGTGGACAAAAGCCTACAGGCTGGTTTATCGTCAAGGATTGCCAGGACCTGAACATCGGGCGAGATGCGAATGATTTCCATAAAGCATACAGATTCTCAATGATCACCGAAAAAGACTTTGAGAGTACACAGAGATGAGTGAAAGAAAAAGGTCGTGGAGGTGCTAACGGTGAGCAAGGCTGAAGAACGAACATCAACGAGTTAGGTAGCGAGGCAGACATAACTCAATGGTCACGAAAACCAAACTTCGAACGAATAGATTTGATACCGGTACATGTATAAGGTTATCTACTCGAAAGGTCGTAAAGTCATAAACTCATACACATGTAATCCCGTAAACATGTGGACTTGTAAACTCATGCATTTCCAAACGGGTAGACACCCCAACACACATACCTAGAGGATACCCGAGATGCATGAAATGAAAGCATTTAAAGTAGTTAATCTGAAAATATTTAACAGCATAGGAGAGTCGTGTGCGCGTAGGCTCGTAACCCGCTTATGTGCTTGCTTGTTTGCATGTATGCGTGTAATCCCGTAACCATACATCCTGTAAACTTGTGAACCCATCAACGAGCATTCACCCAACGTACACACAACAATAAGGATAGTATAAGGAACAAACGATTCCGAATCCAAACGAGACGACACATATCCGAGTACATAAGTGCATAAAAGACATAGAACAATAGGGTTTCAAATGACATCAAAATAAAGGAAATCACTACGTGGTAAATCATTGATGTCAAACGATTACAAAACATCAACATAAGACTCATCAAACAACATCCGAGCGGGAAGATCCAGTATAGGGGTCCACAGACAACATTGTCGTTGATGGCAGTGTTATCGGTAGCTAACATTGGATGTGTAAAACCAAGTATGGATTGTTTCCAGATCAGAGAAAAATAGAGACGGAAGTTTGTCATTCAATTATAGTCAAATGATTACAAACCGAGAGAGTATACATCGTTTGGAGCTCTGGAGGAGGTTTGGACAGAACCTCCTCTTTCACACAGATCACACAGAATGAAATGAAAAAACTTAAAGATGACCAACATACAAACACCTATTTATAGGTGAACCACCCTGCATACCACTTTGGTATGCCGTACCAATTGGTACGGTGGTTGGTATGTTGACATCATTATAAACATTACAAACAAAATCTTCTAATCTATTCGCACAGTAACGGCCACACACAGAAACTTGTCCTAACAGGATGCACCAGAGGAATGTGATATAGGGCACCAAAGTAATAGCATTCATAGGCGGAGACAAAGGTAGTATGTCGATCAACAAATGATTGAGCAGGCATGGGCATCACATGTTAAGACATTTGAGGCTGAGCTTGAGCTGGCTAGTGACTGGTGCTCCTGAGATGGCTGGATCGGCGGCAAATACCCACGTGATAACCAAGAAGGCCACAATTTGAGCATTGCCAACATGGAAGGTGGGTAGGGTGATGATTGTTGCACCGATTTCATAAAGGGTGAAGTCCAAGGTAGGTCTTGTTAGTTTACGGTACAACAGGAACACCTTGAGTGACAAGAGGCGCGGGGATAGCAGCATCAATATGAGCATCAGGGGTTGTGGCCCTATCAGTAGGCTTAGCCTTTATCTTCTTCTTACTGACTCTGGTATAGGAGGAGCCAACATCCGAGTTTCCTTGTGTTAGGTCAATAGGGTTCCCAGAGTCCTTGCACTTAGAAGAGTCGCACGCCTTATGGCATCTGGGAGGACAGGAGGTTCTGTAGCAGTAGCATTGGCATTGAGAGCATGCTAGATTAGGTCAGGGAGGACAACCATCACTTGGCGTACAACCTCTCGAGCCACTAGAAGGCTGCGGCGACGAATTCGACGATCCATGCTGAGAAAAGAGAGAAACACTCATGAGACAATGGGTACATTAGGGTGAGTGACCGATTTAAAATAATGAGACAACTGATTTTGATAAATCGTAGAATACTGAGAATTATAAAAGAAAATCATAAAATCATCGACATATAAAACGGAAAATTAGGTTGAAATCCATTTAGGACATAAAAGTTTAAGTGTGTGACAGTGAAATGGTGTAACTCAGATTATCACAGATTATTGAAAATTTTACATACAGGGCATAAAACACGAAATCGAATGATTTTCGAACAACATATGTAATGGCCCTCATTTCCCAAGTGGAAAACTACAACCCTGACTAATCAGAGTAAGATCCTAGTGAAAACCCATATACGGATCGTTTCCAGATCATAGAATGATAGAGACGGAGAAATCTAATCATTATTGTGTCGAATGATTACACCGAAGGAGTTTACATCGTTGAAGCACGGGAGAGGTTGGACAGACCTCTCCTCTCAACACAAATACAAATGACCAGAAATCTAAACATTCCAAACTAGACTTCACCTATTTATAGGCAACCTGCCCAGCGGACCAACTAACCAACGTACCAGATGGTCCGGCGGACCATCTGGTCCGCCACTGGTCCGCTGGTGGCAGTCTAGCCTAGTTTACAATCTAGACAAATATTCGCACAGTAACGACCACACCAGGAACATGCTCTTACAGATTCCCCCTTGGACGTTACTGTCGAATGTAGGTCTTCATTTTCCAGCAATCGTCAACAGTCAGTCTGCTACATCTTGAAATCTTGAACTTCAGCAAACTCCCCTTGGACTGAACCTTCAGGTTTGCAGGAAACAATTCGAATCTTGTACAATCTCCATAACCAATAAAGTTCCCCCTAGCTTCAAGCACAGCACATCCAATTGGAACCGGCATATATGATATTAGTTCACTTCGTAAGTCGTTTCCGGAAATTGTAAAGACACCCGAACATCACCGCATTTTTCAAAAATCTTTAATCTTCAGAAATTTGTAACATGCTCTAATCTTTATGAAAACCAATATCTTCAAAATCTTCAATCACATAAATTCCCCCTCAGCATTAAGTCTATCCCAATATATTACCCCGGTAAACGCATATCTCGTTGCAGACTGGAAACTCACCAAGTCTTTTTTGCAACTCAAGAAAGTATTGGGCATATGACAGAGAGTTCCAAACCATAACTGAAAACCTTTAACACATTCGTTCGCACAAACATTAGGACACACTACCAACTCATGAAGATCTCAAATCATGATCATCCCTGAACTGATTGCTTTGAATATTCACATTTTCCGTTTCCAGCAGATAAATCTTGGAAATTTTCAAGGGTCTCAATTTTCCCCCTAAACATGTGACATATTCAATTCCTGATTCCAACCCAGCAAGCAATATGTTTTTCAGGTAGCTTGCAATGGAATCACATTATATCTTTAGTTTTGTAAGTAATCATATCCATGTCTCTGAATCTCTGTCCATCATCAGAAACAAGTGTTCATGAATCTCTGTCCATCATCACGAACAATGAATACCCACAAACATCTTTTTCAGAAATTCGACGACTAATTCTTGATAAGCATCGGAATCTGGTAAATCTTCAATCATAATAACCCACAGCTATCGAATCAAGGGTAAACCCGATAACTGATTTGTTCTTTGAAATTCCCATGACCTCTCCCCATACCCGAAAACAACCCCCAGATGTTGATTACTGATTAACGGGGGTTCGGGGGCAGCGCCCCCGAGAAGCGGGGTCCAAGGGGCGGCAGCCCCTGGCGGGGTCCAAGGGGCAGAGCCCCTGGCTGGGGACGTAAGCTCCAACGTACCAAAATCTTCAACGGACCAATAACCAGCGGATCAACATTGTTGGCGGATCATTTGATACGGCGTACCATTTGATTACTTATCAACAAGCCAACGGACTAAGTGATCCGGCGGACCAAGTCAATACCAGCGGATCACACTTGTACGGCGGATCAGAATTGGTACGGCGTAACCGTCGCGGACCAGAAAATAACTGCTCCGGACCACGTTGAAGATTGTCTTCCTGACCATCTGGTCCGACGGACGAATCAATTGGTCCGGCGGTTGAAGATTGCCTGGCGGACGAGCTGCGGACCATCCGCGGACCAGATCTCAAAAACGCAAAATTCTCAAATTTCACTCCAGATTCAAAATGTTGTCGAATTTCTTCAATCAAACACCACTGTTAGGTGCGAAAATGACTCAGGAAGGTTCGTTTGAACAAAAATCAAGCAAAACGACACTGAATCATACCTAATCAGCCATTTAACGTCTCAAAAAACTTCAAAAACGAAAATGTGATCTGGAAATTGAACCAACGGCTCTGATACCACTTGAAAAACCATATACGGATCGTTTCCAGATCATAGAATGATAGAGACGGAGAAATCTAATCATTATTGTGTCGAATGATTACACCGAAGGAGTTTACATCGTTGAAGCACGGGAGAGGTTGGACAGACCTCTCCTCTCAACACAAATACAAATGACCAGAAATCTAAACATTCCAAACTAGACTTCACCTATTTATAGGCAACCTGCCCAGCGGACCAACTAACCAACGTACCAGATGGTCCGGCGGACCATCTGGTCCGCCACTGGTCCGCTGGTGGCAGTCTAGCCTAGTTTACAATCTAGACAAATATTCGCACAGTAACGACCACACCAGGAACACGCTCTTACACCTAGTGTTTGACATGCTTTGGCCTAATAGGTTTCAAAAATCTCATCGGGGCATCCCAGGTGAGCATACGGGTCCGTCAATTTAAATTTGTACGCAACGCTTTTCTAGTTAGAGACCCCGACTACCGGTGCTTCCACCCTTCCAGTAATCACTAAGACCCCGTGTCTAATGAGATCATAAAATCGGAAATCAACATCCTAAATGATACGTAGGACACCATTTCTAAGGAAAGAGGCTAGGAAGCCACAAGTGATTTGTGTATAAGTGTGCTCTAATCGATAAGGCAGCATTAAAACATACATAATTCAGAAGCAATTATAGGACATATAAAGTATATAGGCATGCAATGCATGAGGCACTCATGCAAGACACCTAAAGCACAAGTCTAGGTCAAGCCAGTTCTAATAACCTAGATCCCTATAGCCATGGCTCTAATACCGATCTGTCACACCCCAACCGAAGGTGGAATATGTCAGGGCGCGATGATTGCCCAGATGCACACAACACTAATTAATGTTGCGATATTCTTAATCAACCCATTTCGTATAACATAAGTAACCAATAAAAAACATGATATAATTCAACAAAACCAAAAACATTTAACTTAATTAATTAGGTCACACTAAGTCCGCATGCGATCCTATGGTGTGATCAGTCATGGAAAAACTTGAAAGATTATGTTGGTGAGTAAATGTTTTAAGTTCATAACCTGCAACATGTATAAAATATGTTAACTGCATAACCTGCAACATGTATAAAATAAAGGTCAACTACGAATAGTTGGTGAGTAAACATAGGTTTAGTGTACTACATAGATTAAAACATGCGAGCCAATGTGTTAAGTGCGATCGAGTATGATAACCACAATGATATTGAGCAAATAGGGGGTGCATGAGCCAACCCTTACCTCAAGGTTTCCAATCACAAGGCGCCACACGAGAGGCAAGCCAACTGGGCTTGTCAAGCCAATAGATCTATCACCGTAACCCCGACTTTTTACAGCTAATGTCATGAGAGTATGATATCGAGCTTGATCACAAGCAGTCATAAATAAACAGGCAAGTTCACATACAAGAGTACACATAATCACATAGAATTCGCATGTAGTTTTAGAGTAAAGAATATTGAGTAAGGGTTTTGAATATGATACATGTTGCACCCCAAATCATTTAAACGAAGAAGGGCTATGAATACTCACCTAATGCAGAGACACAATTTAAGAGGACCACACCAAGAAATGAGGAAAGGTAGACCCGATGATAATCTTGAATAAATAATTAATTAATTAAATAATTAAATATCTTAAATTTCACGACTCGACCGACTCGACCGACTCGACGACTCGATGGTGATTTGCTGAGGTGATACGTACGATATGGGTCCAATCCTAAATTAAGGGCAAGATCAAAGATCCTAATTTGACTATTTATATAAAAGTCAAACCAAGTCAACGGAAGTCAGCAAAAGTCAATCTTCATGTTAATTTAACAAGGTAAATCAAATTCCAACACGCAAACTCACTTCTAACATGATTTATCATGGATTTTATGGATCTACTTGAATCTAGCATAGACCTAAACAATCCTAGCACGAATCCAATCAAAACTAACATGATAGTCAACTTTTGGGTACAAATCTAACCCTAATTAGTATTACATGGGTGGATCTAACCACTTTCACACATACAAGTCCATGATTGAAGGTCCCAACAAATAGATTTATCCTTACATGTCAAGAATACTATATATCTAAACATTTTAGGATGTAAAAATGTCACCTTGATGATTATGACGCATGAATCTAGCCCTAGATGACACACATATTAAAGATCTAGCCACTTTAACATATAAAACCCAAACATGATAATCATATCAAATAGATCTGATCCTAAACAACATGCATGAGGTAGATTAAGTCATTTTGAAACATAAAAATGCAAGAGAAAATCACTAGATCTAACCCTAGATGACATGCTTTTCATATATTAGCTCTTTGGTGTCATTAAAATCCAATCTTGACATGGAATTGAAGCCCTATATCTATAACATATCAATGATTCATCATGTTCTAATCCAAGATTCATAATCAAAATCTCAACTTTCATAAAGATCCATACATCAAATTTCATAAAAAGCATAGATCTCTATAGATCTCATCACGTATTCAAGTGAGATAGCTAAATCATGCAAAACGTTGGAACCTTTACTCATAGAAACCTTAGATCTATCAAATACAACATAGATTCATGCCAAAAATCACATAAAGTTCAGATCTTGATGAGGTAGAAGAGAAGATTCAAGAAGTTAATGACATAGTTTAAAGATCACATACCGAAAGGGATGAAATTAAGATTATCCTAAGCAATAAAACAAGCAAATTGAGCCTTGAATCTTTAAAGATCTTCAACATGAAGGTTTATAGCCATTTTAGGTGTTTAGACAGTGAATTGGGGTGAAATGGGAGGCTATGGGAACATAATGAGATTAAATAGGGGGAGCATTAGGGTTTTGCTAATTGTATCAGTCTATTCGTATCGATTAGATCTTTATATAGCTCTAGGCTATACGCCTAGAGCTCACCCGAAGAAAATCTTTGTTGTTCCATTGTTTCGTGTGCTCGGTTCTTCATTTTTGATGGTTTTGGGTTCCGTATTCTCCCAAATCACCCAATTAACCATCCCATCATGTTCTTTACACTAAATCCACTCAAAATAATAACAAACACTTCAAGTAACTCAAACGAATGCACTAATTAGGTCAAGACATGCACTTTTGGCCAGTTTTGGCGTACGTATCGATTTTGGGCAATTCACCAACGATTCGCGACTCGATCAAGTGTGTGATGACCCATGAGATGATAATTGATTATTATACTCATAAAAATGTTGAATTTGATATACGGTGACCAAATACAAGATTCTCAATAAACGACGAATCGCGTACCGAAATCGTGTAGAAATCGGGAATTGTTTTATTTTCAATTCGAGACACCAATTTGATTCCAACTGATTTTAATAGAGTATTCGGTTATGAAAGATAGTTTTAAATCTTTTAGATTCATTAATTAGGTTATAAATACCCGAAAATTCTTCCGTTTTGCAATAAATTACATACCGGTAAATCGCGAAAGTTCAAAACGGGTCGGATCTCTCAATCGGGTATTTTGCAAATGTTACGCCCGCCCTTTTGCCATCCCTGTATGCAATATGCTTCATAGTAAATACTAATAAATAATATGTTTTGTTAATCGATTGAATTTTAATGTGTTGTCAAGTGTCTATCATTATGTCTATGCAAGACTGTCTAGTCTAATTTTAATTTTGTAAGTTCAATTGGAAAAGATGAAACAAAAAATAAAAATATTATCAAACAATATAATATTAATATCTAATATACCACACATATATCCGTATATGAAAAATATTAAAATATCATTTAAAGCTAAAATAAGCTCTCTAACTCAGACACAATGTCATCACCTTCGTTTCTCCTTGTCTTAAAGTTCTGGTTCTTCATTCTTAACAAAGTCCCAAGCTCAAAACGAGTGACTATCACCTTACACCATGGTGGCAAAACTTCATTTTGATTCTTCTTTTCATCTCAACTATACAATTTAAGTGGATCCAACTATAAAAAAATTCTCTTTTGAAGACCTTGATTAAGAAAAAAGGCGAATCGCCGGAGGTCCGTCGGAGATCGGGCTGGAGGGTCAAAGGACCCCTGGACCCTCCTCTGGGTCTACCGATGTAAACAAGGTTACTTAATTTGTCCCTAAAAGTTCATTATGAAATCCAGACAAGAAGGCAACCAAGTATAAAACATATGATTAGTTGTTAGTCATAGTCGAACCTTACAAATTCTCAACATAAGAAACTTGACATGAAATCCTATGTCGTTTCCTTATTAGATTCTATTAATCTTCATGAGTCAAACATGTCACTCACACTAAAAATTCTAAGTTTCTAAGGAGTTCTAAGGTCAGTGGGAACAATAAAAGTCTTTATCCATGACTTGCCTAAAGTACAAGAGGCGGGGGAGAGACAAAGTTAAATTAAGCTCTGAATTTAACTCCAATTACACCTCTTGTACACCGCGCTGCGATAACACTGCACCACTTCCTCACACTTAAAAAAATACATCACTCCTAATATACCTGAATTAAATGCTAAAAGAGGAAATCTCTGAAACTATATTTGCTTCAACCCATTAGATTGAAAATGCGTGAGCGGTGGATCGTCTACTCGGTCATATCGAAATCAATGTAAAACGACAATGAACATGAGAGTAAATACAATGAAACTTGTATTAGACCACAGAGTACACACACTTAAGATCTGACCAAGAAGTTTTAAATCTATACAAGACTCGACTATTTATAGTTGAGCTACACAAGCTAAAACCCAAACTGCCGAACCTCAGGTTCGAACCATGTTTGGATGCGTCCGAACTCTGAGTTTGCCTCAGGTTCAGCTCTTAGCAATCTTGCACATTGTCTTGTATTCGGTACTTCACATGACGATCAGGAACTATGTATCAACAAACTCCCTCTCGACATGTGTAGTATCAGCTTCCACTTTAGAAGTTGTATCTTGTACCTTCAATCAAACTCTTCCTCTTCTTTGACGATTAGTCTGATCTCGAATACTTGATATTGCATCTTGTGTAAACTCTTTTATTAACAATCTTCAGAAGACTTGAAGTTGTGATGTTCTCTTCCACTTAGAAACCTGTCAACATAAATAATCTTGGCACAAAACGTCTCTTCGAGACTCCAAGATGTTTTCATTTTAAAATGATTTCGTATTCCGTGTTGATCAACCGAAAAGAAATAACAAACAAAATCTTTTTGATTTTTCAAAACTTTATATCAAAACACACCTAAAATCTTTTTGGTATTTCCTGATATAGAAAAGTAAATGCAACAAAGAATCAGACACTATTTTTTTCTTTTGCGAGAAAGATCACAACTTGGGATCATATTGGACATAACATGCTGAAATACACTTCAATTTCAATTATTATAGCACATAAGCCATGTCGGTTGCAGATATAATTTGTCTAACTTTAAACCCAGGCATGATCATACTCATAACATCTGGATATGTTAAGATACTGATTAGATATGCATTGACCAGTGTACCCCATACTATCAGACATACTCAGATATTCTTTGCTTATCACATTTTGTGATTTTACTTGTGCTTTAACACATAGTAAATGTATTCATGATATAGTCAACTGTGTTCTATTAAAAAAGAAATAAGAACGTTAAATCGTCTACCTTAAGGTCGATCTTTCGATACGCGGATAAGGCATCGGATTTAACAAAATAAGAAAATAAAACAAGTTGAAATTATATAACTCAACAACAATCAGGTTGGTCTTGTGGACACGCAAAGAAAGTCCGATGAGTTATACGAAATACCAAAGAAAATAAAGCAGAACCTTAAATGAACAACTATCAGGTCGGTCTTGTGGACACGGAGAGATAGTCCGATCATTTAAGAAAATAAAGAAAATTAAACAAGTTTAAATCTTTGCAAAATGAACACATGTATACACAGTGACATCTCATATTCTTTTTCTTTTCCATAGAACTTTTTCTTGATATACCTCGAGATATGCATCAAGATGTTGTCCAAAAGGCCAAGCATCAGATTTAGTGTATATCACATTCGTATACTTTCTGATTTGCCGAGCTTACCTTACACATCGATCAAATGGTCTTATGGCTTTTCCTTCTATTTTATCCATGAGTCAGACGATGTCAGCTAATGTACCATCATTTCCCATCATTTTCTCCCCCTAAAAATGACAAACTCTATTTTTAGAATTTCTTTTTTAACTTTTGAAAAACAACACACTATTTTTGTATTTTTGCAAAAACAAACTCGCCCTCAAAATGAGATGGAATGAAAAACAAGAAAAATTGATCAACCAACACAAATACGAGCAATTTAGCTTGTTGAAAACAAAATTGATTTGGAAATTCAATTTAAGTTATCACAGATATTTCACAATCAGCAATTTTCCAATCACCAAAAGATCTTCCTGAAATACCTGCTGACACCAAATAATACATTAGTCGCTCTGGGATCGACCCGATTCAACAACGTCGGGCCGCCCGGTGTCTTCCACATAGTCAGAGCTGGCCTTGGAAACAACTTTGGGTTTCCATATTGTGAAAATTTTGATTTTTGATGAGAACCAGACTCAGAATCAATCGGCGAACTTGATTTAGACCAAGATGACTTACGAGTTTATTTGACCTTTGGAGACCATGGTTCATCAAAAATCTGACCTTTGTTATCCACATATTTAGCAGTGTTATGGATATATGTAGTCGTCGGACAATCAGCAGCAAGATGTCTAGGTTGACGAAATGCATAACAAAGTCTTGTTAGGACCAGATTTGAGCACAATGTTCTCATTCGATTCATCACACAGGTGCGGAAAACAAGTGTGATGATCAATCTTGGTTGATTTCACCCCATAGATCTCTGAAACTCAAGAACACACACTAAATACACCAAGAACACACACACAAAGGCTCTCTTGTAGAAATAACCAGGAGGAACGCGTATTAGGGTTTTCACTTTAGTATTTATACTACAAGAGAGCCTGGGACAAATAGAATGTTTGACACAAACCAATCATTGCCTAGAATTCAGCAAAATATTCTAACAGAATATGAAGTACGCTAAGACTATAAAGAAGTACGCTAAGAACAAAAACAAGTTCGCTAAGTATAACAAGTACGCTAAGAGATAAGTGACAAGTCCGCTAAGAGTTAATCAAGTCCGCTAAGTTCAATATACAAGAAGTTCGCTAAGGAGAAATACAAGTACGCTAACACTTAGTCAGAAACATCATATATAATCATACTCAAAGATAACAAAGTACATAATCAAAGTTAAGTACAAACCAAAGTAAAATTACAAATGAACATCAAAAAGATAAATAGTTTGTGTTGCCAACATAAATAAGCTCTAACAATTTCCACCCATGTTGGCAATGCAAACCTCTCGAGCTTCAACCATCTTGACCGACCAACTTGAGCAGAAACCTCCAGTTTTCTCTAGCATCTTCTCTGTGTCTGTCTGAATGGACATGAATTCCCAGATCATACAGCCTCCAGAGGTCTTGCCATACCAGTTTCTTCAGATCATTATAGTTGTTTAGCTCGACTAACCTTTTTGCCTTGTCAAGAACCACACTCGAACCATTTTCTTCCATCAACCAGCAGTTTGCAGTCCTCAACATCTCTTCGTCAAGCTTGAACCTACCAATACCAGCAAGCTGATTGCACCACCAGTTCAGAAACATCAAGAAGTAGTTGGCATCGTAGCATTCGTATGGTCTAAGCTGAGTAGGGATGGTCCGCATCTTCTGGTAATAGATGAGCTTGATGTATGATCTTGACAGCATTCTTAACTCAATAGCAGCAAATAATCTGATAGACTCAGCACCTTCCTTTTCGATTACCAACTCATGTGTCATCCCGTTGTAATACCAGCTGATTATTGGGAATTTCTTCTGATTCCCTAGGATCCATTTGACATTGACTTTATCACCGATGTTCTTGAAGATTCCTTTATGTGGTGCACGGAGTCGCTTCTTTTCTTCGGATATCTGAGCTCTTCTTTCTTCTTCAGGATTCAGATTGAACCTTTTGTCATCATAGGCTGATTTGATCAGATGTTCAGCTCTAATACCTTTACTGTGTTTCGTATGATTCACCAAGTCCAGGTATTTGAGCTGCTTCAATTCCCATGAGAAGAGGCTTGTAAGAGCTTTAAAGTCAGCAAAGAATTGAACGTATCCATTCCGTCTCTTCACAATAAAAGCATCGAAGGCTTCATCATATTTCCAACCCAGAATCTTCATTCCATGATTAACATTGGGGTTAGCTGGCATCTTTCTCAAATTTTTGGCAGTGAATCTCAGCATTGCCTTAGAATTTGGAGCCATTCTCACCCAGTCATCATAAATGGGTGGATTTTTATTCCTGTTTATCGCTTCAGCTCTCTCCGGTTCCTTTAATCTTATCTGCTCCAACTTGGCGAGCCTCTCAGTCTTCCTATACTCAATAACAAATTTGCGAAGGCCAGTCGTCTTCTTACGAATCCAAGACTTTCTCTCCACATTTTTGAATTTGAGATAATTATGGAGCTCTTCGAAGGTCATCAGGTTGGTGGTAGCAATGATGTACTCAACAGAGTCTGGATCAGGTAGATCATCAGCAGGATCTTCAGGAATGAAGGATTTACCCATGTCAAGAACAAGATCAGAAAGACGATCTCGGATCGGTGCAAAGTCAAATGTTTTGTCAGTATCAGCAAATGGATCTGACAGAGGATCAACCAGTGATTCAGGAATCTTCTCAGCTTCATCAGCACGAGGGAGATTAGAATTCAATCTCTCCTCATCAGTATACAACTTAGTCAGCTCAAGATCGGTAAGTCTAAGAAGATATTCCAGAGGAATTCTGTCTTTCATAAGAGACCTCACCATCTGAGCAGTTTCTGACACATCATCCACATCAACGTCTGTTCCTTCAAGATTAGTGACGATGCGGATGGTTGGCTCATCGTCCTTGGATGGTGCAGATTTTTCAGGTAACGAACTTGAACCCTTTCCAAACAGCTGGAGGATGATCTGATTCATACCTCTTCAAAGCTTGCTCTCTTTCTCTGACCAATCTATTTTCCTCAGCAAGTGTTTCTGCAATGAGAGCTCTACGTGATCGGTCTCTTTCAGCTTCTCTTTTTAGCTCTTCAGCTTCAACTTCTTCTTGAGTAAGAATTCTTTTTCCTTTGTCTGTGGTTGAGGGACCAGGTTGTTCAGAAACAGCAGGTTCCTGAGTAACTGTAACCTCAGCATCACCAGTCACATTTTCATCAGGAAAAATAGGAAGGAAGGAAGGATGGAAAGGAGCTAAATGGATCAGAACTCTCAGAGCTTGATTTGTAGAAACATCAGGATTAACTTGAGAAATGGTTGGAGTAGCAGCATCTTCAAGATTGATAATTTCAGCATCTTCAGGAATAGAACCGGTAACATGTGGAGAAGAATCAAGAGCAGGAGTTTCATCAGTTGGCACACCAGTTGGCAGAGAGACATTCACAAACACTCCATCATCTACCTCCATTTTGACTTGAATTGGAGTAGGAATAGGAAGTTCTTCTTCTTCATCTTCACTTTCAATCAAATCCAAATCAATGTAGTTCAGTGGGTTAGCTTGATTAACTAGAACATTTAGTCTTTGTTCCAGCTCATTCATATCTTCCACATCACTGAAATCTACCGTGTAAGGATGCTCTTCATAGGTTGCTTCACTATCATCTTCAACGGTTTCAATGAGTATCCCACATGAATTTCTTCTTGTGTATATCTTTTCAGCATAATACTCACGAAAGTCTGCCATGGAGAAGTCCAAGAAGGTCGAGTCGACGTAAAATCTACGGACACCTTCGTTTGCAGGAACAATTTCAGATGATGGGAGAGATGCAGCTTGATCAGAAGGGACGATTGCAAGTTGAAGAGAGTTATCTATCTCTGATTCTACTGGTTCCGAACTAGATGATTCTTCAATGGCCTTGAGTGCCGGTGCAAACCTTGGCAGCTTCAAGTTCTCTGGCAAAGGAGCCAGCTTCTTGAGTGAGTCCAGGATTTCATCAACTGGCTCATCATGAAGTAGACTATTCACAAATGATTCTTCATCATCAGTCATGCTAGGCTCATTTCCTTCAATTAATGTATCAGCATCAACATCAAAGTCACTGTCGTTTAAGGAACTTGAGGAGTCATGATCTCCTTTAGATTCTTTACCAGATGGAAAATTAGCACTATCAGTTCCTTGATGAGTTGACAGCTGTTCTTCTGGGAGCTCAGAATCTTTATCACCTACATCACCACTGTCTGGTTTGTCACCGAGCTAGGTTTCTTCATTTGATTTGGCCAGCAGCTCCTTAAGCCTTTGGATCTCAGCAGCCTGTTCAGCAATTACATGTGACTGCTCGGAGATTTTCTGGTTGGTCACTTGTAGAGAACAATTAAGATGGTCATTCTGACTCTGCAGATTTGACACTTCTGCTTGGAGTTCCAACACTCTTTCAGATTCGGAAGTTGTCGGGCTTGAAGAGACAGCACCAGTGGCTTCAAAGGTGGCAACAGCAGCTTCTGCAATAACTTCTAGAGGTCTCAGATCCAAATCAATCCTTTCAGTTTGAATCATAGGAGATGGAGAGACAGAGGTAGTTGCTAAGGTTGTTTCAGGTTGAGCTCCAGATGAACCAACAATTTCATACTCATTAGTGGAGCCAGGCTTTCTTCTAACTTGAAGTTTTTCAGTGCAGGACTTGCTTCTCTTAGCTCTAATAGTAATTAATTCAGAGGATTGATTGCCTTCACTAGCAGTTCTTGTCATCTGATGAGATAGTAAAGTAGGAGGAGACTTTGGAGGGCTTTCAGGTTCATCTTGTAGATCATATGAGAGATCTGCTTGATCAAGAGACACTGAAGTCTCATCTTCATCAATATCATCCTCTGAAGGTTTGTAGCTGTCATCCGACGATGATGGTTGTGTCATAGAGGCCCTGGAAGATTCTCCAGTCCTCTGTCTTTTCCTTGGATGCATCAGTTTAGATGGTGATGGACTGTCATCAGAGCTTGAAGAGTCTGACTCTTCATCATCTTTGGCAGATTCAGATGATATCTCATTCACCGGACTCACAACTGGTTCAATGTGCTCTTCTGCTTCAACATTTTCACCCTGGAGATTCCCAAGGTCTTCTTCTTCAGCAGCAGGTTCTGGATTGACTGGGGCATTCAAGTCCAATTCATGATGTACTTGAGCCGCTTCAGTAGGATCAACCTCAGTTTCAACCGCAGCTTCACCCATTGGGAAATCTCCTCCAGCATGAACAGGAGCAAGACGAGCTAGCATCGCCGGAAAGAATGGTACAGGAGCACCTTGGTACTTACCTTGCTGAAATTTGCTGTATGAACCGGAGTTCATTGAGCTAGTTTTGATCTTTTCACCTTGCTTAGGCAAATCTGGATAAAATCTATTTAGAATAGTCTGAATAAACCTCGGGTACAAATAAAACTTGACTGCCCTTCCAGTTGGGTGTAGGTTAGCAATCATCCATCTCAGGAGTTGATGAGAGAGATTGAAACCCTCTCCTGAGATAAACCCGTGCAGAGCACATGCGGTTTCTTCAACGAAATCATCAGGAGCTGCCTTTCTGTGAGAGAATGCGGCAGTAAAGAAATTGATCAAAAACCTCCAGTTTGCCGGAAACAGAGTCTTCTTGATTTTGTTGCTGACATTAGGGAGTAAGACGCCAGAATAACCCATGTTGGTAATGGTTGTTTGCCATTCATTCCTGGGAAAGGATTTAGGCATATCAGCATCCTGCAAAACCAGAGAGCTGTTCTGATTTTGTCTTCTGTTATCTCCACATCAGTATTCAAAATCCGGGCCCTGATCACACTGGATCCATCAGCAAGATCAACAGACTGAGCAGTATGCCAGAATGCTTCAATGTGGCTCTTGTAGATGGTAGGGTTGATCATCATTGCTGTAGCCCAAGTTGATTGCAAAATGAGATCAATAGCTTGCTCATCAGCATCTTCCCAGAATTTGTTGAAAACACATATTCCGTTGTGTAATCTACCATAAGTTAACTCTTGTCTGGGAGGCATCTGCACATATAGATCAACAGGATTATATCAATTTGACACTTAATGAATGTCATGTCACACTAGACTCGTGATAGTGACTGAGCTTTTCATTTGAATATCAAAGTTACAAAGATGAATCACACAGTGCATTTGCCTCATAATGGATAGATACAACATGAATTTATGTTAACAATGATAAACACCAGGGGACCTTGAATATTAACAAGTGTGTGTAATGAAAATCTGGAAAACAAGGAGCCAGATCTAAATCTCCATTATAATATAAAAGAATAGCATGTTAATTGAAAAGTGACCCAGAGTTTTAGTCTAAGTTAATTAAAGTCTAGGATGTTGAAGAAACAAGGAGAAATTCTTTTAGAGTTCTTCAACTTGGTCTCAATAACAGTCAAAGATATCAAGGAAGGTTTTGGCAATCTGGGATCAACAACCAATGATTTTAAGTAAAATAAGTGGTTTTGTGATCCCAGTTTGTCAAGACAGTTCAGGGAATGTCACATTGGACATGATTCCACCCGAGCTTGTGAGCTCCTTGAAATGATGCACAAAGACAAGAGACAACTCAGTTTAAAACAATACATGCAAATAAGTGTAACATAGACAAGTTAACACAAAGAACAAACCAAGTATGAAACAGTCAAATTTACTGATCTACAGTTATGTGAATTGACTCAAAATCCTTTAAGTACTACAACAAGTCCGCTAGAACTTATTAAGTTTGCTAAAAACAGAACAAGTACGCTAGGAACTAACAAGTTCGCTAAGCTATGGCACAAGTTCGCTAAGAACAAAAGAAGTTCGCTAAGCAGACAGAGAAGTACGCTAAGGACTGAAACAAGTCCGCTAAGACCAGTTTGGTCTAATTTGCAGACTTTCATCACTTAGAGTTGAACACAAGGTGTATAGATCATATATCAACATCAACAAGGTTTGTTTAGATGCAACAAGGTTAAATTTACACTTAAAAGCAAGTAGGATGTCCTAATGGGTCAAAAGATCAAGTTTGACTATTTGAAGGACAAAATGTGATCACACAAGCTTAACAGATTAGTTGGGAACATTACATGTCAAATTCAATCCTATCATGCAACAATAAGCATATAAGAATCAAACAACACATACTCAACTCACCAAATTCATATTTAAGCATAGATAGTCACATATGTCACAAAAGAACAAGTTTAAGTAAAATTTCAACTTATTAAAGTCAAAATGACCAAATGAGTGTTCATCCAGAGCATAAATTCTTAAGATAGTTCATAAGAACCTTAGAGGTGTCCTAGATCACATCCTATGCATTCATGCTCTCAATTAGTCACAAAGAAGGTCAAATTAACCTAAATATGTCAAAATATTCAAGATTATCTATTTTAGAGTAAGTTAAGTCCAAGATCCTTCTACCTGAGTTATTGACTAGTTAAGGACCCATGTGGATCATGACCAGTCTAAACCACCAGTGTTAGGCTCAATTGGAAGTAAATTTACTCAAGGTAAAACATATAAGAATATAAAATAAGATGAAGCACTACCTGATCAAACAACATAAATGCTTATATTGAGAAACTCATACCTTTCTGAAGATCTAAGGTGGACTAAGATCTAATATAAGATGAAGTAAACTCTCAATTCAACCAGTAAGGAATCTGCTGGGATCAAGCAAATTATGTTAGAGCTCAAGTGAGCTTCATTTAAACAGAATAAAGTAAAGTTTTTGCCCCTGTGTAGCCAAGTTTGAGTTTTGACTCAGTTTGTCAAAAAGTAGAACAACATACCTCTTATGGATCTAAATTGAGCTAAGATCACAATGAAGAGATGGAATGATCTTGATCAATAGCACAACAGTAACAGATTCTGTTTTTGTGATCAGACAAGATAAGTTAAACTCAAGTAATGATCAAACACAGAAAACAAAGGCAAATTGAATTTAAAGACACAAATGAGAAACTTTAAACTTCATTTAAGTCTCATCACTTTGGTCTCAAACAATAAAATTCAACATTTTTATTATGATTGGAGACTATATATATTTAACACTTATGTGGAATATATCAAGTCAATCCAGTCATTTACAATGAAACAAACTGAAACTTCATGGTAGACAAATAGAAACTCATAGTCATATTCTCACCACCTAAATAAGATAGCAGAATTCTCAGTGAGTTACCATTTAGTAACTAAAGTTTTAAAAGTTGACATTTTTCACACAAATTCTAAGTACTCAGATAACCGATGTTACAAATTTTAGGTTCATAGATTCTTAATTCAAACAAATTTCATGGATCAAACTAGTCATCTAGAACACAAACACCCATTAGTTATAGAATACTCAAAGAATTTCTATGTTCAAAAACTTCATCCGAACCCCCTGTTTCAAATTTCTCGGATTCAAAGAGCACATTTGATATAAGAGATTCACATACCTCAATCTTGAACACAAGTGAATTAGGCACAAGAAAGGATGAAAGAGATCTGTATAAACATCAAATTACATCATTAGAACCCTAAAATTTTTTATCACGCACCTACGGCTCAAAATCATCACCGAGATCAAAAATCAATCCATATAAAGCATAAAACAAACCTGCGAGTGCAAAGAGAGTGAGCAAATCAACCCTATTTGCAAGATAAGTCACAGATTTGCGAGAGTGAGTAGAGATTTCGATCGAACAGTGAGAGGGATCAGTCGCCGGTTCGTAAGTTTTGAGAGCTGGTGAGAGATTTTTGAAAGTGTGAACAGAAAATAACCAAGTCCCCCTTATATAGTGTAGGGTTTAGCGAACTTAAAAATATCTAAGTTTAAACAAGTTCGCTAAGAGTTTTCTCCAAGTCTGCTAAGAATAAGCAGACTTAAACAAGTACGCTAAAGGGAGAACAAGTTCGCTAAGGCCAAAGACAAGTACGCTAAGCCTAAATGAAGTTCGCTAAGCTTAAGAAGTTCGCTAAGGCTAAAACAAGTACGCTAAGCCTAAATGAAGTTCGCTAAGCTAGGAAGTTTGTAGGTCCTGAAATCTCCCCAATACACGATATACTAATCAAACACGAGTGCGGAATCCTCGTGAATGATCGATTCAAGAAAATAGTAGAAGAATAGACTAGATCTTTAAGAAAGATGAAGTCTTGAGTGGAAATCAGCTACTATTCGAAGCGATGAAGGCTGATCGTAAACGTGAAAGAGCACCAAAATCGTAAACAGCAAATCCCCAAAGCTTGGTTAATCATAAACATGAGGTGGTATTTATACCACCTCTTACAACCTAATGGGCTAATCATAAACCCAATAAGCCCAATCATAAACCCAAGCCCATGCCCAATCTAATAGTAAACTAGCCTAAACATAATAAAACTAGCCTACTAATCTAATGAAACCCTCTAAGCCCAGCCCAACTTATTTAATATTACAAGCCTCATAATCTAGCCTCTACAATCTTCCCCTAGGCTTGTGATATTAAATGTCTTCGATCTTTGAAAAACTTCTTCTTGACTGGCTGGCATAGATGCTGATGAAGATTCTTTCCGCAGAAATCTTCAATGGGTTTCTTGACGGGCACTTGGGACTTTCTCTTGAACAGCAACAGCTCGAACTTCTTGAAATGAACAAGTTAATGAGATGGAGGATTCTCAATGACTTGCTTCTTTTGAAAGAACTGGTTCTAGCTGAATCTTCGGTAACTGTCTTGAATCTTCATAAATTAGAGGGTTGAAATTTTGAAAACCCCTAACTTTGAAGAACTTGATTGTTGAACTTCAAACTTCATGAACTCTGACTGCTATCTGCATCATTTTCTTCATCAAAGATCGACTTGAAAACTTCAGCTTCCCCTAAACATGTGAACATCTTCTTTGAAGCTCTTTTGAAGCTTTTGGAAACTTGTAAAGACACCAACAACTTCCCCTGAACAGTTGCTTTTCAGATGGAAGTCTTGTCCGGCTGGTTCTTTAACTTTGAGCAGCAGCAGCATCAGCAGCATCTTTCTATCATCAACCTGTCTGACACACATTTGAAAAAATATACTCCACCAGACATTTGATGACTGATCTTTGGGTTAGAGATAATTATCATCAGTTCAGTTGATTCAAATTAACATAATTTTAACCAAAAACCCTAATATAGATTACGGGTTTTCTATAAAACTTCCCCTGAACCCAAAGACCTCTAAAGACTTCCCCTTAGCTGATTACTTCCCCTCAGCTAAGGACTTCCCCTGAGATAATACATATTATCTTCGAGTTCCCTTCAGATACAATGTATTATGGAAGTCTTTTCATTAGATAATAAGTATCATCCTCGAGTTCCCTTCGGATAATACTTATTATCCCCTCTCCTTCCCCTAAAAATTTGGCAAGATCTGTCGGAGGAAGTCTTTTCCTTTAGATAATAAGTATCATCCTCGAGTTCCCTTCGGATAATACTTATTATCCCATACTCCTTCCCCTAAAAATTTGGCAAGATCTGTCGGGGGCATATTGTCATGCATTAAAACCCTTGAAAAACATATTTTGACTTCTCAAATCAACCTGGCCAAGACAAAAGCACACCAAAAAGAACTTAACAACTCACACACGAAAGATAAAAATAAACAACTACTTACCAATATAAAACATGAGAAAATTTACAAGGGATCAAACCATATGAATCTGACTGAGGAACCCTTTTCAGCTTCAGTTACTCGACTAGTCCAGGTGATTGCCGGTATGTTTGTCCGCTTTAAACTCAAACCCGTTTAATCCCAACCGAATGCGTCATGCTTAATATAGTACAATATTACCGTCATGTTTAATTGTCCCCACACCCAAGCGTACACAGCAAAACCTACCCAACCTCAGAGTTTATTGAGGATTCACAAACCCCCAACTTGAGGAACCATGCAACACCGCTATGACTACCACTTATTTTCATTAACCATCAGTTGGTGATCAGGTCGGCCGCTAAGCACGCAAAGAAGACCAACTGAGTGATTATTTTTCATTTTCTTTTCTTTTTCATTTTCTTTTTCATTTCTTTTTCTTTTTCCTTTCCTTTTTCTTTTTCTTTTGCTCTGTGGTGTTGTCATGACAGCATAAACATGGCGTGTGAGAGAGTGAATACTAGGTATAATTACCACTCTCAACCCGTTTTTGCTGGGACTCAGTCTTTTAAACCATGCAACCTGGGATGGGAAACTAAACATATATATCTTTTAAGTTTACTGCACTTTCATTGGTGGTCATACGATTAGGTCGAGCCTACCGAGCATATCACCGTGGAGCTTGCCTTTCACTTCCGCCTTACGCGTGTCAGCCATCTCCAACCCGGTCATTCATTTTACTTCCCCTAAACTTCTCAAAAACAAGACACAAACAATTAAACACAAACAATTAAAAATTGAAAAGCACACTATTTTTGAGGGGTCAACATTTTCATCTTCTTTACATTTCTTCCCCTTGCTTTTTGATTT
Organism: Deinandra increscens subsp. villosa; assembly: GCA_039602395.1. NCBI lineage: Eukaryota > Viridiplantae > Streptophyta > Magnoliopsida > Asterales > Asteraceae > Deinandra > Deinandra increscens. The sequence goes on from JBCNJP010000027.1 coordinate 58,910,851, forward strand.
TTAATGTCACAATCTTGTGAACATCATTTTTTTTTTTTTTTTTTTTTTTTAACGATAAAACAAAACACACAAACACACTTAAAAGAACAAAACACAAAATTTTGAAGACATCTGGCCAAGCTAACTTTCAAAGTATTGATTTTGAAAAATTTTAGAAAATTGGGTTTCATGACATGCACACTTCATTGCATTTGAAGTCAAACACTTAATCAATCAATTGAAAATTTTAGAGAAAAAATGGTTTGATTCAAAACACCCTTTGTTGCCTCATCATTCAAACAACCAAGTTAAGAACAGTACCTTTCGTGCTGAAATTTTACCTTTTACCTCTCAATGAGACATACCTTCCATTTATAGATTACTTGACATGACATGAAGATACGTCTCCTAAACTGTGCCTGGAACAATCACTTATCAACAAACACATTAGTAAATAAAAACGTTAGTGATAATCCTCCTTGATCGTTCCTGCACAGAGTGAGAGATTAGTTAGCCAGTGGTACCCAGGCCATTGTTTTTCTGGGTACACCTGAGGAATCAATGAATGAAACTTCTTTTAAAAACATTCCTTTTGAAAAATCAGGAAGTTGTGATGATTCGGTTGTAGCTGCCTTGACTTTTGGCTTCCAAATTCCAGATGATTTAACATTTATTTTAGTCACTTTTGGAGTTGTGACCTTAGGTATTTCAACCTTCTTCATTTTAGATTCACTTTTCAAAACAGTTTTTGTTTTAGTCACCTTTTGAGTTGTGACTTTAGGTATTTCAACCTTCTTCGTTTTAGCATTATTTTTCAAAACATTTTTAGTTACCTTGGAAGGGGTAACCTTGGGTTTTTCAGACTTTGCTTGTTTTGAAAATGGTTTCTTCACCTGTTTTTGGAAATTTTGGTAACTTGGGAAGCTGTTGTTTTGGTTTAAAGAGTTTCTTTCAGCTTTGGCAGCACCCCAATGTTGATCAGAGGGTTTAACCTTAGGAGTAATAGTCTTCATTGCCTTAGGTTTCTGCACCATCATCGGCTTAGACTTAACTGACTCCTGAGATGAAACCCTTTGACTTTGCGGATAGTAGGGTTCATAGTGGCGATAAAGACAGTTTCTAGCAATATGACCAGCAATGCCACAATTAAAGCAAGTCTGCTTCTTTAGATAGAAGTCAGACGTGTACCCGTTTGTCTTTGGTGGCATATATGCAGCTGGTTTGCCTTGTGTCTGCTCCGTTGCTTTGACTGCTGCTTCAGATTTGACTTTCTGCTGGTTCGTCGAAGCCTGTGTCGAACCTGTCTTTACCGTCTTTGTGCTTCCTTGATTCTTTGATGTGGAAGCACCATTCTTGCAATTACAACAGCAACTGCATGATCCAACTGAAGAAATAGGAGACACAGCTACTCCCTTGAGTTTTTCATTCTTCACTCCAGCTGTTGGCTTCACACTCGGATGCTTGATGGTGATCTTTGGCTTCTCAACTTTGGCTTCACTGATCACTCCATCAGTTAGTCCCTTGAACTTGGAGGAGAAGGACGGTAAGTCATACCCAACATCTGGTTCTTGGTCAAACATAGATCCAGATGTCATAAAGATCTTCCCCCCAGGCCGTGTCGTCAAGATCACCTTTTCCCTTTGAACTTTGTCAATTACTTTCAAGCATGGGGTTTCAATTTTAGGGTATGGTTTCAACTCTACCCCAGCTTCATCAGACTTGGAGTTATGACACCTGTTGTATTCTCGGCACTCAGCATCATTTTCTGATATATCCTTTATTCTCCCTTCACCATATGTCATGTTTGCCTCGTTGTCTATTTCCTCTTGAGTCAATGGTGTAGTTCCAACCAAGACACTATCAATAGGAGGAGCAGCTTCTTTATAATCTGACTTGGTTCGTTCAACTTGATCCTCACTAAGAAGTATTCCTATAATGTCTCTGGGAACTGGTGGAGGAATAATGTTGTTTGCAGCCAAGGCCTTATCAGTTTTTTCTGATCCAAATCCAGGTGTGTGTTTCCCAACTTGACCAGTCACAACAGCATGTGACAATTCCTTTCCAGCATCAAGCATTCTTTTGCTCCTCATTTGATTCATATCAAGTTTAACCTGCATCTCATTGTTCTTATGCTTCAGGTCATCTATCTGCTTACTTAGCTCAGCTATTTCTAACTTAGCGTTGTCATACAAATAGGCGTTCTCAGTTGCAAGGTTCCTATATTTTGCTATATCTAATTTCTGGGCTTTAACTTTTTCTTCATTCTTTTGCCATCTACCTTTAAATGAGCTCTTCTCGCACTTTGTCTCAAACAATTCTGACTGAAAATTTTTACAGATTTCCCTAAGTTCAGGAATTAATCGAGCACAAGTAGGATTGGGGCATATCTCAGCATCATCGTCCTCAAGTATATTCTTTTCTTCAACCACTGAACTCATTTTGCAGCTTCTGAAAATCTTGAAAAATCTGCAAAAACGGCAAAATCTGCAAAAGTACTATTCAAAAAATAGTGTCAAAAACTTAAAACTGAAAAACGGAGGCCTTCGGAGTGGAATTTGGGGGTCAAAACGGGCTCCCCTGGCCGTAAAGGCTGGGGTAATTCTGGGGCTTGATGTCACGAACGTCGTGTAAAAATTTGAGCTTCTAACTCCAAACGAGTCAAAAGTTACGCCCGTTTCCGTGAAAGTGTGAAAAAGTGACTTTTTGCCGCAAAATGATGAGTTTCCGATCGTAAACGCCCGATTACGATCCAAGGAAACTAATTACGATCGTAATCACTGATTCCGATCCACGTCACACCCGTAAACACTTAACCGCCTTATGAAAATCGTGAACTCCGATTACGATAACCGATTACGACTCCGTAGTCGTAAACACCGATTCCGATCCAGAACAAAGTCGTAAACGCCCCTTTTACGACTTTACAAACTCGTAAACACAAGTACACGATCGTAAACACCGTAAATACAATCCTGGAGTCGTAAACAGGCAATCTTCAAGGAAAACTGATCGTGAACACTCTGAAAACCCAGAAAATCGCGAAGAACAGCAGCAGCAACAGTCGTAATCACCAAAAAACACCCTCGAAACTTCAAAAACTCGAACAACAACCCAGCAAACCACTTGAATCTATATCGTGAGAGCCTCGAATCAAAGATTCTTGGCTCTGATACCAATTGTAGGTCCTGAAATCTCCCCAATACACGATATACTAATCAAACACGAGTGCGGAATCCTCGTGAATGATCGATTCAAGAAAATAGTAGAAGAATAGACTAGATCTTTAAGAAAGATGAAGTCTTGAGTGGAAATCAGCTACTATTCGAAGCGATGAAGGCTGATCGTAAACGTGAAAGAGCACCAAAATCGTAAACAGCAAATCCCCAAAGCTTGGTTAATCATAAACATGAGGTGGTATTTATACCACCTCTTACAACCTAATGGGCTAATCATAAACCCAATAAGCCCAATCATAAACCCAAGCCCATGCCCAATCTAATAGTAAACTAGCCTAAACATAATAAAACTAGCCTACTAATCTAATGAAACCCTCTAAGCCCAGCCCAACTTATTTAATATTACAAGCCTCATAATCTAGCCTCTACAAAGTTCGCTAAAGCTAAAATAAGTACGCTAAGGCCAAACATGAACTTGTAATCACGAAAATTTCTAAGTAACAAAAGAAGTCCGCTAAGGCATAAACAAGTTCGCTAAGAACAGTTTAGCCTCATAAGACTTTAAATGAAAGTGGAGAAGTTCGCTAAGGCAAAAAAACATCTTAGCGTACTTCATCAACACTTAAACAAAAAAGACAATTTCAGGAGAAGTTCGCTAAGGATAAGATAAACTTAGCGGACTTCTCACTTAAGGAGAAAACATTAATGACACAAGTTCGCTAAGAACACTTTGTTCTTAGCGGACTTAAATACACACATAGAAAGAATTTTACAGGATATCAAACAAGTTCGCTAAGGGCAAACTTGTGATAAAAGCAATGAACTGTTCTTAGCGGACTTATCCTAGGAAGAAGTTCGCTAAGGCATAAGTCAAGTACGCTAAGAGCAGAACTTTAGAAAAATTCAAAGATTTAAAGAATTTACCAAAAAAATTTAAATCTTGCAAAATTTGTACAAAATTAACACAGAAGTGCATGCCTGACACCAGTAACCTACCAGGAAGATAAATTTTGAAATTATTAAGACAAGTACTTGATGATTTCAACAAATTTGACAATGACACACCTAGTACCTAAATTTGACTTTTATTGGTTCAAAACTCATCCAAACTCAAAAAATTTCATTTTCAACCGAGTTGGGTCAATTTTCCACCCGAACTCAAGATTTCCAACTTTAACCGAATTGGGTCAATTTTCCACCCAAACTCAGAAATTCACTTTCTTTCAAGTTGGTTTATTTCAAACCAAATCCAAGATTCATTTTAGCACAAGTTGGTCAATTTTTCACCAAACTTGGAAATTTTAAGCACATTGGCTTTTGAATATTCACATATGTTTGAATGGTCGTGGTCAGACATGTTTAGAATCAAACCGATCATTTACGTGATCAATAACACTTATAATTCAAATCACCTTTCCTATCAGGTAACCTAAGTCAGATTGTCGGTATTGTTATCCACTTAAGCTCAAACATGGTAATTTTCAACTTTTCTCATGTGATGTGATTTTATCATGTTTTGGTCTGATTCAGAGAAATATTTTGTGGAGTCCTTATTTGGTTGGAAGTTAACAGTATTCTACCTATCGTCAAGTAGCTTTTCAGATTCAATCACACATTTAAAAGTAATCTTTCCCCCTTTTCTTTAGTGTTAAGTGACTCATTTCATGGATATAGTCATGAAATCATGATAAACCTTCTTTCATGACTATAAAAAGTGATGATTGGCGGTGTGAGAGCGTCAAGGTCAGAGTTTCCTCAGCAGATGACCTCTCACTTTATTTGATGAAATGATTGCGTAAGAACACAAGGTCAGAGTTTCCTCAGCAGATGTGTCTTAGCATTTATTATTTGGCGGATGAGAACTCAAGGTCAGAGTTTCCTCAGCAGATGAGTCTCATTGAGCGCCATCAAATGTCCTTGGTATTTATAATACATTTAGGAATTTGGACAGATGATGTGCTCGGTTTTGAAATAAGTCAACTTAATACTGAAGAAACAAAGGATGTGTGATTAGAGTTTTCTTACTAAGACTACTGAGTCGGGCTAATTTAAAGAATATGCGACTGTTTAAACTTCCGTGGTCCACATTTCTCAGTGAAATTAGTGTGTAATCACAGAGAGCTGTTTACTTCTCAGTATGTTGAGCCTACCGACACATCAAATGATAGAATTACCGATCGATTGGATCATATCCTATGGTTAGATCGACAAGACCAGAATTATATCATGTTCTTAACATATTGTCCGACCACAGACCAAAAATTTTGATTTTTCATTGTTTTTGCCAATTCTCAAAAGTCTTGTTGACTTGAGTTCAAAAACACTTATTTGAAGACAGAAAATAACACTATTTTTAATTTTTGATAATTTTTTTTTTAATGTTTTTGGTTTATCTTCCACAATGCAGGAACGGCAGACAGTCACAAAACATAAGTAAACAAGAAAAATCTTTTTGATCTTTTAAGACAGACAAAATTGACACTTGACAACCACAAACAAAAAGTTTAGGTCAAATCAGGGTCAAATGATAAAATAAGTCAAAAAAACAGATAAATGTAAAATTTGTAACTAAAGAAATCAGAGATAACACTTCTAAGCAGCTAAACCTATAAAGTTAAGATACTAACATACTAGAGAATGGAGAAAGCTTAGTCATAGTTTATCATGCCTACTGCACTAACCAGAAAGTTAAACCTAGACATATCAAAGGGTTTTGTGAATAGATCTGCTAACTGGTCCTCGGAGCTAACATGGACTAAAGTGACTAGCTTCTTCTCGGCACAATCCCTAATGAAATGGTATCTAATCTCTATGTGCTTAGTTTTAGAATGCTGAATAGGATTTTTAACAATAGAAACAGCAGCAGTATTATCTATATTAATAGGGGTACCCATGAAGTTCAAACCGTAATCCAGAAGCTGATTCTGAATCCAAAGCACTTGAGAGCAACACGATGCGGCAGCAATGTATTCCGCTTCAGCCGTTGAGACTGACACTGTTGTCTGCTTCTTGCATTGCCATGAAACTAACCGGTTACCCAAGAACTGAGCTCCTCCCGTTGTCGACTTACGATTGAGTTCACAACCAGCATAGTCACTATCTGAGAAGGCTCGAAGATCGAAGGACGGGTCTTTAGGATACCAAAGTCCTCTGTTTGAATTGGACCTCAAGTATCGAAAAATCCTTTTCACAGCTAGTAAGTGCGATTCTTTCGGCTTGCTTTGGAAACGGGAACATAGACAGACTCCAAACATGATGTCGGGACGGCTGGCTGTCAGATACATGAGAGAACCAATCATTGACCTGTAGAGATGCTCATCCACACAAATACCTTCCGGATCCTGATTGAGTCTATGACGCGTAACGACGGGTGTAGAAAAGCCCTTAGAATCATTGAAACCAAATTTCTTCAGGATTTCTTTGACATACTTCCCTTGGCTGATTAAGATACCATCCGGTGTCTGTTTCACTTGAATTCCCAGAAAGAATGTCAGTTCACCCATAGCACTCATCTCAAACTTCTTTTTCATCAGTTCCTCAAATTCGTGACAGAGAGCAACATCTGTTGAGGCAAAAATGATGTCGTCAACGTACACTTGTACTAACAGCTTGTCTTCACCAACATGACGAATGAAAAGAGTCTGATCAATGACACCCCTCTTGTAACCATTTGACAGCAGATATGTTGATAATGTCTCGTACCATTTCCTCGGGGCTTGGTGTAGACCATAAAGAGCCTTATCCAGTTTGTAACACTTCTTGGGAAAAGATTTGTTCACAAACCCCGGAGGTTGGTCTACGTACACGTCTTCGTCAAGCTCACCATAGAGAAAGGCGGTTTTCACGTCCAACTGATAGACGGTGATGTTCATTGACGCAGCATACGCCAAGAAAATCCGGATTGCCTCTAGACGAGCGACAGGAGCATAGACATCGTCATAATCAATGCCATCAATTTGCTTATACCCTTTTACAACTAATCGGGCTTTATTCCTTATAATGATTCCACGGTCATCTCTTTTGTTCTTGAAAATCCATTTGACAGGAATGGGTTCTAAACCTTCTGGCGGGTCCACCAAGTGCCAGACATTGAGCAGTTTGAACTGAAGAAGCTCTGTTTGCATAGCATCAATCCAATTTTCATCCAGAAGGGCAGCAGCAACAGTAGTAGGCTCTTCTTGTGATATGAAACACGAAAACAGACAAGTGTGCAGATCCTTTGTTTTACTCCTAGTGAGACGCACATCAACAGGACCGATGATCTAACTAGTGGGATGATTCTTATGAATTCGAGTCTCTTCAACAGCAGGTGCTGGAATAGACGAGTCAAGATTCCCAATTTGAAGATCGTCGCCTGGGGTCTCTCCAGTTTCAATTTCAGATATGTCATCTGAATCTGACTCATGAGCTTCAGCTTCATTTCCAACTAAGTTTTCTGCCTCAGTTGTTGCTTGTGCTGGTTCTATCTCCACAATTACAGGCTCGAAAATCTGAACTGAAGGCTGATCAGGTAAAGAAGTTGTTGTTGTCGCTTCAGTGGCATCAGATGATGGTGTTGGCTGTTCTCCCCTTGATATCGTCGAAGTATCAACCGAATAAATGGAATCCAGGATAGACGAAGTAATTGGAGCAAACAAATCAACAGAAGGAAGAACTTCTTCATTTACTTGTTCAGCTTGATTTAACAAATTACCTGCAACATCAGACTCAAGCATGTTAAAAGTAGAAGAAAAAGTCTCAAGGTCATACATGCTATCGGGAGCAGGATCTCTAGTATTCTGAGCATGCTCGTTAAATGTAACGTTGCACGATTCAAGAATAACTTGAGTTCTTCTGTTAAACACTCGAAATGCTGGAGAGCTCATCGAGTATCCAACAAAATAGCCTTCATCCGCCCGAGGGGCAAATTTAGCTAACTGTTCCGACTGGATTAAAACAGTACAAGCGCATCCAAACGGTTTTAATCGTTTTAGGTTTGGTTTTTCTTTTGAAAACAGCTCGAAAGGCGTCTTGTTAGCATGTTTAACCAAGAGAGTTCTATTTAGAACATAGCAGGCTGTATTCACAGCTTCTGCCCAAAAAGACAATTTAAGGTTGGAATCAGCAAGTAGAGTTCTGGCACACTCAATGATTGTTCTATTCTTCCGTTCTGCAACGCCATTTTGTTGAGGCGTGTACGGTGAACTGAACTGTCGAAATATGCCCTTTTCATTGCAGAAAGCTTCAAATGTCTGATTCTTGAACTCTGACCCATTGTCTGATCTGATGACTTTAACTCGCTCTTTGCACCGATTCTCAATCCGCGTTACAAAATCCTTCAAGATCTCAGCTGTCTCAGACTTTTCTCTCAGGAAGAACACCCATGAGTATCTGGAGTAATCGTCGGTAATAACCAAGCAGTACGACTTTCCCCCTAAACTGTAGACGTTCACTGGCCCGAAAAGGTCGAGATGGAGTTGTTGAAGAATTGCCGTCGTTCTTCCAGGTGGCTTTGGCTTGTGAGATGTCTTGCGCTGCTTTCCTTTCAAACACGCCACACAGTTATCGGTATGGATGAATTCCTTCTCCGGCACACCGACCACGTGTTTTCCTCTTACAAGGCGGTTCATGTTTCGAAAGTTCACATGTCCCATTCGCCTATGCCATAAAGTTGAGTCATCTTCCGAAGCCTTCGCCAAGAAACACGCCACTGAACCAGTCGGCCTTGCAGCAGACATATCTAAGGCGTACATATTCCCGTTTCGTTTTGCACGAAATAGAATTTGATCTTCGGGAACCTTGAATCCCGGCTTCAGGATATAACACTCCTTATCATCGAATAACATCGGCATTTTGTTGTCGCAGATCTGTGATACACTGAGCAAGTTGAACTTCAGATTAGAGACCAGATTCACTTTGTCAAACGAGATTTCTCCATTAGATAAAAGACCGTTTCCAATTATTCTACCACCACGAACATCACCCCCAAAGGCAACAGAACCGCCATGAGTTATCGTTTTGACATCAGATAGCAGGTCCTTGTTCCCTGTCATGTGCCTAGAGCAGCCACTGTCCAAGTACCATGTGTTCATAGCACTCCGGGCCGTTCCCTGCACATGAAAAAGAAAGTGATTAGTTCAAGGAAGGACCCTGGCCAAATTGACCAGGAGCCCTCTTCTTAGGTGCTTTCGTGGTGTAGGGAGCAGTTGGTGCGTTCACAACAGCAGGAGAGGCAGATGGAGCAGCCTTGAATGTAGCAGATGGTCGAGGAGCCGTGACAGGTTGTTGAACCATGAGAGGCCTTGGAATGAATCCCGGCCTAGGTCGTGGCGTCCAAGACCTAACAGGAAGAGTGTTTGGTGCAGCCATTCTCATTTGTTGTTGAACGTTTGGCCTGAACGTATTCACACTCCTACCAAGACCACGTGGCACATACGGGGCCTGATTTGGAATGTAGGGCTGATTTGGGTAGGACTGTTGAAACATGGTGTCAAGACGCTGATCCACGTAATCTTCCCCATAATTCCCATAATACATTGGAGCCAATTGGTTTCCTTGCGAACCTACTTGCTGCTGTTGGTAGTAATGAGCAGGAGGCACTGGAGCATTGTTGAAGTCAGAGTATCCCGTATTGTAGACACAAACCCTGGCATCATGATGCGGGTTTCCACAGACAGAACACCCTCCATTCTCGACAGTACCCTTAGCAGGAATTGCAGCAGATTGTTCAACAGACTGAGGAGCCATTTGTTGAGGCTCATTTGAGGTAACACCTTCACCCTTTTCATTTTCAGCAACTGGCTTCTTCTTCCGTCTCCTTGTCTGTTTCTTCTTCTTTGGTGTAGTTTCATTTTCAGAAATGTTCAAAACAAACTCACTTTGCTCAACCGACTGATACTGATCTTCATTATCATGTGGAACAGTGATAACTGGATCACTTTGAGGTCTTTTGTTCTTTGGATTTCCAGTCTTCACAAAAATCACAGATGAAATACCAGCTTCATCGGGAGCAGCATGAACAGATGATTCCTTTTGCTTAAGAAATAATGGCTGAGGTAAAGCTTGTGCAGCTGGAGATGTTGCGATTGGAACAGAAGCAGGAGGCCTTTTCTGAACAGATGTCACCTTACCATCGGTGATTGTAAGACCGGCTTGTGTGTGCATGACAGTCTTACCATGTTTCAAGGCCATTTCTGCGAATGCCTTCGCAAAAGCATCATCATCTACAACTTGCTGCGAATCGAGTTTCACATTTTCAACACTCATTTTGGGCTTACGCCTCCGAACAGTTTTTGTCCTTTTAGGAGCTTCATTAGTTTTGAAAACATCAAAATTTTCATTAAACAGAAATGATTGACCATTTGAGGCATTTTGAGTACAAACTTTTAGAAACTCAGATTCAGCAGCCTTTTGCACACACGCTTCAGAAACAAGCGAGTCGACAGAACTAACAGAGAAAGATTCAAAGTCACCAAACTTCAAAGTTTCATCAATCGGCGGGAGCCCAGAGCCAGTTTCAGTGGCTGAGAGTTGGGCTTCCATCGATTGGATATCAGAAGCACTCGGAATCATGCTTGGATCAATGAACTTAATATGACTTTTGGGGTTGATTTTAGTTAACTCAGGGATTGTCAAATAGTTATGATTAAGTGGATGTTCAGCTGCACTATCACAAATTTCCCTTAAGAAACCCAAACCAGTTCTTAGCCGTGCCATGATGTCTTTAGCAACAGCATTACCCAAGTGACCAGGATTAAGTTTCATTAAATCAATAGCTTCACGAGCTTTAGCATATTCATTTCTCAAAGAGGTTTGATTTTTCAAAAGATCCTCAATTTGAATTTTTAAAGTTGATTCTGTGTGCTTCATGATTTCAATGTCATCTTGAAGTGACTTGATTTTCACAAGGAATTTTTCCTCATTTGCCTTGAGGATTTCTACCTGACTTTCGCTTTCAGCCGCCTTAGCATGCAATTCTAGATTGTATGTGCGGTATCTAGCGACAGTTTCAAGGCAATTTTCAGAACATAAACTTTCTTTTACCTCATCGGGAATGGATCCACGTTGGAGCTCAAGAAGTCTTTTGCTAGCTTCAGACTCGACCTCAGAATGACTTACAGCAGTGGCTGAACCAGCAGAGGGAGAAGATCCATCAAAATCTTCATCAATACCCGCCATTAGACAGAAGTTGGTGGGGAAAAGAGGGTCAAAAACAACAGACTCAGAGTTCTCTTTTCCGTCAGAATCCACCACTAGAGCGTAATCAGGCTGGTTTGCAGAATGAGATGGTGCTGAAGACGTCCAATTTTAGTTCCCATCCTCGAGAGATACCAAAGCTTTTCCAGTGCTATCAACTCTTTGTGCAGACGATGAGCTTGACGATCCTTGATGAGAGACATTAGAGGTGGTAAGCTGTGGCTTCTGGTAGGAAGAGTTGCCAGTTTTCTGGTATGACTGGTTACTATTTCCACTCTGCTTCTGATAAGTGTGGTTGCTTCCACCCGAGTTGACAGGAACATTCCAAGTTTTGGGCTTAGGACATTCACGGGCGAAGTGACCAAGCTCCTGACAATTGAAACACTGAGCTTTAGACTTATCAAAGCCGATGTTAGCATTGGAGGCAGGTTGAAACAGCTTCCTTCCAGTCTTTCTGAAGAACTTTCTTGTCCTGGCAGCAATCATTCCCATCTGCCACTTAATATCAATCTCTTCAAGATCATCAGCAGAAATCTGGTCAAGATCTTCTTGACACACAGTCATAGTCTCAATGTTGCCTGACATCTGAGAGTTCATGCAAGCAAGGAAAGCATTACACAGATCTTGATCCATGTTAGTGGAGTTTGAAGAAACAGGAGCTGACGATTGACCATAATATCCAGAAGGTGGAGCTTGAACAAATGACACACTTGATGGTTGATGAGTTGCATGAGATACTTGAACTTCAGGCTGATTTGGAGTAGTAGATGGAGTGGTGGCAGAAACAGGTACACTGGGACCAGAAGATTGAGAAAACTGATGACTATCCTCATACATGGCAGCAGCAAACGCAGCATTGGGAGCATTGGATGACGAACCCTTAGAGGTCACATTACCCATGAGTGACTTTCCTGTGCGTTCAACTGCTCTAACCTCGTAATCACGAACTTTATCAATCATGTCCATGTAATCAGCGTTGAGGAGATCAGTGCTGTCAATCAGATAGATAACATAGGAGGCAAACTCTTGAGGAAAAGAGTGCAGAATCTTCCTTATGATGTCACCAGTATCTGGACGAATCTTCTTAGTGGTCATCTCAGTGATGATCCTGCAGAATCGTGTGACATGTGTCTCAAACGACTCTCCAGGCCTGTGAGCAAAAGTATTGAAGGCGAGTTTGAGTTTCTCTAGCCTTCTCTCCTTGGTTGCTGGATTGCCCTCATACTTCTTCTCTAGACCTTCCCAAATTTCATGAGCAGAAGTAGCATCCCGAAACTGATGCAACAGATCATCATTAATGGCCATCTTAATACAACCCAATGCACGCCTATCAATTTTCAGCTGAGCATGTTCAGCTGGAGTCAGCTTGTCTAAGGGCTTTGGGAGCATCCTCTTCTTGGTGTTAGGAGGGTCAGCAACAGTAGCAACTGCAACACCAGCAGCAGGTGTTGTAGCTTCTTCAACTTCAAACACAGCTGGACCAGTGAGAACTGAAGTGAGTAGGTCAAAATCCAAATATTCCAAGAACAGTATGAACTTCCCCTTCCAGTCATCAAAGTCACTAGCACCCATGAGTCTTGGAGGGCGGTTGTTTCCTTGCATGACCGGAGTGAAATGATTTCCTTCAGACATCTCAGATGGGACAAATTCAGAATTTCAGCAAAAGTTGCTAAAACGGGCCGAACAAAGAACAAGAGCTCCAAATTGCTTGTAAACACGAAGATTGCTTGAATTCACACAAATCCTGCAATCATAAACATTAATGGAGTAATTAAACACTAATATTTAGGTGTAAACAGCAAAAATTGAAAAATTCAAATTTTGGACTTAGTCAAAATTTTGAACAGCTTGTTCTTGAGCAAGTTCAAATCATCAAAAATCAAAGTTCATAAAAATGATGTTTGAAGGCATCAATAGATGCGAAATGATGTTAGGAACAAATGTTTCAACTAACACAAACCTCAAAAATCACTCTAAGTGACCGAAATTTGATCAAACAGTAGATTATGTGAAAAAGTTTAAGAATCTCGAAAAATTGCTTAACAGATCTTCAATACTTGATGTTAGAGAGCGAAATCAGTGTCAATGATTTCGGTTTTAGCATACAAATACTCGATAATCATCAATTTTAGCAAAGGATCATCATAAAAACGATTTTGTAAAAAATTACTCAAGAACAGTGAAGTTTCGGTCCGAACCAAAAACTCACAGAATTCAAAAATTGACAATTTTAACATGAAATAAACAGAAATCTAAGCATGTTTTTGAGTTCCTAGAGTGATTTCTACCAAGAATCAACTCTTAGATCTAGCAAAAACAACCAAAATTGATAACTCAAATGAGATTTCTTCATTTTGAGAAAAACTTCAAAAATGAAGAACAAGGCTCTGATACCAATTGTTAGGACCAGATTTGAGCACAATGTTCTCATTCGATTCATCACACAGGTGCGGAAAACAAGTGTGATGATCAATCTTGGTTGATTTCACCCCATAGATCTCTGAAACTCAAGAACACACACTAAATACACCAAGAACACACACACAAAGGCTCTCTTGTAGAAATAACCAGGAGGAACGCGTATTAGGGTTTTCACTTTAGTATTTATACTACAAGAGAGCCTGGGACAAATAGAATGTTTGACACAAACCAATCATTGCCTAGAATTCAGCAAAATATTCTAACAGAATATGAAGTACGCTAAGACTATAAAGAAGTACGCTAAGAACAAAAACAAGTTCGCTAAGTATAACAAGTACGCTAAGAGATAAGTGACAAGTCCGCTAAGAGTTAATCAAGTCCGCTAAGTTCAATATACAAGAAGTTCGCTAAGGAGAAATACAAGTACGCTAACACTTAGTCAGAAACATCATATATAATCATACTCAAAGATAACAAAGTACATAATCAAAGTTAAGTACAAACCAAAGTAAAATTACAAATGAACATCAAAAAGATAAATAGTTTGTGTTGCCAACATAAATAAGCTCTAACAAGTCTTTCTCAAAATTGAAAAACATTTGAAAAATTCTTAGAATTTTGAAAACCATAAGAATGTTCAGAATCAAAGTTATCAAAGAAATCATCATAGGAATCATACCTAGGAGATGGACTCCTTGAAGATGATGACCTTTCCAGAATAATAAGATTTGTCCTTCAGCGAAGGTGATTTCTTTGGAACTTTAACCTTTGAAATCTGTTGAGCTTTCACTAGCCTCTTTACTTGAACAGGGACTTCCTTGACCTGAAAACCCAAACCTTTATATTTATAACCAGGTGTCTTTGATGAACTTGAAGAAGAACTAGAAGCTTCTCTCCCCTTAGCTTCCCTAGTAAATTTAGCTTTGATTTCTTCCAGTCTGTTCTTTTCAACCAAAACTTTTTCTTCTTCGGTTCCAGACGAGACACTTGAAGCAACCTTATCAAAAACCTGTTCATTTTCCAAGAAAATAGACTTTGAATTAAACTTTGGAGCTTCATCCAATGGCTTTTGCTTTTTCACAGACTTTGGTTTCTTCTTCTTGGATGAAGTGGCAAACTTTGAATAATCATGCAATTCATCCTTAGGATCAAGTGGAGCAGATGTAAGTTCAAATAAATCCACTGGTTGAGGAACCATGTAACTATCATTCTTTTTGGAATTATCCTCACTCCGATCCTGTTTATATAAGAAATTCAGCAACGTCGGTGATAAGTTGCAGTTCTTCACTTGCCTTTTTAATTCCAAAATTTCCAACTTCAATTCAGAGATTTTCTATTGAGCATTAAACACTTCCTTTTGTGACTTGATGAACTTTGCATTGAGATCATTATACTCATATGTTTGCAAATTACGAATCTCACATTCAGCAAACAATTCTTCAGTAACATATTCCCACTTCTTGATGTAAATATCAACATCCTTAGTCAAAACTTCATTCTTATCTTGAAACAAAACATTTTCATCTTGAAGTGTAGATATCTTGGTTTGAAGTTTCTCAATAGTAGCAGCTGATTTAACAACAAGTGCATTTGCCTTTTCATACTTTTGTTGAGCTGGATAACTCTTTTCAAGCAAAGCTTCAAAATCCTCAGCTACTTCTTTTGCCTCAGCTTTTGCCTTCTCACACTCTTCAGCCAATTGACTATTTTCTTTCAAAACATCCCATGAGCATGAACCAACTCATAATATTTCTTATGAAATTCTTCCAATTCTTTCTTTAGTATCACCACTTCTTTAGATAATAATTTAGAATCTTTTTCAGGAGTTTCATTCTTCTTACTCAACCTTATATATTCAAGACATTATGAATCTTCCACCTTTTGACTTTCATTCACCTTAACTTCTTTGATCATTGATATGGTCGAATTAGAATCAGAATCAAATAAAACACTATCATCATCATGGCGAGCTGTCAAAGCAACAGAAATAGGAGCATGTTTCATTTTTGTTGCAGAATCCGCATTCCAGGAAAATTTATCTGGATGCCAAAATATGTTTGACAAATTTTCTTCAACAGACTCAGATTCTTTTTTATCTTTATGAACTTGATTTGGTGAATGAACAACCAAATGAGCATGTTGACCAGACTTCAATTTATTTTCAGTAGAAGTTGGACATTCTCGAGCAAAATGACCATACACTGAACACTTAAAACACTTAACCTTTGACTTTTCCAATCCAATTTTACCATCCTGATTCAATCTCTTCTTGCCAGTTCTGTTGAAAAATTTCTTCGTTCTTCGAACTAACATTGCATACTACCAGTTCAAATCTATTTATTCCAAATGATCAAAATCGATTTGATCATAATCTTCATTTGTCAATTTGGCATTACTAACAGAACCAGTAATAACCCTGAAATATAAGATACCAATGCAGACATTGAAGCATTATAATCATCGGTAGTTTGAGCAGATAAAGCATTCTGAGTTGAAGAACTAGGATCAGAAACAATACAACCAGCAGAATAACTAGGAGTTTCAGGTTTACCTGCAATGAATGCTGTAGGAGGTGCGGAACTAAGAATATTAGATTTCCCAGCATTCATGGTTGAATCATTCTCACTACACAGCAGGATTTTGAACTTGTGTAGGAAGTGACTTATTCACCATCAACTCCATATCTCTTTCTTGGATTCTTTGAATCAGATCATTAAATGACATTCCCGGATATTCTTTATCATGAGTAATCATCATCACACAATTCTCCCATATTTCAGGTAAAGCCTCCAAAATATTTTCTTTCATATCAGCTTCTTCTTTTGTAAGACTTACCAAACACACTTCACTCATTAAGTGAGCGAATCTTGCAATCAAATTTGGAATTGATTCATTTTGATAATGCTTGAAAATATCAAATTCCTTCTTCAAAACCTTTTGTCGACTTTTCTTATACTGGTCATTGCCCTCACATCGCTTTTCCAGTGCATCCCATAGCATCTTCGATGTATAGTTACCAGAAAATTGATGTAGTAGTTCTTTAGGCAAAGCCATCGTTAAATTACCATATGCCTTTTTCTCAGCTTGATACGCTTTCTTTTGTTCAGATGAAAGCTTTCTTTGAAGAATTGGCTCCCCGGTTTCATCTTTAGGATAGACATATTGATCAGTGAAGGACAACCACATATCAATATCATTTGTATCAACGTACGCTTCAAACTGTTTAACCCAACTATGATAATCTTCCAATTTAAGTAATTTGGGAACTTTCTGACTTATTCCGATTTCATTATCATAATTCATCATAGTATGCATCGTAGCTTGCACCGAATTCTGAATTGCGGCAAACTCTTGAAAATTGGACATTTTGTAAATCCTGGTTACTGTTCACCCGAACCTGTTCCGAACTCGATCCGAACCTCTTCCGAACCTTATCCGAACTTGACTTTGAATGATTTTGACCGAACCTCAGCTGAACCTTATCCGAACAATATCTGAACCCAGGTTGTATCTGAACACTAGCCGAACTAAACCAAAACAACCGAACTTGAGCCAAACCCTGACTTCAGATAAACGAACACAACACAACCGAACCTAAGCCAAACTAGAAATGAACTTAAAAGACTGTCCGAACACTATCTAACCTAGAATTCGGAGCGGTTATTTCAGAGATACTTGAACCTCAGACGAAAAGAATCATTGTCGACTCAATTTTCGCGATTTTCAAAGATTTCAAACGATATTTTTTACAGGAACTCAGATACACTCAGCAGAAATGTTTTAGGAAAAGATTTTTCACGAAAAGCACACTCGAGAAGTGAAGATCAATGTAGGGAGGAATTCATAGTTTTGGTTAAGTCTACTTGTTTAGATTAGCTTACTTGTAATCTTGGTATTTTGGTAGTTAGCGAAACTACCGAGCGAAACTGTTGTTTCGCTCGGTATCTAAACTTTTGATTTACATGTGTTCAGGGCTAGTTTCGCTTGGCCAGCGAAACTGCCAGCGAATCTAGCACCTGATCTATATATTTGTAACTTTCAGCCACTTTTGGCTAACTTTTGATAACCCTAATACAAGGTGCTGATTATTGGTGAGTTGTGGTGTCGGCTAGGAGCTTATTTCTGTTTATTGTAGCTGTTTTCCATGATTCTTACTTGAGTTTGTATTGGTTATTGATTGTTCAATACTAGAAAACCCATTTCTAGCATTTGGATCCAAATTGTTATTAATTTCTATTGGTTTCTTATCACAAACAATCTCATAGACACTGATTAAGATCAGTTGGACCAACAATATGGTATCAGAGCCTAAGTGCTCTTGATTGTTGTGTGATTTTTTTTGAGTTTTTTGGGTATTTTGAAAGTTTTAGAAAAATCACTATTGGATTCTGATTTCATTGAATTTGTTGCTGATTTTGATTGCTTTTGGTGCATATTGTTATACCAAAGCCATTGTAATCACCTGATCATCCATGCATTGTGATTTGGGCTGATTTGAGGCTATAGTCTTCTCAAAAAATAGGTTTTTCTGTTCTGGGCGAAATTGCTGATTATCCAGCGAAACTGTGCCTTCAGACAGCGAAACTATCAAGCGAATTTGTAGTTTCGCCGAGAAACTACTGAGCGAAACTATTCTTTCGCCCTAAATCCAGAGAAGCGAAACTATTATCATTTTTCTTGAACGAAAGTTCAAACCAGTTTCCAGCGAAACTAGCTAGCGAAACTGTGTGTATACGGCGACTTTGAGTCAAAGTGCTGCCCGTGCACACAGCGAAACTGATTGGCGAAACTGAATCTCGGTCAGGTTTTCCGAGCAAAATTGATGGCGAAACTGCCATTTTCAGCGAAACTAACCTCATTTTATCTTGTTATCTTTTGTTTGTCTTTGATTGTTTCATTTCAGGCTCATTAAGAATGACCATGTTTACCACTTCGGCCATTGGTGATTCCGTCGGTGTTGCATCAAACCGAATTCCTCTGTTGTCCAAGGATTATGTTTTTAAAGATTGGAAATACGATCTGGAGTCCTTCTTTCTTGATACGGACAAGAATCTGTGGCACTCAATTGTGAATGGACCTCACATCCCGTTAATTACTGTTAACGATCGGGACATCATAAACAGAAACCCGGCTACATACACTAAAGGTGACATAACACTCATGCATCGCGATCAAAAGGCTTTTGAGACCCTCAAGCTTTGTCTGTCTCATGAAATCTATAACCGCTTCGCCAAACACTCTGATGCTAAGAGCCTTTATGATGCGCTGTGTGAGTTTTATGACCGAAATGGAGATTTTGTTAATGACACCGAAGCACAAGCTGTCAAGGAGTTCGAAACTTTCTCAAGCATTAAGAATGAAAAGTTAACTGATCTCACGAACCGATTTCTCACTCTCTCCAGCAAACTCAAGAAATTCGATCCACAACTTACAAATGCTGAACAGATCAAGAAGTTGCTGGAATCCGTACCATCTGTGTGGAGTAATCAGGTCCGTCAGTTGAAACAAGAAAGGAGTTTCCCAGATTATAAGATCATGGACGTCATCAACAAGCTTAAGTCGTTTGAATTGGACAATAAAAGACAAGTATACAATCAGGCAATGAGTTTTGCCGAATCATGCTCTCAAACTGCCGTTCCCATCACTGCAGTTCCCGACATTCCTAAAGGAATTGCCACTGCACAAACCTATGAACAAAGCCTTGATAAGGAAGATAAAAACAATATGGCTAATGTGGGTAATACTGTTGAGACTAGTAAAGAGAAGAAGGTTTCGGATGATGAAACTGAGAAAATTGAGAAGAAAGAAAGCAAAAGCAGGATGTCCACACCAGCTTGCAACTGCGAAAAGGCCCTTGATGCAGAAAAAGTTATAATGGATCTTTCATATGAATCTGTTCAAGATATGTGCTCTTATCCTTGTAGAATTCGTTTGTTCGGCATCTACAAGGCCAATCGATTGTTGATTGACAACAACAATGAATTAAAAACGATGAACACCCAATTAAAGGAAAATGAATCAAAATATTTTGTGAAATTAAATGAGGCAATGCATGAAAATGAACATTTAAAACAAACTCTTCTTGCTAAAAATGTCGAATTAAACATGCTTTCTGAAAGAGTTACATTAGCCCAATTCGAAGCCTCTCAACTTCAGACTAAGTTAGATAGTTGGACCGTTTCTCAAATGAAAGTTGATGAGATGCTCGTCAAACAACGAGGAGCTAGAATAAAAACCGGGATAGGAATGGAGGAAAAGGAAAAGGTGTTTCCTAAAGTTTACCCTCCTCCAAGCACGCATTGTTTCTCACCTACTCCGAAACCTCATCCTCTAAATGATTTAATTCCCAGTGATGCTAACAGTTTGCATGCAGGTCTAGAAGGAGTTAACCATAAGGAAATCAGGGAGGATTTTGATAATGGATATGGTAACACAAGAGGGCTTGGTTGTGGTAGTTCGGACTCAATGAAATCAGTCGAAAACAGAAATCTCAATTCCAAGGATTCTGATTCCAATTCAGAAAGCTGTACGGTCAACAGTTCATCTACTGCAGAATCTTGCAACAGGAAGTCTGCTTCTGATAATCAAGAAGTTGTTGAAAATGATTCATGTCAACCTAGTACTTCCACAAATTGTTTTAACAAATTTCTTTCTCGTAAAATTCCTTCTTTCACTCCAATACGTGTTTCAAAACCTATTGAGAAGGAATCAGTTTTGAAAAACACCCCTGCCGTAAATGTTATAAAAATTAATAATCCACGGACTTCAAATGGTAAAACAAAAGTGGATTATGAAACATATAGTGACTCTGACTCAAATTTGACAGAATGTGAGGAGGAGATTCTTTTAGAAACTCCCTCCGGCACAAAATCTAAGAAATCAGGTCACAAATCTCATTGTTTCAGATGCGGTAAGGATGATCACGTGGTTAAAAACTGCAAAGAACGAGTTGGAAGTACAAACCATGATAGATCTTTCGGGAACAACGTCAGAAGTTTTCTAAACAATATATTTGGACGAAAACCGAAAGATCAATCTCCCAAATTTGTAAGTGTTTGGGTCCCTGTGGTTAAATGATCAATTTTGTTTTGTTTGTCAGGAACTCCCGCAGGACTATGTAGATAGTGATTAACATGTTGTTTCGGGGGGTTCTCGGCACTTGTTGAAGCTGACGGACTGGCGGACGAATATCTGATCTTTGGATGATGTTTATGCTTATTTTGCAGTCGTCACCTCTTTTGCATGCTGGATTTATGACTTTTATTATTTTATTATTTTTTTTATAATCCAAAGATTTAATAAATGGATTTTTGGTAAAAAAAAATAAATAAATAAATAAATAAAATTTACAAGATCATAAGACCCATACATCTCGGGGGAACACAAGCCAATTTCTTTTCAATAAATAAAAAATTGCTTTTAAGATTGTATCAAAATAGCAATTTTGGGGGAAATTATCGAGAATTCAAAGAAATTATCAAGTATTCAAAGGCTCAGGTGGTAGTTGCAGTTAAGCAGGTTGATTGGCTAAACTTCTAAATCAAGAAATCGATGATCATGACATCTACCTTCACATGATTTCTGGCCAAATTGTCACTCGAATATGATCAAGGGAGTAATTAAGTTCCATTTACCTTGCAATTTCTCTCATAACTGATTATTGATGTCTTTGTTTGCAACATTGTGGGGGAATTGGGGGTAAATCACATTAAAACTGCTTAAAAGGTGTCTCCATTCAAGCGTTTTTCAAAATATAAACTGTATGATTGGAATGCCTGACTTAATGATACTATCGAATGAAGGATAAATTGCATGCATCATATCGGTAACCTTTTCGGTTGATTTTCAAAAGTGTGACAAGTATCGATCGAATCAATTTTGTTTTGTTTTTAGTTTTCCTTATTGAATATCCAAAAATTAAAGTATTTATGGATTTTGGGGGAAGAATAAATTAATCAAAAATTTCAAAAATGAGAAATTGATCCGACCATGTGAGAAATGATAGTACATCAACATGCGTTATCTGCCATGGATAGAGTAGAAATAAAAGCTGTAGTGTGCTTGTATGATCTTTGGGTGTGCATGACTAATATGATATCTATGAGTAGGATATAAACATAAAGCTTGCCTGATATACTCTAGTTTTCATTTCTTGATAAGTGTTGCAATGATTCTGATATTAAGAGATGTTCTGATGTACGCATGCTTTGCAATAAGGCTTTATGCCATTTTTACACTCAACTCAGTGGGTCTTCTTTGCGTGCTTATGAAGCCGACCTGATCACCTGCTGATTGAGTTTTTGCTTTATTTTCTTGGTGTTTAGTATATATCATCGGACTTTCTCTGCGTGCCGATAAGGCCGACCTGATTGTTGTTGATGTATACGTCTTCTGCTTTATTTTTATTTTTTATTTTCCTAAGTGCATCGGGCTCTCTCTGCGTGCTTTGCGGCCGACCTGATTGCTGTTCACTTAGGGTTCTGCTTTATTTTTGCATGAAACATCATGAACGTATATCTCATTTTAAAAAGATAAAAGAAAAATCAAGATGAATATGATGATTTGTTAACTTCTTTGATAGAGTGAGGCTGAGTGATCAGTGCATGATTAATACACCTTAAGCATATCCAAAAATGTTAAATACTATTAGTGCATGCTTAATATCAATGTGATGCATTCGGGATCTGCTTGACTTGCATGCTGATTAAGTTTGAAATTGAAATGTGTATGATGCGTATTGGTTGATATGATCTCACGTCTGGATCTTTCTCAAAATTAAATAGAGTTTGTTTGTATAGTCGTTTTACATCTCTTGTTAGAAAACTCAAAAAGATTTTCTTTCTGCGTTATTTTTGATAAGATCGATACATTGTGAAGAATATGATGCTTGTGTGAGTTTGTCGGCATTTCCAGAATTTCAAAATATTAAATGAGCCAAAATTGAATTTTTAGGGTTTCAGCGAAACTACTGTTTCGCCTGATTAGTTTCGCCGTACGCGCTCTCAGCGATTCTATACCTTCGTTATCGGCGAAATTAATCTGTTTGATCAAATTCTCGAGCGAATCTGCTCTTTCGCTTAGGCGAAACTACTGTTTCGCCCTAGCGAAACTACGGGCGAAACTGCCCAGGTACTTAAACTCTTGTTCGAGAACACAAGTCATTATCTCCCAAATCTCACCGAGAAACCTGCAAAACCCTCGTATCGCGAAACTCTCACTTTCGCCCAAACTGTTTCATCCGTTTCATCATTGTTTAGCCGATACCGGTTTAAAGAAAAATGTCAGCTTTAAAGCACGAGCCTCGAAGCAATGTAACTGCATTTCTGGATGATAGAACAGACAAGGCCATCGGATTTAGAGACTGTATTGCATGGCTGAAGAAGTCGTGCATCTTTCATGCCATTTCACATATGCCGATAATTGACGAAAGACATATCTAGAGAATTCTGGCTCACGGCTGAATACGACGTTAAAGCAAAACCAGAATGCATCCGAGCTAAGGTTATGCAGAAGGATATTGTGATCACCATGAAGACAATAGCTGAAGCTCTTAAACTCGAAGATGATGTTGGTGAAGTAACAAAGCTGAAGGAACTGGATGTTTTGAGAGGATTTGAGAGAGATATGGGATATGAAGGAGGTGATATGTGGAAGAACAAGAAGGAGATAAAGAAATCTTTGATGTCAAAGGAATGGAGATATATTGCTCATGTTTTCATTTCCTGCCTGGATGACAGAAAAGGTGGTTCTGATGGTTTGAACTTGATCTGGGCCGAGGCCATGCTGTTGGTTTGTAAAGGAATGAAAGCCAACATACCTCAGAGAATCTTTGACGCAATGGTTTCCAACATTCAAGCGCTGAAGAAGTCAAGATGGCTCCTGTATCCAAGATTTTTGCAAATGATAATCGATCACCTTGAGCCGGAACTGCCAAAGATGGGTGCGGCTCTCGTTGTAAATCCGATGCACCCAAGAATTTTATCTGATTGTGCTGCTAAAAGACCCGATTTCTCCGGGTACACCACTTACTTGATGATGCATATGTACTCTGCAAAGAGGTACGGATATATTCAGAAGTTGATTGAATCTGAAAACAAGAGAAGAAATGACGGGAAAGAAAGTGAGAATGTTAAAGGAAAGAGGAAACAGTATGTAAGAAGCACTGGTAAGGAACCAGCAGATGAAATTGAAGACGAGCTTGAGAATCTGGCACAACAAAGAAAAGGGTCAAAGCAAAAACAGACTGCACCTACTGAAGAAGAAATGAGGGCAACCAAGAAAATAAAAGTTGACCCCAGATCTGAGTTGGATGAAGATGTCATCCGAGGTGTAAATACCTCTTTGGCAAATGAACTGGGGATGATTAAGACCAAGCTGGTCAATTCAGAGATCAGAGAGAAGGAGAAGGATAAGCAGATCCAGAATATGAATGAGATTATTGTGAAACAATCTTCACTGATTAAAACCCTGCTGGTGGAAATGAATGAGATTAAAAAGCACCTGAACATGCCAAACCAGATGAGTGATGCTGAGATTGTTTCAATGACTGATTTCTCAAAGTCTGCAACAGGAGGAGAAGGTGGAAGTGGTACTGGTGGATCTGGAGGAGCAGGTGGAAGTGGTTCAGGTGGAAACGAAGCAGGTGGAAGTGGTGCTGTGAATGTTGAAGATCTGGATGCCATTAATGTAAGTGATATAAATCTTTATAGTTTTGAAACAGACAAACAGCCAGAGATCGTCCAAGAACAATTCCACCACCTTATTGATGAAAGTGATGAAGAGGCTGAAATTGAAGATTTGTCAGAGCCTGAGAACTATTCCTTGACTGAAAATTCCCTGACCTACCAAGCAAAGATCAGCTCTGTAAGTCAAGAAGTTATTGATTTAAAAAGGGAAGAATGGTTCACCAAGCCAGAGATTGAAGATCAGACTCCTCTATTTCAAAATATCTCACAACCAAGGAGGAAAGAGTCTGATAGACACATCATAAGCTGGAAATTCAATGCAGCTATTCATGCCTTTATGATCAAAAGGAGAGGGGGCAGCATCTCCTATGTGCAGAAACGTGACAGCTTCAAGACCTTGCCCAGATGGGATCTGAGGAGGTTGGCAGAGCTCCCCCTTATTGATGAAGACCAAAGTACAAGGGCAATAAATTTGAAGATGATGCTGCAGCAAGCTGCAAAAGACAACTTTGTGTCCTTTGGGTATATGAAAGGTGAAAGGAAGAAGTCAAGGACTGAAATTGATGAAACGACTGGAAAGCCCAAAGTTTACCTAAAGTTCAAACCTGCTAAAACAATGAACAGGGTCAGAATTCCAGATCAACAACTTTCAAGGCTGCAGTCATTCAAGAAATGGTTTTATGATAATCAAACCGGTGAGGCAGTTATCAGATTTGGAGAAGATGCTGAGATTAGATTGTTTGATCCAATGGAAGTCTTTTCATTTAGCAACGATGATCTGAAGACCTTGTGCGAGAATCCAATCCGATGCGGGGCAGGAGAAGACATCGCTGAAGAGGCAAACCTGTTTATGAGGGTTGCCAATAAGGCCCGAGGGATCGTTAAAGAAATAAAGGATTTAGCACAGAAGGTAAGGGCTGATGAAGACAGAATGGAAGAAGATAGAGATTTGGCAAATCTGATGAACAAAACCTGGGGCGGTCTTGGAGAATCATCTGAGCAGGTTATGAAGCCGGCTGATGTCCCCGTTGCTAATGAGCCAACTGTTTTGGGGGAATCAGAGACTACAGATTTGAACAAAGAGCCAAGCCCGAATGAAGCCGGAGCAGAAGAATGAAGATCAAGAGGCTGAATCCCTCCCTAGGGGGAATATTGAAGATCAATGTAGGGAGGAATTCATAGTTTTGGTTAAGTCTACTTGTTTAGATTAGCTTACTTGTAATCTTGGTATTTTGGTAGTTAGCGAAACTACCGAGCGAAACTGTTGTTTCGCTCGGTATCTAAACTTTTGATTTACATGTGTTCAGGGCTAGTTTCGCTTGGCCAGCGAAACTGCCAGCGAATCTAGCACCTGATCTATATATTTGTAACTTTCAGCCACTTTTGGCTAACTTTTGATAACCCTAATACAAGGTGCTGATTATTGGTGAGTTGTGGTGTCGGCTAGGAGCTTATTTCTATTTATTGTAGTTGTTTTCCATGATTCTTACTTGAGTTTGTATTGATTATTGATTGTTCAATACTAGAAAACCCATTTCTAGCATTTGGATCCAAATTGTTATTAATTTCTATTGGTTTCTTATCACAAACAATCTCATAGACACTGATTAAGATCAGTTGGACCAACAAGAAGATCAAACGAACTCAAAAATGAGTAACATTTTTGCAAAACTTGGGGTTCTTGACTCAAAACTTCGAAAAACACAGATTACATACCAGTAGAGCAAACCGAAAGCTCTGAAACCACTTGAAAATGCGTGAGCGGTGGATCGTCTACTCAGTCATATCGAAATTAATGTAAAACGAGAATGAACACGATAGTAAATACAATGAAACTTGTATTAGACCACAGAGAAACCACAGAGTACACACACTTAAGATCTGACCAAGAAGTTCTAAATCTATACAAGACTCAACTATTTATAGTTGAACTACACAAGCTAAAACCCGAACTGCTGAACCTTAGGTTCGGTTGCATCTGAACTCTGAGTTCGCCTCAGGTTCGGCTCTTAGCAATCTTGCACATTGTCTTGTATTTGATACTTCACATGACGATCATGAACTATGTATCAACATAGATCCAGCTTAGTAGGACATCAAGGCATAAGTTGCCTATTAATATTGATGCTTATGTAACCTACATTAATATAGCTTTCATGGATATTCGAAAAACTATTGACCTTATCTCTTGTACTAAATCCATTAATAACAATCGATCTTTTGATGGAATAAAGCTCTCATTAATAAGCTTAACTCCCTAAATCAGAATAACGTTAAAGTTTAGTTTTTCATTACTAGAGTAAACTCGAAAAGGAGAAATTGAACGGTATAAAACATGGTTGGTTTCTAAAGGCTATACTTTAATAAGATTGACATTTAATGGACTTCAAAGTATCTTTTCCTAATACTCACTCGACATAAAGGCATGTTTCTTAAATAGACTGAAGGCTTTAAGCCTGAAAGTTAGGAGCATTTAGTCTTTAAGATGAGAAAATCCACATGGGTTAAAACAAGCAAACTTACCAGTGAAAATTAAAGTTTGATGAAATTATAAATATAACCATTCTTCATCAAGAATAAGTGGATATATGAACCTGCCTTAAGATGAGTGAGAGCAAGTAATATTGTTTGCCCTTATATACACTCTTGTAGGCAAAAGTTAATTTTGTCTTATTGCATGAGTCAAAGCGGCTTATTCCCGCGTAAGTTGACATTAAAATCTTGGAGATGCTTCTTATAAAATAAGCATCAAGATACACCAAGATCAATCAAATGAGACACTATTTAGTCTCATAAGGCTTAAATGTGTGTTTACACATTATAACATGCAACGATATTCTTAGTCTATAAATATATAGTAAGTAAAGGAGATTAATAATTAAGGTTTGAACAAGTAAATAAGATCTACATCTTATGCTTCATTAGTTAGAAGCCTTACGTATGTTCAACTCTATGCTCGTTAGTTATTGCCTACATTGCTGAAATACTAGAATGATGAAAATGCATTTGTAGCTTAGCTCATTATAAAGCATCCAAGATGGCATTCCAATATCTATAAGAAATGAAAGAGTGTAATTTGAACTATAGAAGAAGTGAGACCTAAAAGTGGTTAACTATTCCTAATTTGACCTTGTTGTAGTCAAATGAATCAAAATGTCAACTTTGGGGTATATTCTTATGGACGAGTCATAAGAAACTGATAACAACAACCTAAATTATTATGACATGATATGTTTGTCACTAATCGTTGTTGGTAAATTGCTAGTATAATCGTAATTCAGTAACTCCAATATAACATATTGAAGACTTGTTTAAAGCCAACTACCCTAATCTCTTAAACAGTAACATTTTGAGCGGATCTGCATTAAATTTTTTATACAAGATTTTTGTTCATTTAGGAAAAAACAGAGGAAGCTAAATCCTTGTATTGAAAACATTCATGATATGCTTAAGGTACCTATAAGTAATGGTCTATCCTCATAAGTCTTTTCTAAGAGCTCATAATAAAGGCAAGGTTTACTAATGACCAAGAATATTATACTATGAATGACTAATTATTAACTTTTCCTCATTCGTTTTGATTTGTATTGTCTCTAAATATGTTTCACATGCCTAGCGAGACATATAGATAGTTTATGTACAAATCAACGTTAAGGGCTTAATTGTTAATTGATCCTAAATCTAAGTTGAGTTTTAAATTTAGGATTGTAGTATGATTAATGAGGGTCTTGAGTTGGATAATTAATTCTATGACTGTATTTCTCTGCTACATTTTCGGTTTAAAACTGAAATGAGTATTAAATTCTGATCAGATTTATATAATAACTCATTATAAATGATGACTCGCTAAGTGGGAGAATGTTAGACTTTGTTTAACTTATGGTCCAAGTCACATTTATAATTACAAGATCATTGACCTAATAGGCATTTATTTGATGGACGTAGTTTCCCTTATTGACATAATTAAGGTTTCCCCTTGGGTGTATAAATAGAGGCATTAGGGAAAGAATAACACCACTCTGTCACTCTAAAACCGTGATGCTCTCTCTCCTTCTCTTCAATTCGTGTGATATCCCACCTTCACCTTCCTAATCATATACCATAAACGGGAACTCGATCAGGATCATCATGCCTTCCACAATCATGACTGATGTTGTTGCGCCATCAGGTAATCTTTACGTTTATGTTTATATTTAATGTTAAGAGGAATCATCCAACAATTTTAATATACTATTTATGTTGAATTAATTTCTCCAAATTATTATGTGATTTTTTCAAATTATCTATTATATTTTTAAAATGTCTCACATCTCAATCCCCATATCTATATCTATTCAATCAAATAATATTATTTTATTTATCTTTTTAATACATGTTCTCTTTCTACTATTCATAAACTATATAAAATAATAAATATAGAGTGAATAGTGCAAATAAAATTTTATAGATAAGTTTGATTTCTCCTAAATACATGGGGATAAGGTATGAGAATGTGAAATGGGTTGGAGTGGATGTTGGGTCACGTGAGGGGCTCTTTAACAATATTGGCTCAGTTTGATTTAAGAAAGATAAACAAGTTGCGAAAGGTAAATCAAATTGGAAGACAACAATTCATAAAAATGTTTTTATGTATATCTCAAATGTAAATAATGGTTTACAAGAGTTTATAGTATTACAATATATCAACAGAAAGAATTTTCTATGGGTGTAAGTTGTAATTGCTTTAAGAAGCTTGTGAATTGTGTGCTTGTTTTCTTGCATGCTTTGGTGAAGTCCGCTTGCTATTTATAGGAAGTAGTAGCAAGTTTCAAGCGAATAATGTGGTTGAGGACGGTTGAATTTGGAGTGTGTCAGAGCATATAGAGATAAAATTGAAGATATTCAATTTAACTGTCTTCAATTACTTTTGCATGTAATAACAAGTTGGTATTCATCTTTACTTGTTCTTCACACAAAGGCAGATTTGTTCTTCTCGTAAACTTTATCTTCTGATAGTCCAGAACTCCTTCAGGACTCTTCTTTGAAGACTAGTAATGCTTCCCATCAGAAGCCTTCTGCAGAAATGAGGATTTCTGTAGAATTTGGTTGGTACAGAACTACTTAGGAAATTTCGAAGTAGTTCTGTACAAATACAGAAATCTGTAAATCGTACAGATTTTCATATCCATTGTCTTTTAAGGATATTTCTTATCTTTTCTTCTAATACTTGAGTGTATTCTGTTACATTTACAGTATGTTCTAACAATCTCTCCTAAGTATTTGAAGAAAATAAATGAAAAGAGAAATAACGATAAACTGATCTTTGCCTTGGACAAGATACATAGTGCAGCTATTTCATTAATAGTCCTAAGAAAGTTCTTGGTTTACAGGATCTTCTTGGACTAATAAGTTCTTCGATAGTTGTCTCCAGCATACTTTATGAAGTTCCTTTTGGAGTGCTCGGTGTTGCCTGAGTTCTTCTAGGATCTTCATCATTAGATCATTCCATCTTACTACCTCAGGATCTCTTTATTAATTTTCTTGTAGTAGGAATGAGATGACCTTCAGAGAGAGATTAGAATAAGCATGCCATTGGTTGATTCTGAAGAAGCTTTTCTTTTCCTCATGATTTCTGAAGCAGATTCCAATTTCTCCCGTGCTGGGAATCACTTTGGAGCCCTTCCATTGCAGTCCCATAGGAAGATCTTCTCTTGCTGTTTGGATGGAGAGTTTGTTCAGACCAGTGTGCATTGCTAGTTCAAAATCAACCAGAGCATATCTTTTGTATATTTTTCTTCCTGCTTATCTAAGTCTATGTATTGCTCTTATATTTTGAAGACTTGTTGAGTTATTTGAGAGACATGTATCTAGGAGAGATATAATGTGTATCTCACTGAATTGGTCTAGATCTGCATCAGTAAAGGTGTAGGGCTGACGATTGTCGGAAGTGGTAGTTATGGTGTAAGAGTTGAAGTAATGTGTGAATTGTCTGCCCTGTTGTTGTTTTTCTTTGACCTCCAGGAGTTCTAAAATGTCAGCTTCTGAGTGCAGCCAGCTCCTTTTAAAAGGTGAGTTGTTGATCCTTTCTTCGAATATGTTTTTGCTCATTGGACTCATTAGAGGTGCTTGATCTATTTTTTGGAGATACGTGTCTCCATAGCATCTCTTTTCATGCCAGAGCTCCTCTTCAACCTGTTATTTTTTTCCATAGTAGTCTTCATATAAAGATTGGGAGACAATTGACACTTCGGGTGTTTTGCGGGCTCCCCCTTGATTTGTGGTCTTCTCCTTTCCTTTTTCAGATTGTTTTATATATCATGAGGCTCCTGCAATGTGAGTCTTAGGAGCAGTACCTGATGAGCGGGGAAATGGAGGTTTGTTTGAGTTTTGTGCTGGTTTCCTTGGTGGTGGAGTTGGCATTGATTGCTCATGAGTTAGATGAGGTTTGCACTGGTCTGGTTTCTTTCTTTTGGCAAAAGATTTGTTCTCACCGGGGCCTATTTTTTGTTTTGAGCCTGGAGGTGATGGTGACTCATCAAGGTTGATGACCGGAGGGTTGGTGTTGCTGCTTCTGAAGTTTTCTTAGTCGAGGAGAATGGGTTAGCTTCAGTTACCTGTTTGGACAGGTTTATTATCCTTTTCTCTAGGAATATCTGATCAACATGTATCTTTCTTAAACTCGATCTTTCTTCCAGTACTTTTTTGCTGAGAATGTTGAATTTGTCCCTGATTTCAGTGATTATCATCCTTCCTGTGGCTCCATATGAGTCTATAGTCTTTTGAACTTTGTCACTCAACTACTTGATTTGATCTTTTACAGATTCCAGTCTTCCTCCTCTTAGTTGCCATTCTTTTTCCTTCAACCCT
This sequence comes from Deinandra increscens subsp. villosa, assembly GCA_039602395.1. Classification (NCBI taxonomy): domain Eukaryota; kingdom Viridiplantae; phylum Streptophyta; class Magnoliopsida; order Asterales; family Asteraceae; genus Deinandra; species Deinandra increscens. Next base: position 58,942,133 of record JBCNJP010000027.1, read on the forward strand.
TTCAGTTGATCAAAAACTCGGTGTAGTTGTTGTTTACTGTTTCTTTTAATTGTCTTGATCTCTTATTTTAGCTCGAAGATTCTTAATTTCTTCTTTTCTGACTGTTTTGTAAGCTCTTCTATTCGTATAGAGCTACTGTAGAAATTCTGATGTAATTCTGTAGTCTGTCTTTGTTGTTCTTTCATAAAGTCAGTGAACAAAGAAGATAGAGATTTGGAGAATTCCTCGAAGTCAGACTTCGAGGCTGCTCCACGAGGTAACAAACCAGAAGATAACTCATGTCTTTCTGTTGGACTGACAGGTTTCCCTTTGAGTGATTTGTCAGTGCCTGCTAACCCAGCCAGGCTGAGTGAGTACAAGGCTTCCACATTCCTTGATGAGTCCAGAGTTGGATTCACCTCTTGTGTTCTTAGAGAATCCTGAGATAGAATTTTCGTTTGTTTCTGAGAAGATGTCTTAAATGAGCTGGCAGTGAAGACATCACTGTTACTCACTTCCAAGTTTCCTTGACTTCTAGAGTCTCCACTTGTTGTTACATCATCTTCACTAACAGAATTAGAGACGATATTTCGATGTGTGGTTATGGTGGGGATGTTAAAGGATGGCATGTTGGTGACTTGAGTTTGGAAGTGGGCAAAGGCTTCTTGGTAGGATGATTGGGGTAATGATTGCTGGCTTTTGGTCTGGGTTGGTGAAGTTGGTTTTTCTGGAGAGCATGGGGCTGAGGTTGATGGCTCATTGAAGGTGTGTGATATGAAGGGATGAAGGTGATGGCTTGAGGTGGTGTCATGTTGATGTTATGGTGAGATCAGTGATTGCGGAGGATGATGGGGAGAGGAAGGATTGTGATCAACCATTTCTTCCGATGTGTTTGTGGGAGTGTTGGTTGAGGTTGGTGATTGGTCAGGGTTAGCTGTGAATTTGTTGGATTTGGTGAGGTGCTTTTGGAGAAATGGGTTGTCATACTCTAGCTTAGATTTCATGCCCCATGAAAACTTACATAAATGAATGTGTGTACCTTATTTGTAGATGCCTTTGATGTGGTACAGCTCAGTAGTGTAGGTTTCTTCATTTTCTGAGATTGCCACCTTCTTTTGAAGCATTTGAGCTAAGAATCTGATATAGGGCATAGAATATTTTCTTTTACTTTGAGATTTTCCCTTGACTCGTTTCTCCATGTCTTTCCATATTAGTAGAGCCACATCATTTCCTCATTGAAGTATACCCCATTTGCATCATTCATCTGGAGGGCAGAGCCAATAGCGACTTCTGAAATCTGAAGAGTGACATGAACAACTCTGGTTCTAATTAGGCTGAATGGAGAGTTTGGTTCAGAGTTGGCATTCACCCTAAATTCTCTTAGAAGTTGATAGTTGATAGGGGAATTATTGGTGAGGGCAAAGCCAATTGTGCACGTTTGTAGGAACATCATCATTCTCATGAAAGTTTGTTGATGATTTGAGGTGTGAAGAGACAGATTGTGTACCTGAGGAAGAGGAAATTTGGTGGTTTTGTCTTCGGAGAAGGGCATGGAAGTCCATTTTTGTATGTAAACTTTGTGAGGATGAAGATTGGGATGAAAAAGGTGAGGAATATGAAAGTGACACCCATCTATTTGTAAACGGGAAGAGTACAGAGATCTGAAGATTTATCAGTAAGACTTTTGAATTTTGTCGGCTGTTTAGACCCCTTGTGAAGGTGGTTGAGAGGGTTTGTGAGAGGGAATTAACTCTTATTTTCATCATTCTCCTATTTAGAGTTATTATTGCCTCTTTTGGGTGTCTTAATACACAAAGATTTGCTTCCCGATATGCTCAAGTCATTTAGAATGTGATTTGATGGGCATCATTACACTTCAGGAGAGAAGTGAAAGTCAACTTTTTGAAGAGAGATTCTGAGAGAGGCGCGTGTCTTTTCAGAACCTTCACTTATTAAATATAAAAGAAGAAAAGAGAAACAAAGAAAAAGTTTTTTAAAAAAAAAAGACTCCCCCTTGACTAGTGCGAGGGAGGAAGTTTCTGAGTTGGTGCAGATGTGCTTCAGAATTTTTGAAGAATGTCTATACAACTTCGGAAGAAGAAAAATTATCTGATTTTTGGTACCCATTTGCTTTTGGGTTTTTTGTTTGTTTTCTGTGTAGAATCTTTCTTTCTTTTGATTTTCATAGGTTTGGAAGAAACATTCAAAAAGATATTAGCATTGACAGGATATATACTTTTAATGCTATAGTGTTTTCCAATTAGTTTCACCATTTCAGTACACATACAATGCTTGTATATTGTAATTTCCCCAAAATTTTCAAAGTTTTGTCTTGAGGAACTAGTGGAGTTTGTTGACTCAGATTTAGATTTGTTAGAGTCATCAAGATCAGACAGATGGTGGGCTGAAACTTCGGAAACTGGATTTTTGTTTTCGAGATTGTTTTCCAGTTGTGAGTTATTCTGACTGTTGCTTTTTATATAGACAGTCTTGGAAATTTTAGTCCCATGTATATACCCAATCCCTTGACCATAGTTTCTTGGTACATTTGTCATGTTTTCAAGTTGGTCATGAGCATCTATGAGACCGTTTATTTTCTTAGTTTCCATATGAAATCTTTGATACAGGGTTGCACGCTCGGTCTCATAGTGATCAAATTTGGCTTTATTACTCAAGTTCTGTGTCTCGAGTCGTCTTAATCTTGACAATATCATTTTCTCTATCTCCTTTTAGTTGATGAAGTTCAGATAGGGGAGAGTTTATATCTTCTTCAAAAGTTGTAAACGTACTTTCATTTAAAAGTTTGATTCTTTCAGAGTTTTATTGAAGAACTTTATAGTTTATTGACATGTTATTGAATTGAAAATTTAGATCATTATGAGAAGTACTTACATGTTTTTCATATGGAGTTTCAGAGAGATCAGATCAATAGGATTCATCATTAGCCATGAGACATCTGTTTGCATGGCATTCTTCTTCAGATGATGAATCTGAATCCCAGTTTTCAACTTCAGCCATTAACGTTTTTTCTCTCTGCATGGCTTGTTCATACTTTCTTTTATAGTATGTTGCATCTTTGAGCTTTTTATTTTTGCATTCATATGCATAGTGGCCCATTATTTCACATTTGAAGCACTTTATTTCACTTTTGTCAACCTCAGGTTTGTTAGAGTCTGAGGGTTGTTTCTTGCTTTCTTCTCCTTTTGAGAAGGTTTTTTTGGTTGACCAGGAGGGATTCCTTTTGTTGAATCTCCCAAACTGTTTAGTCAACAGGGCTAGTGATTTTTCAAATGACTAATTTTCTGTTTTACTTTCAGAATATTCCATCTCTGAGTCACTTAAATCTTTTCTTTTTGAATGGATTGGCTCTTGTTTAGTGTTTCTTTTTCTGTTTTCAGAGTAAAGAGACAGTGGATCAACTTTAGTTTTAGAGATGTCTAGTATGTTAGACTCTTGAGAGTCTAGAATACAAAAGAGATCGTTTAGGCTTTTGTCTTCCAAATCCAAAGTTGATTAAAGAGTTATGACTAGACTTCTCCATTCATGAGGAAGGCTTTTTATAAATTTAATGTTTGTTTCCTCATTTGATTTAGAAACATTGAACTTCCTTAGATTGTTGATTATTGTGGCAAAACGGTTATAAGTATTTAAGAGCGACTCACTTGGGAGTGATTTGAAAGATTCATACTCGTTTAATGCCTTAGTTCTCTTGTTTCTTTTCATTTGATCTCCTCCATCAAAAAGTTTCTCAGGGGCATCCCATATGCCCTTGGCTAAGATATTACAGTCAACTTGACAAAATATCTCATGGGGAAGAGCCATAATGAGAACCGTTTTGGCTTTGTTCTCATTTATTTCTTTGGTATAGTCATCCTCGCTCCACCACTTTCTATCTTTAGGAATAGAGCGAGAAGGAACACCAGCTGTGGTTTCTATTTCCTTTATCTCAGGAATGTCAACTGTGGGACAATGGGGTCCATTGGCTATGCAGTCCAACAGGGAACTGTCAACTTCTTTTAGAAAGTTGGTAATTCTGATTTTCCACTGTGGATATTCCTCCTTAGCAAGCATAGGGGGTTTTGCTAATGAGCCAAGAGATTTCCCATTATTCCAACTTAAAGACATTTTTGAAGGAATGTTTCAATAAAGAAAAAAAAACATTAAAGAGCAAGATCTTTGAATATTAGTTATTCAATCTGCTGTGATACCAATTGTTGGGTCCCGTGAGGGGCTCTTTAATAATATTGGCTCAGTTTGATTTAAACAAGATAAGCAAGTTGCGGAAAGTAGATCAAATTGGAACACAACAATTCATAAAATGGTTTTTCGGTATATCTCAAATGTAAATAATGGTTTACACGAGCTTATAGTATAACAATATATCAACAGAAAGAACTTTTCTACGGGAGTAAGTTGTAATTGCTTTGAGAAGCTTGTGAATTGTGTGCTTGTTGTGTTACTTTCTTTGGTGAAGTCCGCTTACTATTTATAGGAAGTAGTAGCAAGTTGCAAGCGAATAATGTGGTTGAGGAAGGTTGAATTTGAAGTGTGTTAGAGCATATAGAGATAAATTGACGATATTCAATTTATCTCTTTTTCAGCTGTCTTCAACTACCTCTGCATTTAATACGAAGTTGGTATTCATCTTTACTTGTTCTTCACACAAGGGAAGGTTTGTTCTTTTCGTAAACTTTATCTTATGATAGTCCAGAATTCCTTCAGGACTCTTCTTTGAAGACTAGTAATGCTTTCCATCAAAATCCTTCTACAGAAATGAGGATTTCTCTAGAATTTTGTCGGTACAGAACTACTTGGAAAATTCCGAAGTAGTTCTGTACGAATACAGAAATGTGTAAATCGTACAGATTTTCATATCCTTTCTCTTGTAAGGATATTTCTTGTCTTTTCTTCTAATACTTGACTGTTTTCTCTTACATTTACAGTATGTTCTTAACAGTGGATTTTTAATTTATTTTGTTAAATAAAGTTTAATGACGGGAATGAAGATGGGGAACAGGATGAAAATGCACTAATTCGTGAGCTCAAGCACATCCGCAAGTCGATAGATGTGGGTTGGCCCCAAGGGGTATTCAAAACCGTATATCCGAAATTTCAGATGGTTGATTTTACTATCCGAAATTCGGATATTTAAAATTTCAGATACAGGTTTGGACATTAAAATGAATAACACTCAACATATTTTAAGCACATACAAATTCCAAATGAAATTAAGAGTAGATATGCATTAAATCATCCTCCTTATATTAAAACAAACCTTATAAGCAAACCAAATTTTGAAATGGATGGATTAATAGAAGAGAATAGCTAAAAAGTGAATAGAAGCATAAGAAAGTAAAGAAACAAAGAGCCGATAACAAATATATATAACAAGTGAAGGCAAAGAAAACCTAAACTAGCAATAGGAAATCTTAAATCTGCTCTATTGCTTCGTTTTGTTACCCTGGGACGATGATTAAACAAACCCTAGTTATCAAAGAGGAAAAGTGGTTTACGAGTTAAAGTCAAGAGAGGGTTGGCCGAATAATAGATGTTGAGGGAGGGTTTCGAATTGTAGTGCTGAGATAAATGATGGTGGTCAGGTATCTGGACGATAAAGCAAACATCGAACAGAAATTTGATGTTGAGGAGAGGGACATGGCTGTAACTGGGAAGCTAGAAAAGTGAAAGTAGAGAGAGGGATGTCCGAATAGTAGACGTTGAGGGAGGGTCGCGACTTGTAGTGCTGAAGATTAACGATGGTGGTCTGGTATCTGGATAATAAAGTGAACATCGAACAGAAAATCAATGTTGAGGAGAGGGGCATGGCTACAATTGGGAATCTAGAAAAGTGAATCTCTAACTTCAAAGGGAGGAGGGTATACCCCTCGGCTACTCTTCTTCTGCTTCAAGGCTTCAGCGGCTTCCCTCTGCTACTCCCACTCCAAAGGCTTCATCCCACGACTTGAATTTTTTGAAGCAGGGCTTCTTCATGAAGCAGCAGCAAGCCGACGATGGATACGACCATTGAACGGTCGGCCAAGGGTAATGGCTAGTAGCATTTAATGTTTCTTTTTTTAATCTCTCATTTTTACACTATAAATTTACCATATTAAACTACTTAAACCCCCAAATAATTACACATTCTCTAGATCTGTTCTCTACACACTTTCTTCTCAAAGAACCATGGATTCAAGAAAAAAAAACTCCCTCCAACCCGAAGGTTAGATCTAAAGGACGAACGATTCCTTCTTCTATACCCTCTACGCAATGACTCCATCCTCTACACAACCATTTCTATTTCAACAACTCCCTCCACCGGTTTCTCATTATCACCAAGCGCCTCCACCTAAAGGGTTTCATTATTTCAAAAATCAATCAAGATCAGTTAGATTTAAAATCGATTGATGGAATAAGGTCAAAGGGTTGTCCAAGTTCATTAGAGGTTAATTGGGTCAAAAACCGAGTTAAAATCAAGCATTAAACGTGATGATTTGGCCAAATTTTACCAAAAATGAAGCAAAAATGGGATTCCGGTCTACAACTGGTCACGTGTTGCGACCCACCTTTTCACACCCCCACAAACCCACTCGCGGAGTCACCACGAACGGGGGCGCGAGCCAGAACAGGATCTGAGTCATCAGACACTTTGAACATTCTAGATGCTAGACTCAACATTTTAAAACCAAGTTTGGATACCGAAGTATCAAATAGTTTGTCAGAGTTGTAAGGTTTCACAGTAAAGCGGAAGCATCATAACTTAGTTAAGTTTAAGTTTAGGTTTAGCGGAAGCGGCAACCAAATAAAATAGTTTAAGATGTCTTTTCGCCCAAGACGACTAAAGATGATTGAATTATTACAAACCATGCAAATGACCATATGAATAACCCTAACGTGCTCCTTAGCTTCTCCTAAGAACCAGAGAAGAAACATGTAAAGTGTCAACGCAAGGTTGGTGAATTCACGGAGTTTAAGCAAGTAAATAAATATCATTTATTTAAAGCAGTAGGTTAACAAGTTACCCTCAACGATGCGTAGCCCACCCAGGAATCACACATCATGAAAAAGATAATTTTTGTATTCTATATACTTGGGTTAGCTAGAGCACGTTATTTATAATACCATAGGCCCCGTGTCCCCATTCCTGACATATTTAAGATTTTGCATTCCAGCCATGCTATAATGCCGAGCATGACCTTAAGCGAGCATGACCTTGAGTTAGGACAATATAATACCCATTCTCCACCCCCGAAGGCGGTTAGGGCTTGAGCGACCAGCCAGGGCAGGATTTGTCAAGCGTAACAGATCCCTTTCACATTTCCCCGTTATCAACTTGATACTAATGGTATACGAATTATGGAAGGACTCCCTTGGCATGTTTTTCTCTATGGGTTACAAATAGTATATAAAATAAAAGTTTAGCATTTCTCAACAGAAATCGTTACCACATGTCTTCTCTCCCAAAAGCGTAATAAGTTAAAAAGTGGGGCCGAGAACTCACCTTAGGGTGCAATTTAGTATTTCCAAACAATCAACCGAAAGATAGTAGTGAATCCCTTAGACTTCACCTAAGACACATATCAGTGTGAGTATTGACTGTTGATGAAGTAAACGATGCATCGGATGTGTTTTACACATCCGATCGTTCACTTCCAAGTCCTCCGGATATGATGTCCGTCGGAAGTGTTTGTGCAGGCCTTAGGCAGATGCGATTAAGCAGATGCGGACTAAGGAATCACGAGCGAGGCCTATAAATACCCGGCGAGAGATGTAGTTTAGAGAGACTGATTCACTTGTAAATCTCATATTTTACACATGCGTCTGTATTCTCCTTCTTCATAATATCAATAAAATTACTTCTTCTCCCTCGATCATTCTAGCTTTTCTGTTACTCTTAATCCTGATTTAGCGATCCATTGTATCCGGTGATTACTTGCTTTTTCAGTGGCGCCATCCAATAGTTGACACGAACATTGAGTAATGGAATCATTTAATGATTTGGGGAAATCGTTCGTCAATTCTTCGTCAGGAGAGAAGAATAAAGAGGAAAACTCAACTAAACCAGAAATGTTTGTGGATTTATCCTCTTCGTCGAAGTCGAAGCATTCGGCGATGTTGCAGAAGGAACAAAATGTTGTTACGCCGAATTCTAAGAAACTTACAGAACTAAAATCGTTTGGTAAGAAGGTACAGGAAGACGATGGTAACGATTTTGGCTCATTGAAACGGTTTGCTTTGGTAAATCATGACGTCGACGGTAAAGACCTGCGTGTATCAGAATATGATGAGTTGGATGAGCTTGATGTTGATTTTCTAATCAGAAACAAAAGTTTACTGGTACAGTTGAAGAAAAGACAGATGAGGGAGGATGCGCAACGAAGAAAGGAAAATGAAGAAAAGAGGCATGATCAGCAGCGTGATGAGGAATTGTTGCGATATTGGACTAATTAGGGAGATCAAAAGCAGAATATGATTTTGATAAGGACAATCACGTTTCAGAAAAGCATAACGTTGAGAAAAATTATACGGTGAAAGGTACACGTTTAATTAACAGATAAATTTATTAATTAAGCATACGAATATGTTGATTATTATAATGTGATAAATATTCTATATGTTTAAATTTAAAAATGCATGATTAGATGAGTATATGATTATGTTAAAAAAAATTATGTTAAGGGGTTTTGCATATGTTTTGTGGAAACTTTTGATATGAACAGATGTAGTAGTACCATACATGCCTCAGTCGATGAAGTCACATTCCAAATTTTCGTTATGGATATCTGAAGCTACTTTTCCGAAGAAGTTGAAATTACCATCAGTAGTAAGGAAGTATTCTGGACTAGCTGATCCGGATGATCATATATTTGAATTTTATTCTGCTGCTCGTTTAGAACAATGGACTGAAGAAATTTGGTGCCACATGTTTGTACAAACTTTTACTGGTGTGGCACGAGTTTGGTTCGATTCATTACCGGCAGGGCAAATTGATAGTTCTGAAGATCTAAAAAACAAGTTTCTTCGGCAGTTTAGTCAGCAGAAGCGGTGTATGAAGGATCCAACTGAGGTGCATAATATCAGAAGGCGAGATAATGAATCCATAGAGGATTTTATTACACGGTTTAACAAAGAAAGTATGGGGGTTGAAGGAGCTGGAGATCAGTTGCGGATTTCTGGTTTCTGTCATGGGGTAAAGTGTGCTCAGTTAGTTGAGAAGTTGCATGAGGATCTTCCGAGGACAATGGATGTGCTGATGGATAAGGCGAGGGCGTTTGTTCGAGGGAAAAATGCATGTGCCTATTTGACCGGGGGTGACGGTAGGAATGGTCAGATGTGATCGGGCTCTGGATCTTTTGGCCGGGGAAATGTTGGTCCTGTGAGAGGTGTTGGGTCGGTTCCGCAGAATAAGTGGGTAAGAGGTTTTGTTCCTAAAGGTAAAAATTTTATGGGGGTCATCGAGGAATACATGGGTTGATTATAGTAGAACAAGGTTTGTGGAATTGATCAAAACGCAACTCAGATTTTGGCAACTGAAAATGCGTGAGCATCGGATCGTCTACTCGATCTAGCTAATCGGACATCGAAACGTAATTAACCGATTGATATATTGATCAATGAAGAACAATTACAACCAGTAAACACTCAGATACAGACTCAGAGAATACACACTCAGAAACACACACTTAGGAAATCTCACACGCTCAGAACTATCAATTACAAAGACCAAACGTATATTTATACCCAGCTGGCCGAGCTTCGGCCGAACCTCAGATTCAGCCAGTCCGAACTTCAGGTTCGGACCTAGTTCGGCCAGACCTAGATTGACATGATCTTGATCTTGCTTGATACTTCACACGACGCACATATCAGGTATCAACAAACTCCCCCTCGTCGTGTGCAGTATCTCTTCAATATCATCAACTTTGTATCTTCAACCAAGCTCCCCCTCAAGTGTAGAATCCGTCCGTTCAATGAAATGAATCTTCAAACAAACTCTTCCTCAACTCGATCGTAGCTTGATCTTGAATACTTGATGACACTTTAGTGTATCTCTGGTCTTTCATCAACATCTTCAGAAGACTTGAAGTTGTGATAACTTGCACATAGCAACCTGCTCAAACATTTAAATAACCTTGGTGCAAAATGTCTCTTTGAGACTCCAAGATATGATATTGAAAATGATTTGTATCACGTGTTGATTGGATCGAAAATAAAGCAGAAATAAAATCTTTTTGACTTTTCAAAGTTTATGCTAAAACACACTGAAAATATTTTTGTTCTTTTCTGAAATGAAATGAAATCTTAATACAGAAACAAACACTATTTTTGGTATGAGAAAGATCACTATATGGGATCATATTGAACATAACGCACTGAACTGCATTTCAATTTCAATTAATCGAAGCACATAAGTCATGCTGATTGCTGGTATAATTTGTCCAATTTAAACTCAGACAGAATCATACTCATAACATCTGGATATGTTAAGGTATTGATTAGATTTGCTTTGACCAGTGTATCCCACACTATCAGACATAATCAAACATTTTCAGCTTTTCTTTTCTTTTTCCTTTTGTGTGACAGCACTTGTGATTTTTCACAAAGCATAGTATTTTCATGATATTGTCAACTGTGTTCCATGCAAAAAGAAATAAGAACGTTAAATCGTCTACCTTAAGGTCGATCTTTCAATACGCAGATAAGGCCTCGGATTTAACAAAATAAGAAAATAAAACAAGTTGAAATTGTATAACCCAACAACAATCAGGTCGGTACTCACGTACACGCAGAGAAAGTCCGATGAGTTATACGAAACACCAAAGAAAATAAAGCAGAACGTCAAACGAACAACGATCAGGTCGATCTTTCGATACGCAGAGAAAGTCCGATCGTTTGACAAAATAAAGAAAATCAAACAAGTTTAAATCTTTGCAAAATGAACACATGTATACACAGTGACTTCTCATTTTGATTTTCACACTTATTCTTCTTTTTGTGTCATGAAATATGCATCAAGATGTTATCCACATGGTCAAGCATTAGTATTTAGTGAATATCACATTTGAATACTTTCTGATTTGCCGAGCCTACCAAGCATATCAAACAATGATCTTATGGCTCTTTCATCTACTCTATTCATGAGTCAGATACGTAAGCCAATGTACCATCATTTCCCAATGATCAATTTCCCACAATTTTATATATTTATATATTTGGCATGTATTCACCTTCCTTCATTATATATTTGGCATGTATTCACTTTCCCCCATAACATGCATTTTCTCAATTACTCCCCCTTACTTACAATTCTCCCCCTTAAAATGAAAACTCTATTTTTGGATTTTCATTTTACACAAAAAACAAGACTCTATTTTTTGTATTTTAGAGAAAAACTTGTAAACAAAGAAAAGTGATCAATCAACACGGATAATTTGCAGATTTAGAATTCAGAAAATTTGTAGGTTAGAAAGATTTTTCATGAAAATTTAAATTAAACAGAATACTCCTCCATCAACAACTTTTGCAATCGTCGATAGGTCTTCTAGAAGTACCTGCACACTGGTCAAACTAATTAGTTCAAAAATGACCCGAAGCGGATCGCTTCTGGTCGACCAGTGTCCTTGTTTTGTTTAGAAACCACCTTAGGTTTCCATTGTTGTTGTTTTGGGAATTCAGTTTTTGATGAAACAATCACAGGTGACTGTGATGATGAACCTACATTTTGAATCTTTGAAAACATTGGAACAAAACGTTTTTGTTTATGAAAGAATGTAGGTTTAATTTCATCAAAAACTCTGCCTTGTTCATCAAAGAACTTTGGTGTGGCAGGTTTACCAAAAATTGATTGCTTATAAAATCTTTGGGGTGAATCAGCAGGTGATGGACAATCTTTTGCCATATGCCCTGGACGACGACAAATATAACAAATTCTTGTCGTTTTATCCCATTGGTGATGTACCTGCGAAGAACACACATGAATATCTCTAACATGACCAGAATGAGAATCATATACCTGATGCCTGTGATCATGTACCCATTTAGATGTAGGGCTTAGAGATTGAGTACTTTCAGAAGAAATGGTTGCTTTCACAAAGACCTCAGCAATCTTCCGAGCATCAACACAATGAAGTGGAAATTCTTTGTCTGAAAATAATTGATCCGAACCCTTGAGTTTGTAAAAACGTTCGGGTTGAATTTTATCAGCTTGAAAAACTTCCTTCTTCACTTGTTTCATCTTTAATTTCTTCAAATCTGGAGACGATGATGCTGGAACCTTTTCAGCTTTGTTTTTCATCCTGTGAAAACCCAATCCTTCATGCTTTCCAGAAATTTTCTCCTCAGGTGATGAATGTCCATTCTTAGCCAATCGAGAAAATTCAGCTTTTACTTCAATGACATTCTTTTGATCATAAAAAATCTTTTCATCAAACTCAGGTTGAGACAGAATCTTGTCACTAGAAGTATCCGACTTCTCATTATCAGCAAACGATGATCCAGATACAAACTTTGTTGCAGGAGAAACCGCAGATTTCTGTTCCTTCTTTTTCTTAGTCTTCCTGGTCTTCTTCTTCGGCACAACTTTCTCATCCTCAGCAGTAGATGACGAAACCTTTGAATAATCAAATTCTTCAATTTGTTCCTTCACTTCTTTAACAGCTGCTTTGATATGAGCAGGTGGTGATGCAGTCTTATCAAACATTTTCTCAAAATTTGCATCATTAGCTAAGAAGCTTGTGAAGACTTGAGAATTTGAAACATTGTTGAGTAATCGGTTAGCATCAAGAACTTGAATTTTCAGATCAGAAATTTTCTGTTGAGCCTCAGCAAATTCCTTTTCTTTAGCAATCAATCGCTTCGCAACCTTATGAGTTTCAAATTTTTGTAAGAGAAGATTATCAAGTCCTGCATGTAACTCCTTTTTCAATTTATCCTCGTTTCTCTTTTTGATTTTCCAAATTTGCAGTTTGAACTTTATTCACACGAACCAACTCCCGCTTTTCATCCAACAACTTTCCCATGTCAACTTGATATGTTTCAATCTTAGCAGTTGAATCTTCAACATTCTTTGTAAGCATATCAACCTTGACTTTGGATTTATCAAACAAATTCTGAAAATCATTAGCAGTATCTTCAGCCTCATCCTTCCATTTCTTGACTTCTTTCACCAACTCATCTCTTTCTTCACAAATTTTATCTTTTACAACTTCAATATCCCTTTTATCTTGTTTGGAAATTTCCAAAACGTCATTCAACGTCTTGATCTCTTTAAGCAAACATTCATTCTTCATAACCAATTCCTTCTCATGTTCCTTAAAAATTCCCAACTCCGAACTAATCATTTTGAAATCAGCAGTAACTCTTTTGACTTTTGCAATCAAAAATTCTTTTTCTTTCATCAAAGCTTCAATTTTAGATTCAAACTTCTCAGATTCAGCAGCATCATATGAACTGGAATCAGAATAATAATCATCTTGGTCATGTGTGACAATCAATGCTGAAGTATCATATCCAAATTGTTGACCCCAATCATAAACACCATCAGTTTGAGCCATCAAAGCTGTTGACTTGCTTGTATTACTAGTAGATGGTTGAGTAAAACCAGGCTTTGGTGATAGAGGAACACCAGACTTATTTGCGTGTGCCTGATGACATTCCTTGGCAAAATGTCCAAGCTGTTGATATTTATAGCACTTCAAGTTAGATTTATCAAAACCTAAGTTACCATTGAAATCAGATGAACCCATGTTATGCTTTCTGAAAATTCGTTTTGATCTTTGACCAAGCATAGCATATTGCCAAGCTAAATCTAATTCAAGCAATTGATCATCATCAAGTTCGTTAAGATCATCCCTTGTAATCTTGGCATCAGCAACATCTTTGATAATCAGCCCAAACGAAGATGAAATTAAAGCAGAAATGATGTTGGCATAATCATTTGTAGATTCTGCAGAAAACGCATTTTGATTTGAAAAATTTGGAATTGTAAAGCTACAACCCCGTGAAGATTTGTTATCAGAATGATCAGAAATTCCAGTCAAGAAAACTGTACTTGGTGCAGAATTGAGACTTGGTTTAGCTTTAGCATTCATGTTGGCTATATTCTCACCATGATACAACTCAGGATGTTGCAAAGTAGCATTTGATTTCTTGGAATTCAACATTTCCATTTCTCGAGCATGAAGTTTTCCAGTAAGCTTGTGAAATGTCATTGTAGAATACTCCTTGTCATGAGTGAGTAGCAAAACATAATTTTCCCATTTTTCTGGTAATGCTTCCATGATCTTTTCCTTTAAATCTGCATCAGATTTTTCAATTCCAACAACCTTCAATTCACTAATCAAATGTGAAAATCTTGAAACTAGAGCAGTAGTGTTTTCATTGTCATAATTTTGAAGATTATCAAATTCTTTGTTCAAGACTTTCTTTCGACTCTTCTTATAATCAGCATTTCCTTCACATCTTGCGGATAAGGCATCCCACAATTGCTTAGATTTCTTACAAGTGCTAAATTGATGAAGCAATTCAGTAGGTAAAGCCATAGTAAGATAACCATAAACTTTCTTTTCAAGCTCATAACTTTTTCTTTCATCACCATCGAAATCTTGAATTTCTTTAAGATCTCCATCTTCCATTGGTCGTTCATACAATTTTCGAATTGGAATCCATAAATCAATGTCATTTGTGCTAATATAAGCAGAAAATCGTTTCTTCCAATTTTGGTAATCTTCAAGCTTCAATAATTTGGGAACTTTCTGACTTGTTCCAATTTCATTATCAAAATTCAGCATGGTTTGCATGGCACTTTGCATTGCAGCAAACGCGTGAAATTCCGACATCGTTCGAAAAAGTAAGATTCTGCCGTCCGAACTCTCTCCGAACTAATAACTTAGCTCCGAACTATGTCCAAACCTAAAACCAAACTCCGAACGTTGTCCGAACTTGCTCCGAGTCAAAATCAACAGACCGAACTCCTAAAGACTCCGATCTAGCTCCGAACCTCCTCCGAACCTTGGTTTAACTCCGAACCTTGTCCGACCTAGTGACCGAACACAAAAACTCCGAACTTTGACCAAATGTTCACTGAACTCTCACCGAAGATAGACCGAACTTCAAGTTCGGAGCAGTTACTCCGAGCCTGAATAGAGAACTCCGAACTTCGAACACATTTTCCGAAAATGCGCGAAAATGGACTGATTTTGACAAAACTCGATGCTGTAACTCAGAAAAACTGATAAAAAATGATTTAGAAGCAAGTTTGACACCAAACACTCGATAGAAATGATGTAAAACACAAAAACAATCTCGAGCAACACAAAAAACGCTTCAAAAATCCGAAGATAGCAACCACAGATCAGTAGAGTGAACCAGAAAGCTCTGATACCACTTGAAATTGCGTGAGCATCGGATCGTCTACTCGATCTAGCTAATCGGACATCGAAACGTAATTAACCGATTGATATATTGATCAATGAAGAACAATTACAACCAGTAAACACTCAGATACAGACTCAGAGAATACACACTCAGAAACACACACTTAGGAAATCTCACACGCTCAGAACTATCAATTACAAAGACCAAACATATATTTATACCCAGCTGGCCGAGCTTCGACCGAACCTCAGATTCGGCCAGTCCGAACTTCAGGTTCGGACCTAGTTCGGCCAGACCTAGATTGACATGATCTTGATCTTGCTTGATACTTCACACGACGCACATATCAGGTATCAACAGCAACAGAGAAAGTGGATTTACCTGCACCGCCTAAAATGCGAAATGCTCCTTACAAGAAATTTAGACAAGTATTGTGAGTATCATAAGGACAGGGGTCATACCACCGACACCTGTTGGACCCTAAAGAGGGAGCTTGATAAGGCAGCGAAGTCAGGAAAGTTAGCGCATTTGGTAAAGATAATTCGGAACAATGTGCAAGGAGATGCACCTGTAATTAACATGGTGCAGTTGCGATTGACAGATCAGCATAGGAATGTTAGAAGTAAACATAATAGCCAGGTTGATTGGAAGTATAAAGAAATAACATTTCCACCAATTTTAGAACAAATGGCTACTGAAGAACCGGTTGTTGTATCTGCGAAAGTTGGAGGATTCCTGGTTAAGAGAATACATATTGATTGTGGAAGCACAACAGAAATCATGTACGAGCAGTGTTTTAAACAGATGGGATCCAGCATATGTTCACAGTTGTGACCAACGTCGGTTCCTTTGATTGGTTTTGCTGGAGAAGTGGTAAGGCCTATCGGTGAAATTACTTTACCTATGGTAATCGGAAGTGGGTTACAGATGCGTAGCTTGGATGTGTCATTTTTGGTAGTTGCAGCTTCGTCGGTACATAATATTATTTTGGGTAGACCATTTTTGAGAAGGTTGGGAGCAGTCATCTCAGTGATGCATGGAATGATAAGATTCCCAACACCGGTAGGGATTGCTACCTTGTCGTCTGAACCGAGTTTGCAAGTGTGTGACGTGAGTGTGCAGGATAATTTGAGTCTAGGTAATGCAAAAGAATGGGAAGGTAGTAAGTGGGTGATTAATCAAAAATTCCCGGATCAGAAATTGCATGTTGGGGAAGGTTTGTCGTTAGAAGCTAGAGGGAAGTTATATGCTCTTTTAAAGAAAAACGTTGATGTGTTTGCTTGGGAACCGTCGGATATGACCGGGGTTCCGAGATCATTGTCAGAACATAAGCTAGCATTGTATCCTGGAAGTAAGCCGGTACAGCAGAGACAGAGGGGCATGGATAGTGAGAGAGTGGATGCGGTAAATGAGGAAGTAAAAAAGTTGGTGGAAGCTGGAATTTTAAGAGAAATTCAATATACAGAGTGGGTTTCGAATCCGGTGTTAGTAAAAAAGCCAGATGGGTCTTGGAGGATGTGCATAGATTTCAAAGATGTTAATAACGCATGTCCTAAAAACTGCTATCCACTTCCGGTAATAGATTTAAAGGTGGATGCTGTACTGGGATTTCGTTGGAAATGTTTTCTTGATGCGTATAAGGGGTACCATCAGATCCAAATGGCAGAACAAGATGAAGATAAAACCTCGTTTATTACTCGGAAAGGTATGTTTTGTTATAAAAAGATTCCTTTTGGTCTCAAAAATGCAGGAGCAACCTATCAACGTTTACTGGATTGGGCCTTTCAAGGACAAGTGGGTAGAAATTTGGAAGCGTATGTGGATGACATTGTTATCAAGAGTAGAAGTGAAGAGGATATGTTCAGGGATATAGAAGAAACATTTGCGAAGCTGAAAGAAATCAACATGCGACTGAACCCACAT
>JBCNJP010000027.1:58959906-58985808 GCA_039602395.1 Deinandra increscens subsp. villosa
AAGTAGATGCAATCCTGCAAATGGGGTCACCATCAACAGTAAAGGATGTGCAGATGTTGAATGGTAGGTTGGTTTCCTTGCAAAGATTTGTGTCAAAGGTTGCGGAAAGGTCACTTCCATTTATGCAAGTGTTGAAATCAAGTATTGAGAAATCTGATTTTTGTTGGACTGTTAAAGCAGAGGAGGCATTCAAGCAACTGAAGCAATTCTTGGTTTCACTACCGACTTTGACTGCACTAGTAGTGGGAGAAGTTTTACAAATGTATTTGGCGGTTTCGGAAGGAGCAGTCAGTTCCGTTTTGGTAGCAGAAAGGGGGCAAAATCAAATGCCCATTTATTATGTAAGTCGAGTTTTGGAAGATTATGAAATACGATATTCTCTCATGGAAAAGTTGGTATATGCACTTGTGCTATCAGCAAGACGTTTGCGGCGTTATTTTCAAGCTCATATAATCGAAGTGCTCACGACATCTTCTATAAATCAAGTGTTGAGGAAGCCAGAAGTGTCAGGTCGGATGGTAAAATGGGCTGTGGAGTTAGGGCAATATGATATTCAGTTCAAGCCAAGAACAGCCGTGAAAGGGCAAGTTGTTGCTGATTTTCTAGCAGAAATGCCCAGTGGAAGCGGGGACAGCAGTGGTAAAAATAGCAGTTCTGATGCGTCGTCGAAAGTGTCGACGGGCATTTGGAAGTTGTATACTCATGGTTCCTCAGGTGATGATGGTGCAGGAGCAGGTTTGCAAATGAATTTCTTAAATCTTTTATAAACTTATCACGTAATTTTGTTCATAAAGTAAGACATAATTCATGTGTTTAACAGGGCTATTGTTAATAAGTCCGAATGGTGATGAATTGACATATGCGCTTAAATTCGATTTTAATGTGTCTAATAATGAGGCGGAGTATGAGGCATTATTGGCAGGTTCATCGTTTTACTTAACTAAATGATTTTTTTTTCTAAAAAATAAAGTATGTATGAAAAAGTAGGGAATGTCAAGAAGGAAAAAGACTGAGTAAGCTAAAGATATAAGTTGTGTATTTGAGTTGCAGGTTTAAGGTTAGCCAAGAGGATGGGTGCTACAGATGTGAGATCACATGTGGATTCGCTGCTGGTAGCAAATCATATCAAGGGGGATTATGAGGCAAAGAGTGCCATGATGGCTCTTTATTTATCGCAAGTGAAGGAGTTGATGCGTTCTTTTGCAACATGCGAAGTTGAACATATATCAAGGGGAAAGAACAAGAAAGCAGATGTGCTTAGTAAACTCGCATCCACTTCATTCCAGCATTTAGCTAAAGAGATAAGAGTAGAAGTTTTGGAAGAGCCATCAGTTCTGGCTAAACAAGTGGTGGCTGTGTCCTTCGATGAAGAAGTTTGGTTCTGGCCAATTTGGAAATATTTGGAAGAAGGATATTTGCCGGAGGAAAGAGAAGAAGCAAGGAAAATTCGCGTAAATGCTTTACAATATCAATTGCAGAATGGGATCTTGTATCGAAAAACATACCTTGGACCGCTTTTAAGGTGTTTAACTAAAGAAGAGGCAAAAAGAGTTGTGCAGGAAGTGCATAGTGGGATATGTGGGAATCACATGGGTCCCCGCATGGTTGTCAACAAGTTGGTAATCCTAGGATATTATTGGCCGGGTATGCATAAATTAGTTACAGAGGAACTTAGAAAGTGTGACAGTTGCCAGAGACATGCCCCAGTAAGTTTAAAAGCTAAACATGAGCTTATTCCTGTTTCAACAGCATGGCCCTTTCAGAAGTGGGGAATAGACATTGTAGGACCATTTCCGGAGGCAGCTGGGCGGATCAAATTTCTTATTGTAGCGGTTGACTACTTTACAAAGTGGACGGAGGCAAAAGCAGTTGCGAGCATTACTGGGCAGCATATGAAAAAGTTTGTATGGGAATACATTATTTGTCGATTTGGTTTACCCTTATACATTGTTTCAGATAATGGAAAACAATTTGCGGATGATCCATTTCGGAGCTGGTGTGAGGAGTTGGGTATAGTGCAAATTTTTGCATCTGTGGTATATCCGCAGGCCAATGGACAGGTTGAAAGAGTTAATAGGAGTTTGGTTGAAGGAATTAAGGTACGTTTGGAAAAAGCTGGAGGTGGCTGGGTGGATGAATTGTCGCATGTGTTATGGGCACACAGAACCATGCCCAAAACAAGCAACGGAGAAACTCCATTCAGTTTGACATATGGGACTAAGGCCGTCATCCCAGCGGAAGTGGGGTTGCCTACTCAACGGATGATGGAGGTTATAGATAATGATCAGCAGTTGAGAGCAAATTTGGATTTATTGTAGGAAAGGAGAGAGATGGCATCCATAAGAGAGAGTAAGTATAAGTCGGAAATGGAAAGATATTATAATGCCCATGTTAAAACTTACCAATTTAAAGAAGGGGATCTGGTTCTGCGCAACAATGATGTTAGTAGAATTGAACCAAAAGGAAAGTTAGCTGCACAGTGGGAAGGTCCATACAAAATAACAGAAGTTTTAGGCAAAGGGTCTTATTTGTTGGAAGATGGAAACGGAAATGTGCTAGCAAGACCGTGGGATGGCATACATTTGAAAAGATATTATTTGTAATTTTTCTTTGAAAAGAAGGTTGTAAACAAAAAAGATGTGGAAACGGATATGTTCCTATATTAGTATAAAAGTTTCGTTGCTATGGGCAATTGTTGTTTAAAAAAATAGTAAGTAATATGCTGAGTTTGCATATAATAAACTTAAGTCCAAAGGACTAAAGTATGGTTGGCTACCATGTATCTAAAAATAGATGCGAAATCAAATTGATCAATAAAAATCATCCTTGTAAAGATGCGACCTATGGGGCCATAAGAGGTAGTCATGCACTATCCAAAAAATTCCGGAAAAAATTATAAAAAGCATCCTTGTAAAGATGCGACCTATGGGGTCATAAGAGGTAATTATACGCTATCCAACAAATTCTGGGAAAAATCACGAAAGAGTCTAAGGTTACTCTTATGACACCGGAAGTGGTCCATGAGACCGAAAAAGTAATTACGCATTACTAATTCCTAAGTTCAGAAACATGTGTATAATTATAGTTAGGGAACCTAATGTGTTAACATGGACGCACGTGACCACTTAGGTTGATAACGTAATTCATGCACATGCGAACAAGCAAATGCAAAATATAATTAGCATAATGACATAATAAAGTCATGACATTCCATTCCAAAATAAAAGCATATCACATGTCACGACAAGTGCATAAAAGTAAAGGTTGTTTGAAAGTTAAAAGCCCTACACATACGGGCAATCAAAAGAGAAGTCCACTCGCAGGTGGAGTAAATTGTTCATTGTTCAAAAGGGTGGTTGATATGAAGGGATTTACCTGGAAGAATCATGGTTGAGGCGGGTTGGTTGAGTCAGCTGCCAAAGTTTCCTTGATCACATCCAGGGGAGCATCATGAAGGGTCTTGCAAACTTCAACGAACGGAAATGATAATTTCTGAAATGTGGCATTTGCTTTATGAAGTTTCTTGCCGGCATTGGGATCAAAATCATGGCAGGCTTCTGCAGTAATTTGTGGGTCTTTAGCTGCATGGAATAACCCTGACCTCACTCATTCATTGTACCCACATGCGTTCATCGCATTGATCGCTGCAGCAATAGCTGTCTTAAGAATTGGGCCTCTTAGGATCTTGTTCGCCACTCCGGGGATACCCTCACCAACCAACCATTTCTTTTCCTCTTCAAAAACTCTTTTGAGTTCCTCCAGCTTCTGTGTTTCAGCATCAAGTGTGGATTTGATAGTGTTATGTTCTAAAAGGAATATAAAACCCATAAGTACAAGGAAAAAGAGTGATATGGGAAGTAAGAAAAATGCGATTAAGTAATACCAGTCTTTGATCGCTGAAGTTGGAGGGTCATATCTTCAAGCTTATCATCTCTTTTCTTCAGTTTCGACGTATACTCGGAAAACTGATCCTGCTTTTGTTTCTCAAGGTTTTCTATCATGGCTCTGGAATTGCTCAAGGATTTTTCCACATCTGACAAACAAGTAGAAACAACAGAGTAGGATCGGGTCAGCTCTTGGTTTTTTTTCTGCAGTGCCTGGTTTCTTTCCTGCATATCCGATTTTGAAACTGCGGAAAGTTTAGCATTCAAGGATTGCAATTGGAATTCTGCTTTTATCCATCTATTATACAGCTCGGGAATGATGACATTATTGGTTGCATGAGATGACACAACGTGAGCTGCAAATTCAGGAGCGGGAATTTCTTCTGATCGCCTAATGTCTCTTGGGCGGACCGCTTTCAGGAAAAAGTCCTTGGCACATACAGGATCGGAAATGCTGTCACGGTTAGTGATATTCCATGTCAGAATAAACAGTTCGTCCAGACCTATTGTGGATTTGTTGCGAGCTGCCATCAGTCGTGCTTCATTTCGGATCCACATTGAGTCCGAAAAGCTGGGAAGAACAGGTAGGGTAAAACTTGAAGAGCCACTTAGATAAAGTTGGGTTGCCAGGGGAGTAGTGGAAATAACGGGAGATGGTACCATGGTTTGAGTAGCAGATGTGGTGATGTTACCATCAGAAGGTGAAACAGTGGGAGATGGTGTACCTGTCAGATCAATGGTGGGGCAAGGTGATTGCATGAATTCTGCAACTGTAGAATTGATCAGATGAGCTAGGCTAGGGGAGACATGACAAGGGTGTTTCCGTCATCAGATACTGGAGAAGGTGTTCTTTCAGTGGTTTCATTACCAAAGTGTTCAGGAAAAACTTCAATGGTGGGAGAAGACTTAGCTGTTGAGCGAGTGACTGGTGACTTTCTAGGTTTTTTGGGAGCAACATCACTCTCTTCTTCATCCATCGATGGAGCATTTTTGTTGGGTTTAGCACACCTCTTCTTCCTCTTTTGGATCAGAGGAGAAGGAGGTTAAGATACCTTTTGAGGAGAAGGGGCTTCAACAGGGATGGTATCAGACACATCTGGGGTAGCATCAGTATTAGTCATAGCTGGGTTTGCCAAGGAGGAAGTGTCGGTTTCAATGCTGGTTTTGCTGAACTGAATTTGGCTGAAATCCTTCACTAAGAGTGCATCTGACAGATCCATAACTGCATATGAAGATCAGTAAATTAGAACAGATATAAAAAGGAAAAGTAACAAAAAGAAAAATGTAAAGTTTATGGAAAATAAACGCACTTTCTTTCCCACACAAGATTACAGGTCGCATCTGTGGAAAAAACTAATTTCTACTAATTTTAGCCAGAACTAGAATTTCTTCCGGAACACTACGAATGAGGTGGATAAACTTGCTGATGCTTTCATAAGTTGGTTGGTGAACCTCAGCTGTCTTGGGTATCACATCGTGTACAATTAGGCGAATGTTCCGCCAAGTCATTGATTTAGGAAGGCATGAATCATCTAAATAGAAGAATTGATTTTTCCATTGACGATTCTGTGGAGGTTTTCTACTAAACAATTGGGTGATGTCACGACGCTTCTCAAATATATACCAGTCGCCGGACATGGTAAGGCGATAAAACGCACGAAATTGGATCAATTGGGGTTTAAGATTTAAAGCTCTACAAGAAAGTTCGAAATGGTTCAGAATACTCAATGCAGTAGGGTTACATTGAGAAATATGGATTTCGAAGTAGGTCAAAGCTTCGAGAAGAAAAGGGGTAAAGGGAATTCGATAATTGGCTTGGCGAAAGAAATCAAAGTAAACTCCAAACTTTTTGTCAGGAAAAGGGTGGATTGGTTTACCCTCAGTGGCAAGAAGGGGGTTAAGTTTCTTGGGGATACGGAATTCTTTCACAAAATCATTCAATTCAGATTCAGAAATTAAGGAGTATGAAATAGAGAGATTATGTTTTGATGAGATCTTCTTAGGTTCCGCCATGAGAAGAGAATAATAAAAGCGGATGGAAAAAGAAGTGAAGAAAAGAGTGCTGACCTGAGAAGAAGATACTGGTGCAAAGTGTTGCAGAAATATGTGAAGAAGATGAAATGTTATGGTAAATTTTTTTAAGGGAAAGGAAAGGTATATATATGGAAGAGTAATGAGCGGTTTCAACCAGCGGTTTTTGAGAGTCGGTTTTTGCAAGAACGGTTTTTACGGGGGTAAAAACGCAATAGATCCTTTTAAAATTTTCAAAAATTTACTTTTTCATTATGACTGATTGTGACAGGTAACTGAAAGGGTGAAAAGATTCACCACGCGTCATTAAGAGGTACTAGAAAACTGTACCATCGGTAACGTGTGTCAGTCCATGCAGGAACAGCTGGCGCATATGAAAGAAACCGTTCGAATTCGGAAATGCAAAATACTCGGAAGAGTAAATAACCTTTATATATAGAAGTAAGTCTATTAACCTCATTTACTCACTTAATAGACTTGGGGGACTTGATGAAGTAAACGATGCATTGGACGTGTTTTACACATCCGATCGTTCACTTCCAAGTCCTCCGGATATGATGTCCGTCGGAAGTGTTTGTGCAGGCCTTAGGCAAATGCGATTAAGCAGATGCGGACTAAGGAATCACGAGCGAGGCCTATAAATACCCGGCGAGAGATGTAGTTTAGAGAGACTGATTCACTTGTAAATCTCATATTTTACACATGCTTCTGTATTCTCCTTCTTCATAATATCAATAAAATTACTTCTTTTCCTTCGATCATTCTAGCTTTTCTGTTACTCTTAATCTTGATTTAGCGATCCATTGTATCCGGTGATTACTTGCTTTTTCAACTGTGTTGACCGACTGTCCCGACAACGCGCGGACAATATACAAGTGGACTCAAATATACATTGGTGATCAAATTTAGGTTTTCTATATTTATCCTAACACATATATCACATATAACATGTTATATCATGAAAAATATTGAACCGTCGTAATTATCCCATATATACGATGTAAGCTCAACGGGGCGATCTCACAAAGTCTTGTCATTCCCATCGAGACGGGAGACTTAGGACTTGTACATACGTATTACTCATGATTAATTGGACTCATAGTATGCGTACACATAGCCAAGCAATTACATGATCATACACATACATTGACATAGTTATTTATTTTCCGGGAATTATATATTTATTACATGTGAGTAAAAATCATGATGAAACCATATCATCATCTCATGTTAAGCCACATAGATTCCCAATTAGCACATTTCAAGTCATACCATGAGTTCCTAATTACATGCATGTACATCATCATACCCTAATAAGCCATTTACATGCAAATTTCACGTAAATAGTTTCTATAAATTATTCCACATGCATTTCAACATCAAGTTTGCAACTTTATAATCCCTCCTGCATCCATTTACATAAGTCATGCAACTTTATACAAGATCTAACATAAAACATGCACCTTTATTCAAGATCTAGCATGCATTACAACCAAAACCGGGTTTTTTATCATAAATCTCACGTAAATTTTATGAATTTATTGCATAACACTAGATCTACCCTAGATCTATGCATGGATCATCATTAACATCACAAAGATCATACTTTTGCTTCAAAGATGCAAATTTTATCAACATAAACCCTAGATCTACCCATGGAATCATCATATCATCATCATACAGCTCTAGATCTAACATAAAGGTTAAAGCTTGGAGCTCTTTGACAAGAAATCAAACAAGAAACACATAGCGGTGATCTACGATGAAACTATGATGAAACGGGACTTGGATCTTCAAAGAAATTTGATCCCGATGATGATTCTTGGTGCATGAACTCAAAACAAAACTTTGAAAAGAGTGTTTTTAGTCGTTTAGGGGCTCTAAAATGAGGTGATGGGGGCTAATTGTACTTAAATAGTGCAAATTAGCGTTTTTGCTGAAAAAAGCAGTCCCAAGCGTATCGCTTGGAGCCCTAGGTTCGTCTAGGCGATACGCTTGGAACCTCCGTCTGGCATCCCGTTTGACTTTTGTTGAATTTTCACGTTTTTTGATGTTTTGGTCACGATTTTCAATGATTTGGCTTTTCCTCTATTTATACTTGTTTTATTACATCGAATCCAATAAAATCAAGTATCAATATGTCATATAACAATTTATAATCAAAAATAAAATTCACGTATCAGTTCACGTAATTCACGACACATAGCAGTTCTCAGTTTATCACCAATGTTTTGAGACTCCAACTTGTGTGTGACGTTTGTGAAGTATTTTAAGGCTACTAGACTCTTCTAATACCTTAAATGACATACTACTCCCATATACGCATCTCCCATTTTGCCGGTTTTATCAGTTTTATCCATTTCAAAGGTTCGGGATCCACCCGACGGGCCAGAAGGTCACACACCCGGACCCTACTGGTCATGTGGCGCAAGCAAGGCGCATTCCAAAATTTTATTTTATTTTTTTCCTTTAATTAATCAATAAATAAATTCATTTACCAATTAAATATATGCATTGTAAAATGAACATAGAACAATAATGAAGCATACGAAATGTGAATATATAAATACACGAAATTCTCCGATGAATATTGAATCGAAAACCAAAATTACGCAAAATTCACAACGGGTCGTGTTTTTACGAAACGGTAAAATACAAATGTTACACCGTAGTTGGTCGGCTTCCATGAATACCCCGTCCAGGGGTTGGTGTCGAGGCTGGTCGCATAGGCGGGACGGTAGGTTAGGGCAGGGGTTTGCCATGCGTTTTATTGTGGTCCCCACTTTGTTTATGATTGTGGCTACCATGGTGGGGGAACCCATGCCGGTTGGGTTTATCGATAGGACACATGCTAATGAGATTTAGTATTATTGTTGCCTCCTCGTCCGCGATAGGACCCCTTCCTTGTCCGTGATAGGACCCCCTTCCACGTCCTCGATAAGTACTCCCTCTACCCCGTTGTGAATTCTGCCTTAAGGGCGGATGATGGTTTTGATTTGGAGGGTGAGAACCGGAATGTTTATTAGACCCTACTAATGGACCATCGGCAGCCTGAACGATTGTGACAGATGGAGCCGGTAGGTAGACCTGATGAGCCTTCTGTAAAGACGTGGACCGATGGATCGATTGCTAATCTAGTGATTTCGAGATTGAATCAATGACACGAAGTGTAAATACAAAGGATTTTGTATTGATTGAAAGCTTGAGAGAATGCACACAAAGAAAACACGTAGTTAACAGAAGTGAGTGAGCTGAAGTTCTTCATGAACTAAACGAGTCAACCTATTTATATTATGCAACTAACCAACTGGCGAACCAACCAACCAACCATTGGTTCGTTGCTAACCATCAAGCTAACCATTGGTTCGCTGGCCAGCTAACCATTAGTTGGGAGCTTGGTTAGTTGACATTAAGACTCAAAACAAAACTCTCTTTTAGATATAACACACGAGACACACTGTAGCATAGAATTATGCTCTAACAGACTCCCCCTTAATGTGTGATGTATCTATTCTAACTAAATCTCTAGTCTTTAATCTTTAACATTGCTGCATCAGATCTTCAACTTGAAATCTCATGTTAGAAATAGAGCTTGCACAGCTAGATCAGAACTTGATCAACTTTGAACTTTAACGATCCACTTGTAAAAGATACGTCAATCTCCCCCTTTCACCATGCTTGAATCTTGTCACACATAACCTGCAACTTTAGAAGATAAAAGTACGATTTTTTCTTTTTGACTTACCAAAAATTAATTTAATCTTGGCGCAAAACTTCTTTTTGAGAATCCAAAATATTCATTTTGAAATTTTGTTTTTGTATCAAGAGACTATCAATCGAAAACAAATTAGAAACAAAATCTTCTTAGCTTTTAGAAACTTTAGATGAAAACACACCTAAAATCTTTTTGATTTTTCAAACTTAAGCTAAAACACACCGAAAATCTTTTTGGATTTTTCTGAAATAAAAACATAAACGCAATATAGAATCTCACTCTATTTTTTATTTAAGAAAGTCACTATCTGGGATCATATTGGTCACAACGCGCTGAACTACACTTCAATTTCATTTATTGCAACATATAAGCCATGTTGATTGCAGATTTAATTTGTCCAACTTTAAACACTGGCAGAATCATACTCATAACATCTGGATATATTAAGGTATTGATTAATTTGCTTTAACCAGTGTACCCCACACTATTAGACATATTCATATATGATTCACATACTTTTCATGTGATTATACTTGTGAATTTCACAAAGTATTTTGTATTCATGATATCGTCAACTGTGTTCCATGCAAAAAGAAATAAGAACGTTAAATCGTGTACCTTAAGGTCGATCTTTCGATACACAGATAAAGCCTCGGATTTAACAAAATAAGAAAATAAAAACAAGTTGAAATTGTATAATTCAACAACAATCAGGTCGATACTTCCGTATACACAGAGAATGTCCGATGAATTATACGAAACACCAAAGAAAATAAAGCAGAACCTTAAATGAACAACTATCAGGTCGATACTCCCGTATACGCAGAGATAATCCGATCATTCAAGAAAATAAAGAAAATCAAACAAGTTTAAGTCTTTACAAAATGAACACATGTTTACACACAAAATGAACACATGTTTACACAGCGACTTCTCATTTTTTTCACATATCTTTTCTTGATATCTTGAAATATGCATCAAGATTTTGTTCACTAGGTCAAGCATCAGATTTAATGTATATCACATTTGTATACTTTCTGATTTGTCGAGCCTACCTAACACATCGAACAATGATCTTATGGCTTTTTCATTTACTTTATCCGCGAGTCAGAAACGTTAGCAAATGTACCATCATTTTCCAATGATCAATTTCTCAACTTTGATCTTTGCATTGCTTTTTCTCCCCCTAAAATGAAAAACTCTATTTTTGTATTTTTCATTTAAACAAAACAAGACACTATTTTTGGCTTTTTCACATTTTCTCCCCTTAAATATATCCAATTTGTAAAACAAATTTGAAAGAAAGAAAATTGATCGACCAACACTGACACTTTTCAGTTTTAGTTTTAAAAACACATTTTTATCAATACTTTGATGAAAACTTTTGAAAATGATTAAGACTTTGAACTACTAAATTATGCAAGTTCTTCACTATCAGCAACACGCGCATGATAGGTCTTGAAGAAACCTGTAGACACCAGATAAATCATTAGCAATTTTGGGATCGGCCGAGTCAACAGCCTCGGGTCGCCGGTGTCTTCAACATGGTCTTTGTGGATCTTGGAAACAACTCAGGGTTTCCAGATCATGGGCGATTGAAAAATTTTCAATGAACCCACAAAGTTATCAACTTGCGTCTTTGCCCAAGACGGCTTACTAGTTGATTTGAACATGGTCGGTTGTGTTTCCTCGAGAATTAGCTTAGAGCGAACCTCATAAAATTAGGTATCGGGTTCGTCTATTGAATCATCATAGCCACCTCGTCAAACGCTTTAGTGAGACCGTTAGTTGCCTGCAAAACAAGTTGATTATCTATGAGGATAGATTCAACATTGGCAAGTTGATCCGAGAGAAGCTTTAGAGCTTGACAATCCGACTTTTCAGGTCATTTTCTAGACATTAACTGAACGTAAACCGTATTAAATATTGTGTGAACATTTATGTGCTTATCTGCGTTGACCTTAGCAATTAAGGTTTTGTGTGATCAATCACTACGAGCATGCACTTAAGTCTAGACATTTGATATTCTGTGATTTTACGTTATGATTTCATGTGAACATCTTATCATTTTATGTGGCAACGTGTCACATAATTATTTGAAATATTTATGATTGTATGTGGATTAATCATATATTTAAAATAAATAATTGTGGATTAATATTCATGATTTTATGTAACAATCTAAGGTTTATATATATATATATATATATATATATATATATATATATATATATATATATATATATATATATATATATATATATATATATATATATATATATATATATATATATATATATATATATATATATATATATATATATATATATATATATATATAGAGAGAGAGAGAGAGAGAGAGAGAGAGAGAGAGAGAGAGAGAGAGAGAGAGAGAGAGAGAGAGAGAGAGAGAGAGAGAGAGAGAGAGAGAGAGAGAGAGAGAGAGAGAGAGAGAGAGAGAGAGAGAGGCACATGTGCACCACACAAAAAATATTTAAAAAAAATAAAAAAAGCGTTAAGTTTTTTTAAACTTTTATAGGATTAAAGATAATATAATTTTAAGACTTTTGGTGCAATTTTTTTTTAAAAAATATTAACGTATGAAAAAGTTATGTAGGTTTTGAGATTTGTTTACGCATTTCTCACAAAAAAGGGTGTTTTCGCATGATCCTTCCCCTATATATATATATATATATATATATATATATAGGGAGAGGATCATTTGAGAACCAATTTGATTTGAGAACTAAAAAGAACTAATTTGAGCCACAAGTTTATTACATGTATCCCCCTCCCATGAATTGTAGTGGTCCCCCTGAAATTTGTGGTTGAGATTTAGTTCTCAAAAGTTCTCAAAATAAAAAGTTCTCATTTTAACCTAACCCTATATATATATATATATATATATATATATATATATATATATATATATATATACATATATATATATACATATATATATATATACATATAAACGTCAACGTTGGAGATGCATTGATATATATATACTCGTCCGAGCATTTCTTATATTTTCTCGTTAACTTTATATAAACGTTGGGGGGCCAACCTTGTCAACTTTTAAACTCCATTTCTTTAATAAAACATAGAGGGACTCATTCTGCCATTCTCCCATAGTTATTATTAAATCTCATTTACTACAATTAAGGTCGGCGAGCAAATGGTCGACGGTTCCCCCTGTGCGTAACCGAGCATCATCATCACTCCTCCATCGATTTTGTTTGTACCATCAATTGATTTCAATGATATCAAATATCATTTGCATAAGACTCACAAGACATAATCCTCATTCTCACCCACTCTCTCTCGCAATCCCCTCTGTTCTCTCCCTCGCTCTATCTATTTGTGTTAGAAAGTTTTTTTTTTCCGGTGAACTCAGAATCCCGATCAACCACTGCACCATCGACCTCCATTCAACCACCATTGAACTCGCCTCTCAAAACCGAGCAAGCAGTGATCGCCTCTCAAAGTTTCGGGTTTCGTTTCGGTGTCTAAAACTCGTTGTATCGCATCTTCGACTCAAGGTAACGACTCCTTAATGTTATTCGCAGCCTTTTATGAGCTTATTTTATGTTTCGCGATTTTCCGGTCGCCGGAAAATATCTCCGGCGACATTAGGGTTCTGGGGTTAGAAGATGACACGCGACAGATACTTAATAAATAAAATAAAAGTCGGGTTTATTACCAGACGCCAAACTGGCACGATTGGTCTGGGCGCTGGTTTTGTCTGCTGGAGGCGCGGGTTCGAGTCCCGGCCTCACCATTTTTTATCCTTTATTTTTTCTGGGCTTGATTTCTGGTCACTGAGAGTATACAAAAGGTTTACAGACGAGTTCTTAACGCAATTGGGCCGCTGGCCGGATGGCCGAGACTCCCCTGTTGGTCCAGGAGGCACAATTGAACTTGTCGAGCTTCAGTAACTGGATAGCTAGTTTAACTAGTCAAACGTGCACTGATTTCTTAAAAATAGCCTAGCTAGCTATTGATATATTATCTGGATTTTACTGAACTGTTAAACTGATGAACTGATTAAACCTGTGAACTCACCAACCTTTGTGTTGACACTATTTAGCATGTTATTTCTCAGGTCGCTAAACTGGATTGTCTGCCACGAGCTAGGATGCACCACATAAGGATTATTATTGTCATGCATGCATCATAGACTTTAATATTTTTCAAACTCATTAACTTTTGGTTTGCGCATGTTTTGGCGCTTGAACAATTATTACAACTTTTGTCGTTTACGCTTCCGCATTTAAAAACGCATTTACTTTGGTTTTACTTTTAGATTGCATATAGACTGTTCGTATGGCTAATGTGTTCGATCCTGGTTTGTCACGCTCCCTGCGGCGCGTTGTCGCGCGTGGGATTTTTGGGGGTGTGACAGATTGGTATCAGAGCCATTGGTTATAGTGAACTAGGTTTGCATTAGTAGACCGACTATAGCCTTAGACACAACTTAGTCATACACTCGAACACACACACTAGTATGTGACTATCAGACTATGTGTTACTTGTACTTATATATGCATATATATGGTATATATGCAGACATGGCTGGCTGGATATCCGCTTCCATATCATCCTCATCATCATCATCCCCATCCGTCACCAGTAGGCGGGTTACTTCGGATCCTACTACCCCGACTCATGGTGTTCGGAGGATAACTTCCGAGGGCCACGTATATGGAGAACCAAATGTCGTTCGTGGAAGAGACAAAGGCAACTGGAACTGGTACGAGTCACTTGTGGCTAGTTGGGTTCATCGGGAACAAGTGCCACCTACTCCAACAGAGCCGTCGTCAACTCGGTTCTTTCTACCCCAACTGCCATATGCCATTGAAAGAGTCGTCGCGGCAATGGTCTCTATGTTTGACTGCGCGCTCAGGGACATTAGGAAGCTATTTGATATGGTCACAGAACTGCAGGATAATGGGGCCAACACCAGTCTGGGAGTTGCTATCCTTAAGGAAGACTTGGAAGGGACTAATGCACGCCAGGCCGAGCATCAAGTGACACTGAGTGACACATATTATCAGGTGAATCATCTCACAGAGCTGGTTGAGGCACTCACGTCTCGAGTTGCTGAACTTGAGTTGGCCAGGGAGGCTGCGCCTCCGGCTCCGGCAGAACCTGTTGAAGAACCCATTATGGAGGATCCCGAGGAAGAACCTGAGGAGGATCCCGAGGAAGAACCTGAAGAGGATCCCGAGGAGGAACCGGAGGAGGAGATGCCTGATGCATCTAGTGATCATGATAGCACTTTAGTTATTTGTTTTCACTTTTGTTTTGTTTGCTTGTTTGTTTTATCGGGAGGATGTTCCCAAGACTATGCATTTTGAATTTTGAATTTCTGTTGGATAATTTGTGAACGAGTTGCATTTTATTTGAAATGGGATTTACTATTTAATATGTGATTGTCTCTTGTGAAGTAATTTATTACTTATGTGATGGATGTTGTGATTCATATTATATCTTATTCTCATTTTGGGTAATTGTGAATTGAAGATAATGGCAGACGGAAATGTACCAAACATGACACCGGCTGAATTGGCTGCACTGATCAACCAACATGTGGCGGATGCCTTAGCGGCACATGTCCAAGGTGCAGGCAATGCAGGGCCACCCCAAGGTAACACAAAATTCGTGTTTTGTTGTTTGATATGATCACATGTATTGGTAATCTGTGATTGAATGGTTATATGAATGTATGTACAGGTAATGGTACATTTAAAACTTTCATGGACTGTAAGCCTAATCAGTTCAAAGGGACTGAAGGAGCTGTTAGCCTACTCCACTGGATTGAAAAAGTTGAATCTGCTTTTGAAATGTGCAACTGTCCTGAGGCTAGCAAAGTGAAATTTGCCACGGGTACTTTGGAAGGACCGGCTCTCACCTGGTGGAAGACTGAGGTGCAGATGCTGGGGATTGAAGAAGCTAATGTCGTGCCTTGGGCCGAGTTCAAAGAGTTGCTACAAGAAGAGTATTGTCCACGGGACGAGATCCAGAAATTGGAAACTGAGTTGTATAACCTCAAGATGGAGGAGTCAGAAATTGAAGCTTACACTACTCGTTCAAATTCTCTTGCGAATTTGTGTCCTAGAATCGCCACACCTGCTTACCGAAGAATCGAGCTGTATATCAAGGGTTTAGTGCCCCAAATCCAGGGAATGGTGACTGCTTCAAACCCTGTGACCATTCGTGATGCTGTAAGGATTGCCAATAGGCTCACAAATCAAGCAGTTGACCAAGGAGTCTTACCTCCTAGAAAAGGAACTTCTGGAGCCTCTGACAACAAAAGAAAGTGGGATAATTCTGGGAATCAGTCTGGAAATAAGTCTTCCAACCATCAGAACCATCAAAACCAGAACCGCAGATTCAACAATTCTAGAAATTTCTCATCCAATTCTCAGAAGCAGAGTAATCAGAATCAAGGACAACAGGGTTATGTAGGTGATGATATATTATAGGTGTCGGATGTGATACACATCCGACACCACCAAGATTAAGTCCCTTTCTGTCTTAAAGCTGTTTCAGAACAGGAATGGAAAGGCTCAGTTGGAGGATGGTACTTAAAGGCTGGCACTTGCGGAGCAAGTGACGGATGTGCTTAACCGGAAGAGTGAGAGCTGAAGGTTCCTATAAATAGGGCGTTTTAGGACAGAATAGGGGGTTGCATTTTCTTACACCTTTACTATGTGTAATCGCATGTGACATTTCTAATAAAGTTCTCTCTACTTTTCCAATTGATTCTCTTGTTCTTATTTCAAACTTCGATCTTCATTTAGCTTGTTACAACATTATAATCCGAGGAATATTTGTTTCTTCAGTTGTCACACCCCCAATTTCCACCTAACGGAGTTTAACCGCGTGGGGGTATGATCCAGACCAGGATCCCAGACTTTAGTTACAACCAAACCATAACAGAGTTTATAGGCAAATCATAAAGTTTAAGTTACAGTCCAAAATAGTAAGTTTAACAGTTCAGCGGAAGCATAAAATAAGTTTGCAGTTATGGTGTTACAAAACGATGGATTTGAATATTTGAAATTCCGAGTTTTTCAAAAGGTATCCATAGGTAGTACTGCCACCACTGGTGCCGTCCATGATCCACCTAACGACCTGAAAAGAAATCAACAATCAAGTGTCAGCCAAGGCTGGTGAGTTCACTAAAGCAGTCTACCCGTCACAAGTAGACCTAATGTTTATGAATAAAGACAGGTAAAACACAATCAATATCATAAGACCAGTAAAATTCCATATCGTAGGTAGCTAGCCTATAGTTATGTACACCTGAATTGTTCGTAACCGAAGCTGACAATGTTTTGATAGGGAATTCCTATGAACCTTGCCTTCCCGTGTCTTGAAGGATCACGGAGGGTAGGCTAACATTGATCTCAGTCCGACCGCCAGTCGGGAGGGTGCATCACTGTGCACCGCTGAGCGGGGGTGTCAATCCCCAGTAGTACTACTCAATATTACCTCGCTATTGTATATTAACGGCCCGAAAGTAAGGACTTTTTATAAATAAAGTTCAATTCAGTGAAACATATGATATTATGTCGGAAATTTACCCAGTAAGAAATACCCTTACCGTTTGGGTCACCATCCTTACCGGATGCAACCACCTGCGCGTTATCGTCCCTGAATGGGCATAACAATAATATAAATGAACTCACCTTAGGGGGCACTGGTACACAGCAAAAGATTCAACAAGTCGGTCACACACAACCTGTTTGGGTAAATATGGCCTAAACGGGTTAGGAGGTGTCGCGAGGACGAAAATAGCAATCTTAGCACCTAAACATGTTTCATGTAGTCACACAAGTCATATAATGCATACACAGGTTTCAGATTGAGAGAAATTCAAAGAATTGCCATTTTGGTCAAAGTTGACTCAGAAAGTCAACTTCAACACTCAAACTAGTGGCATAGTCAAAATCTACATACTTAGGAGTTAGGATCTCAACTTTTGCAGGCTTAAACTACATGTTAAACATGACTTGTTGCAAAAAGAATCAATCAAAAACATCGAATAACGAAGAAGTTATGCACATTGCAAGTTGACCCATTTGGCACATAGTTAACTAGTTCATGAAAATTTGAAATTGGCATAACTCACTCAATTTTTGGGTTTTAAACCTCAAATGCTCCAGATCCTATATTTAATATGTGTACATCAATTTCAAATAGCAAACACCCCAACATAATAAGGTTTACATGTCCGACCCGTTAGAAAAGTCTACTTTTTAAAATTCCAAACAGCTTTGAGTACCTGTTTTGCAGCAGCAGTTTGGGTGACCAAACGAAGGTTTTAGAAGGCGTATAAATAGCCGTTTTAAAGCTAAGACATCCTAGTTTATCACCCAACAAGAATCAATCATGTTCGATCAAAAATGAGCAAGTTATGGCTATTGAAAGTTGACCAAAAATCAGTTTTGTTGCAGAAGGTCAAAGTAGGCAAATTGAATTTGATTAATCCATAATTTGATCAAAGCTTGGAGTTTGTTTACCAAAACCTCCAGATCTTAGTTTTAATATATAAACATCAATTCCCAGTTGCAAACGCACCATTAAAACAAGGTTTACATGCCCAACCAATTTGCAAAGTCCACTTTTCACAGAAAATGACAGCTTTGAGTACCCAACTTGTAGCTGTGTTTTGGGTGACCAAACGGAGGTGTTAGAAAATGTGCGAGTAGCCCATTTAAAGCTAAGACATGGAACTTTACTACGGCGAAAGAATCAACTGATTTCGATAAAAATTGAGTAAGTTATGACCTCTGCAAGTCGGCCTAAAAATCTGGCCGAATCTGTCCAAAATCTAATGGTTGTGTAAATTGCATTTTTGCGGTTTTGGCCAATCTTTTGCTCGTTTAACTTCATGTAAAGACTTGTAACACATTAGGTATCATATTATCATGCATTCCTAGTTGTCATAACAATCATACAACAATCATAGCAAAAATCAAGCATGTCACTTGCATATAAGCACATATTCTTCAATTTCAAGTCCTCCTATACCCAAATTCTTCAAGAACACTTCTAACCATGTAACCACATCAAAATCACAGCCATTATACCCTAACAAATCTGTCCAAAATCATAAACCTTATTGTCTTAACATAAAACATGATTCAAGTGTGATTTCACACTCCAAATAACACATAAACACAAGGTAATAACTTGCATTCAACCAATTTCAAGTTATGGAATTCTAGGGCTTACAAGATGAAGAGAGGGGGGCGGATTTGTGGAGATGAGACGAGATTGAAGCTTCTCCTAGTATTCTTGAACCTTGCTTGAGCTTAGGAACCTTGAATCTTGCTTGTTTGATGTTGGATTTCAAGAAAATCAAGAGTGTGTGTGTTTGTGTGTGAAACCGTAAGAAGAGAGGGAGAGAAGAGAATGAGCGTGAAAGGGGAGGGGAATGGGGGTTTGGGCAGATTTTAGGTTTAGGTCAATTACAACTTTGGTCCCTCAAGTTCCCTTTTAAGCACATAATGTCCACAACTCAAGTAAATGGGTTTTTTTTAACACCAAAACTTATAAAATAAAATTACTAGAAATGTTTCTAAATGTTTTTAACTTATTTAACATGTAATGTTTAGTCGGGATAAGTATATTCATTATTTATTCATAAAAATTCCAATTTACGCACGAAGTCTGGTTTCGCATAAAAATGTAAACTTTTACAAAGAACACATAAGGTCACGAAATAAATTCACGAAACAAGTTATTAAAATTAATTAGCAAATAAACATCATCACATCTGCAGTTATTCAAATAACGGGTCTCGGGTTCGCTAACGGAACTAACGGAACTAACGGAAAAGTTAACGGAGTTAACTTGGGAAGTGGCAATTGTCACAGCCTCCCCATGTTAAAGAATTTTCGTCCCGAAAATTTTCGTGGTGCTAACCGTTTCGCGGATCGTTATGAGAGAGTTCAAGTTCTCTGTTCCAAGGGGAATGACGGTCGGTATAAGAATAAAAAGCATCGAATGAACATTTCACATGAGCGTACAAAAAGTGATTTTCTATAACAAACGTTTCCATGAGTGAGTTGAATCGTATCGCATGGTTAGGTTTAACAAATGTCAAGATGACGCCATATTCGAAATCGAAATATTTAATGCGACGAAGTGATCATATCTCCGAGTAGCCTTCAGCTATAGTATCCAGTAAGATAACAAAAAGTATTGTGTCAAATGACACGGTAGAGGCAAGAAGTGCTGCAAAAAGGTTCGAATGTTAACGTATCTGGAGGGTGGGTATGCGTCCTTGAATTTGGCTAAGGTTGGGTGATTCTTACAGTTCGTAAAAAGGGTATAGTCAGATGATGCTACAGGACATCACGGTACCAATAGCATGGCGAGTGAATGTGGTAATCTGATAAAGAAGTGCTCTGCTTCACCAAGCCGGTGACAATTTAGGCGTACGCGAGGTCAACGAGTAGTGGTATGTCAGAAATGCAATAACTAGAGGGTTGATTGAAATATTTCACCAATTTCCATGGTGAACCAAGACGAGTATGGATCTGGGACGAGTAAACGTTGATAAGGGTCTTGAAAAAGTCACGGGGTTGTTCCAAAGAACATGTGATTTGTCTTTTATAATACAAAACTTGAGTTGTTAAGACATTGCTGTTCATCCGGGTCAAAATCTACATTTGACCCTTAACGGTTCCTCTCAATTTAGAGGGTTTGGAAAGTAAGTTTTTATTTGACTAGACTGTGTATGTCACTTCTAGTGAAAAAAATATATATATATAAGTGACACGCGGAATTATGAAGGGAGTCACATGAATTTGTTTTACTGTGGGCACAGTCCCATTAGACCAAGTTCTCAAAATAAAATTTCTGTGTATGACTTGAAAGTAAAACTGTGGTTCAGCACTGGTCTCACCTTTCACATGTCGCTAGTGCTTATGTATAGGGTGTACCGCAGCTAACCCACCACACTACCAGCACATTGAAGGTGCACCAGTTACCTTGCCATTTCTAGTTATTAGCCCAAAACTCACTGAATAACATTCATGAAAATAAGGAACCTTACGTTTTCCCAAATATATTTGAGTTAAAGGGTAGTGAAGGATTAGAAAGCACAATGTGACGTATGCAAAATCTGAATTTTTATGACAAAGAGACTTTTCTGCGTGTTTGGTCAACGGGGTGTTCACCGTGGATTGTCGAGAGTTTAGTAAGTGCAATGCGAACATCAATATGGTTTGTACTTTCTGCAGTGGGTTGAAGAGGTAAAGCAATCCATTAGGTTGGCGTTGAAACTGGGGTTCGCCTTCAAAGGATACATCATTACGCATAGCACCCATCGGTAGAGATTTAAAACAATGGCGACGTTCCCATGAATCGAAGAGTTCTGTACAGACGCATGAATAAAATCAGGCATGGGAATAACAAGTTTAAGAGGAAGAACGTGGTAGCAAGCGTATGGTAGTCGCAACTGTGCCTATCTAATAATCATCCAACAAGTTTGACGCGGATTTGAGAAAAGAATTGGAGTTAACCAACATCTATGCGAAGGTGTTAACAGTTGTACCGTCTAGTAGTGTAAATACCGTATAGGAACGTCAGGTTGTACCGGTTCTCAAGAGTAAGTAAAGGTGAAAACGTGCAATAAAAGCGGGTTTCGGAAACATCGAGCGTTGACGCATTCAACGTAATACATGGCTTTTCATGTATGTAAGTATGAACTGTAGTTAAGGTTTCGCGAGGCCTACTGTAGATCGAAGGGTCGCGTTATATATATAAGGCATAAAAACGTCGGTTACTCGGGTCACTTTCAGTGATCCACGGGTAGCTTATCGCATAAGCTATTGATTTCGATTGTGTTTTCGTTTAACCGGAAGTCAAACTACTTCCTTATGCATGTTTTCAAAAGTTTGAGTCGATCATCCGATCAGTCAACATTTGCTATGAAGCAGGGGTTACAAATGAAAACTTCCTGGGAAAGAAGGGATGAAAACAATGTATCTATGTTTTTGCAGTTTATCTATCGTCTTGTAATCGATGTGGTGAAAATCGTTCCGGGCATACCGCTGCCTATTGGTTGTTGTTGATGTTTGTCGTGCAGGAGTACACGGCGGTAAAATAACGAGTTAGTGCCATCAGCGTGATTATGTAGCCACAATGGCTCAAGGCTTGGAGTCCATCCAAATCACGAGAGATAATAAAAGGAAAAGTTCACTCACTATCAAGTTTACAGATGAATCGAGTGTTGAAGACAAAACAGATCGTACGGATTCAGGAAGTTTACACCACTCCGTTGGGTGAAATTGTATTTGTAGTAAGGTATAAAGTGTGGGAGATCATAACGCGAATGTTAACAACAAATTTTGACTCGTACAGACGTACCACGGGTTACTAGACAAGGGAGGAAACTTCACAATATTTTCTCCGCCGAAAGATTGGTTACAATGATTGAGGCGTAATTGTCCATTCAAGATGTCTGGGTTTTCATCAGGTTAGCGTTTATGGAGTTGTTTCACATTTGTGAGAGCTTGAAGAATGGTTATAGCGGTTAATGTCACAGGAGTGGATTTAGGATTACGAATAAATTAGAATCAGTTAAAAGTTAAACCACGGATTGCTCGTTGCGAGGGGAGACCTCGTCATCGGACGGTGAGAGTAATACGGTGTCTTACCGGGGTTATCATTTGCACAAGAGTTGTAAAGGAGTTGGTAGGTTGGAAGCCATATCTAGAAGGGATAAGATCATGTGCGATAGAGAAATGAACATTGATAGATGACCTTAACCATACGGTTGAGTCCCTCATACTTGACAATCGTTGTTATGAGGTTTTTGAAATGAAGGGTCGTATCCAGCGGGTTGCCGAGCAAAATTTCCCAGGGCTTCCATACACTGCAAATTACATTTACGTGTGCACCCGTAACGGTAATTTACCTTGTATGGTCACGCTAGTTCCTCTTACTTTAGCTACCAGATTTAGTGAGGTAGTATGTGGTTTCCATGGGGTGAGTGTTAAGGATGTGGTCACTAACTCAAAGTTAACCGACCGGGATTTGCCAAGGAGATAGGTTTTGAGAATAAACAGCTCACTCAATTCCAAAATTTTCCGTTGGTACGATTGGATAAGCAAATGGTTTAACAGGAGTTTGGATAAGGCACGCTACAACGTCCCAACTTAACCTAGAGCTTTCACACATATGCATATATACAAAGAGGGAGAATATCACATTCTCACGGAACTATCACACAACAGCTATGCGATTAAAATGCAAGGTCTAAACTGACCAAGGAAAAAGGGGTGTCGGTATTCTAGGGTAACAATCACAGTTACAAGCATCCCATGAGAAATCATCTGGTTTCATACAATGTTGCCCTATGCGAGGCTAAACAGCGTTCTTTACTAACGCACTACGATAAAGGTACTCTCGGTATGTGTTAATGGGTGTCTTACCCGAAGAGGGTCTACTACGACTCCTGTTTATGTTATAAGAGAGCATGACCAGTTAAGCTGAGAATATGTTGGATCATTGTCTTAGAGTCTAGATTACCATGATCTAGGCCTGAAAGTAATCCTACCAAGGTTGTTAAGAATAAACAATGTTGTTAAGGGTTAAACAAGTCCGCTAAGGATATATCAAGTTCGCTAGGAGTAAAAGCTTCAGGTTCGCTAACAGAAGTTTGCTAAGAAGAGTTCAAGTCCGCTAAAGGCAAAATGAAGTTCGCTAAGAAGGAATGTAACAAGTACGCTAAGCTTTATACTTAGTAAAATTTTTCTAACTCAAAAATTT
Organism: Deinandra increscens subsp. villosa; assembly: GCA_039602395.1. Lineage (NCBI taxonomy): Eukaryota > Viridiplantae > Streptophyta > Magnoliopsida > Asterales > Asteraceae > Deinandra > Deinandra increscens. The sequence continues at coordinate 58,983,331 of JBCNJP010000027.1, forward strand.
TCCAAAATGCCTAAGTCTCGGGAATAAAAAAAATTTCTACCACAATTGGGTTCCTATACCAACACAGGATAGGAATTTTAAATGAGGATCACCTTTGGCACACGGGGCAGTACTTTTGAGAAGTGTTGTAGCTGAAGTTTTCAAAATAGTTACAGTTCAGAAATTTTTAGTTTTCCTTAAAAATGTTCTGATTCGCTGTAACCGAGGGCTCTGATACCAATCTGTCACACCCCCAATTTCCACCTAACGGAGTTTAACCGCGTGGGGGTATGATCCAGACCAGGATCCCAGACTTTAGTTACAACCAAACCATAACAGAGTTTATAGGCAAATCATAAAGTTTAAGTTACAGTCCAAAATAGTAAGTTTAACAGTTCAGCGGAAGCATAAAATAAGTTTGCAGTTATGGTGTTACAAAACGATGGATTTGAATATTTGAAATTCCGAGTTTTTCAAAAGGTATCCATAGGTAGTACTGCCACCACTGGTGCCGTCCATGATCCACCTAACGACCTGAAAAGAAATCAACAATCAAGTGTCAGCCAAGGCTGGTGAGTTCACTAAAGCAGTCTACCCGTCACAAGTAGACCTAATGTTTATGAATAAAGACAGGTAAAACACAATCAATATCATAAGACCAGTAAAATTCCATATCGTAGGTAGCTAGCCTATAGTTATGTACACCTGAATTGTTCGTAACCGAAGCTGACAATGTTTTGATAGGGAATTCCTATGAACCTTGCCTTCCCGTGTCTTGAAGGATCACGGAGGGTAGGCTAACATTGGTCTCAGTCCGACCGCCAGTCGGGAGGGTGCATCCTGTGCACCGCTGAGCGGGGGTGTCAATCCCCAGTAGTACTACTCAATATTACCTCGCTATTGTATATTAACGGCCCGAAAGTAAGGACTTTTTATAAATAAAGTTCAATTCAGTGAAACATATGATATTATGTCGGAAATTTACCCAGTAAGAAATACCCTTACCGTTTGGGTCACCATCCTTACCGGATGCAACCACCTGCGCGTTATCGTCCCTGAATGGGCATAACAATAATATAAATGAACTCACCTTAGGGGGCACTGGTACACAGCAAAAGATTCAACAAGTCGGTCACACACAACCTGTTTGGGTAAATATGGCCTAAACGGGTTAGGAGGTGTCGCGAGGACGAAAATAGCAATCTTAGCACCTAAACATGTTTCATGTAGTCACACAAGTCATATAATGCATACACAGGTTTCAGATTGAGAGAAATTCAAAGAATTGCCATTTTGGTCAAAGTTGACTCAGAAAGTCAACTTCAACACTCAAACTAGTGGCATAGTCAAAATCTACATACTTAGGAGTTAGGATCTCAACTTTTGCAGGCTTAAACTACATGTTAAACATGACTTGTTGCAAAAAGAATCAATCAAAAACATCGAATAACGAAGAAGTTATGCACATTGCAAGTTGACCCATTTGGCACATAGTTAACTAGTTCATGAAAATTTGAAATTGGCATAACTCACTCAATTTTTGGGTTTTAAACCTCAAATGCTCCAGATCCTATATTTAATATGTGTACATCAATTTCAAATAGCAAACACCCCAACATAATAAGGTTTACATGTCCGACCCGTTAGAAAAGTCTACTTTTTAAAATTCCAAACAGCTTTGAGTACCTGTTTTGCAGCAGCAGTTTGGGTGACCAAACGAAGGTTTTAGAAGGCGTATAAATAGCCGTTTTAAAGCTAAGACATCCTAGTTTATCACCCAACAAGAATCAATCATGTTCGATCAAAAATGAGCAAGTTATGGCTATTGAAAGTTGACCAAAAATCAGTTTTGTTGCAGAAGGTCAAAGTAGGCAAATTGAATTTGATTAATCCATAATTTGATCAAAGCTTGGAGTTTGTTTACCAAAACCTCCAGATCTTAGTTTTAATATATAAACATCAATTCCCAGTTGCAAACGCACCATTAAAACAAGGTTTACATGCCCAACCAATTTGCAAAGTCCACTTTTCACAGAAAATGACAGCTTTGAGTACCCAACTTGTAGCTGTGTTTTGGGTGACCAAACGGAGGTGTTAGAAAATGTGCGAGTAGCCCATTTAAATCTAAGACATGGAACTTTACTACGGCGAAAGAATCAACTGATTTCGATAAAAATTGAGTAAGTTATGACCTCTGCAAGTCGGCCTAAAAATCTGGCCGAATCTGTCCAAAATCTAATGGTTGTGTAAATTGCATTTTTGCGGTTTTGGCCAATCTTTTGCTCGTTTAACTTCATGTAAAGACTTGTAACACATTAGGTATCATATTATCATGCATTCCTAGTTGTCATAACAATCATACAACAATCATAGCAAAAATCAAGCATGTCACTTGCATATAAGCACATATTCTTCAATTTCAAGTCCTCCTATACCCAAATTCTTCAAGAACACTTCTAACCATGTAACCACATCAAAATCACAGCCATTATACCCTAA
>JBCNJP010000027.1:58986308-59042914 GCA_039602395.1 Deinandra increscens subsp. villosa
GCCGGTCAGTCTAAGTTACCTATAAATAGGTAGCTTGTGTAGAATGTAGAAAACTCTTGATATATTCTACACTTCTGTGTGTGTTTCTGTGTGTGTGCTCTCAAGGCTTATTAATACAAATTCCATTTGTATTTACTTGTTTGATCTTATCTTCATCTCATTATCACGTGATTAGCAAACGATCCATCGCTCCATGGTTATACATTTCTTTAAAAATCTCTAAACATTTGGTGAAGACTTATGTTATATATCATTTACATATGTAATCAATTTGATTCCTTAAATTGTTGGATATAAAAATTTACATATGTGAATTCAAGTTAGATCTCCATATATTACTTGAATTTATATATGTAAATTACTTGTGCTACATTCGTAAGTAATTTATATATATAAATTACTTGTGCTACATTCGTGAATTTACACATTTTTTATATGTTGTTGTAGTTGTTACTTAAAAGTTAATAAAATATATTGTTATTTTTTTGGTATATCTGTCTAGATAATTTACATACGTATAATGGTGTGAGCATAATGTTTAATAGCATTAATACTTTTTTTTACATACATACAATTCATATCTTGAAAATTAAAAAGTCTTGAACTTGAAAAAGTTGAATATATAATAATAGTTTGGAATTGAAAAAGTTTGAGAGAAAATATATTTGTGTCATGTTTGGTGTCTTGGGAGTTGAAAAAGTTGGAGAGAGAAAATGATTTTTATCTTGGGAGTTGAAAAGGGTGTAGAGAAATTATGGGTGAGATTACTAACTTAACCTTTTAGGTATTAAACACTGGATTAAAAATCAAAAATAAAAAAGAAAATGTCAAAAATTAATCTCAACAATTGATGGAAAAGATCTAAGGCTATAAAATAGTTTCAAAGTTTTCACAACTCAAGAAGGTTTTCATTATATCCATTCCCTATATATATATATATATATATATATATATATATATATATATATATATATATATAGGGTAAGGATCATGTAAAAACCACATCTTTTTGCGAAAACCTAAAAACTAATACTAAAACCTTCATAACTTTTTCATACGATCATATTTTTCTATGAAACTTGCACCAAAAATCTTAAAATTCTATTGTCTTTGATTCTGGAAAAGAAATTGATATTTCGAAGAAAAAAAAATTAGTGCACATGTGTATTATTAGTGCACATGTGCACCATTTTCATTAGTACTACACAAATGAGAATTGTCATGCGAAAACATATTGTTTAGGTTAAAAACATTTAAAAAAACTAAAATATTAATAGAACTAATGATAATTCTACATATGCACTATAACTATTAGTTATAGTGCACATGTGTAGCATAAAATTTAAAAAAATTTAAAACGTTAAATATATTTTCAGAGTTAAAGATAACACAATTATAAGATTTATGGTGCAATTTCTCTTTTAAAATATTAATGTATACGACACGTATAAAGTGCTTTTTTATTAGTGCACATGTGCACTAATAAAAAACCACGAAAAAATAACAAAATTATAACGTATTTGATGCGATTTTTCTAAAAAAAACATTAACGCATACTATATGTATGAGTTTTATTATTAGTGCACATGTGCACTAATAAAAAAAAACGAGACGTTAAAGTTTTTTTTTAATTTTTTCCAGAATTAAAGAACTCATAATTCTAAGGTTTTTGGTGCAATTTTTTTTTAAAAAATATGATCGTATGAAAAAGTTATGAAGGTTTTAGTATTAGTTTTTAGGTTTTCGCAAAAAGATGTGGCCCCAAAATGTGTAACTCTGGGCGTATCGCCCGGATTGTAATTCTCGGCCGCTTCTCTGAACTTTAGGGCGTACCGCCCTGGCTTCTTCACTTCTGGGCGTACCGCCCACATCTGGATCTCAGGAACTTTCTTCAATTTCTTCTAAGTCTTCACTCGTTCCCGCTCGATTCTCGATCCCTGTACCAGCAGCTTCCAATTCTTCATAGAACTCCATTCTTAGCTCATTAAACTCATGGTACCTCACAACACAAAAACCCGTGAAAATGCGACATAATCCAATCATTATTATAACTAAATATAGCAAAATAAGCACAATAATGACGACACATTGGACTAACATCAATCATCTCCCTATATATATATATATATAGGGTTAGGTTCAAATGAGAACTTTTTATTTTGAGAACTTTTGAGAACTAAATCTCAACCACAAATTTCAGGGGGGGACCACTACAATTCATGGGAGGGGGGATACATGTAATAAACATGTGGCTCAAATTAGTTCTTTTTAGTTCTCAAATCAAAATTGGTTCTCAAATGATCATCTCCCTATATATATATATATATATATATATATATATATATATATATATATATATATATATATATAGGGGAGAGTTCATTGTAGACCCCTTAAAAAGTGTAGACCCGTAGACCCTTGTTTTAACCGTTAGATCTGGATCAAGCGATTTTTATTGATGAGGAGTACGATTGTAAAAAACCAACCCTAAAATCCTAAAAATATATTGAAAGGTCGTCTGATCCTCTTTCATTTGAAACAAACTTATCGGAGATCCATCAAAGAACGCAACGATAATTTCTCAAATCCATCGAAAACGCAGCGATGCTTTCCCCAAATCCATCGAAGATTAATAGGAGATCCGATCAGACACAACGGGGAACCACCGCCTAATGGATTCAGATCAAGTAGTATATTCAGAAACGGCGAAGAGAAAAGGTAATCAAATTCCTATTCAGATTTCTTAAACCTTAATTAAAACTCACAACACTTTAATAGGTTAGAAATTGTGTGTGTATATATATGCAATTTGAAACTCAAATCGAGTGTAGATTTTGACACTATTTTGTACTTCGGAAAATGTTGTTTTACCTAATCAAAAAGGAATCCAGGCTTGATTTTAAGGTTAATTCATAACGGATGAAGTAGATCCTTATAGCTCTATTTAATAGATGATTCATGAGTTAAATATGTTCTTATGGCTTTTGTGATCTTTGCTTTGTTATAGGGTTCTGGCGGATGTGTAGATGTTGTATCAGCAACTATTGAGACCTTGGAGGTATGACAGTATTCACTTTGTGATGATGTTTGTTTGCATATCTGGAAAGTAGCATTTTAAATATTAATGTTTTCTTCTGTTCATACTTGGGGGTTTTGGTCTTTTCTAGAGTGTGTTTATTCTTGTGATAAGCAGTCTTCTTTTAGTTGAATTCGTTGTTTTGTATTGTATCTGTATTAATGCCTGATTATGAATTAAACTCTTTGGTAATAGTTTATAAAGTTGTTTAAGATTAAAATTTGTTTAAATGCTTATGAGTTTTAGATTTCTCAAACCGTAGTTAAAACTCACTAAGTTGTGATATAACAAAATGTACACCATGTCTAGTGATCACATTTAGATGAAGACCTAGAAAATGTCTGATCAGGTTATTGTGAATTTTTCATTTGCAGTGAGTTTTAGTCTTACTAGGCATCATTGCGGATATAATTTTCTCATCGAGTTTTAATAAGCAATATATTTATGTCTGATCAGGTTTTTGTGAGTTTTTCATTTGCAGTGGTTATTAAACGGTTCGGTTGCCGGTTAAAAAACCGGTTCGGTTCAATTAACCGGATTTTTTAGCACCTCTAGCTAGCATGTTGACTTTTTGTTTACTTAATATAATGTGTTAACAAATTACATAACAAATGTTTTAATAAGCAATATATTTATGTTCATGTTAAGTTCCAAAACTCATTGTTGAGTTTACCTTCAAGTTTTATTTGAATCTTAACATGAATATCAATAATATATGCTCTAGTCATATTCAAGTGTAGTAAGTTTTGAAACCTTTGTGAGTTTTAAAAGCTCAGTGATTTTTAATTATCTTGCGACTCCAATTAAAAGTGAATTATTATAATATTATAAGTTTTATTTGATTCATCTAATCTTGATTTATACTTAATCAAGATTCAAAAGTAGATAAAAAGTCTGATTCACCTCCGATGAGTAAACAACAATCAGTTGATCCGGCGACAAGTGAAAAGAACATGAAGAAATCTACAACAAATACACCAGCCGATGATTATTCAATGATGAGAAAAGGTAATCAGATATGACTTGTGAGTGTAAAATAGATTGTGATGATGAAGTACATCTTCAGAGTTTTATTTTATTCCTCTAATCCTGATCATGTTTGTAAAATTGCTGAGTTTTATCATTTATGGACGTTAATATGATAAACTTGTGAAAGTTAGGGTATTAAAATCATAGTAACTTATCTTAGTTTGCAACTTATCTTAACATAAACAAAAGTATCTAGTAATTGTGAGTTTTAATTTTGTTTAACATGAACAATTAAATACATCTGGTGGTTCAGTGACTTTTAAATGTTATTATAGAAAGTGATTTTTTCTGATCATGCTTGTAGGAAATAGGAGTTAGAGAATATTAAGATTTGGAATCACATATATCATACCATGCAACAAATTTGTAATATAAAACTCATGTGAGGTTTAACTTTGAGTTTTAAGAATTGCTTTAGAGTTTGAAATTAGTTTTTAATTAATTATAAAACTCACTGAGACTGAGCTTTCAGTGAGTTTTATAAATCTCAACATTGAGTTTTAATTTATAGTGTGCTGATAGATATTGGTTGATGACAATTGAATTGAATTGTTGTTTTTATCTGTGGATTGTGCCTATAGATATTGGTTGAGACAATTGAATTGTTGTTTTTATCTGTGGATCATGATTAAAGATTGCCATTCTTTATATATATTTAACATGATTTTTTGTTGAACATTTTGTTTATGTATATCAACAAGTTGGTTTCCCCCCGCGCGTTGCTGCGGGGTTGAACTCGTATACTAATCGTATGTGAAAAAGTTGAAGTGACTTTAAAGTATGAAGAGACCAAAATCAAAAAAATAAGCATGATAATGTTTTTAGTTTTGAGAAGATGAAAAGTTTAGTAATAGCCGTCGATGGGTTATTTCCTAGTCACTTTTGAAATCCAAATTAAAAGAGAATTAGTGATATTTAAGAAAAAAAGTCAATTTAAACAAAAACCGATGAGTTATTCAAGCATGGAGTCATGTTAGTCATGGGTATCAATTAAATACAATTTAGCAAAAAGCATTAAATCCATAGCTTTAATATGTGGTACTGTACCACCTGTATTCAAGAGCCAAGGTCCTTCATGTCAATTTGTTTATTGACTTTGATGTATTTTAAATCAAGGAAATATCTTTTATCCTTTATTTCAATTTCTTACTTAAAAGTATGCCTTAATAAACAAAGATGTGACCTTATTCAAAACTCAAAATAAATAGATTGCAACTATTAAGTTTCAAATTCCTCTTATAACTCGCTAAGGAAAGAATTTCTATTTAGTTCGTATAAAATGATAATTTTTTACTTACTTCATCATATGAATCATTTATGTATTTAACTATATTTTTTCTAAAATTTATTTATATACTATTAGAATAACAAAGTAACACTTTCACCACTACACCATAAACACCAAACATCACCAATTGATATATGAAAAAAAATGCATAAACTCAAAAGGAATTTGCTTCTAAATTTGTTGATAGTCTTCTTTGAAACATCTTACAAAAAGCTCTATGTGGTGGTAGAAATTAATAGTTTTCTTCATACAACTCTTTTGATAGAGAACAAAATAGGAACATTTTTATGAGAAGGGGACATCGAATTAGAAGCAAACCAAAGAAAGATACCATCAAATAAAGAAATGTTACAAATCAAAATTTGATTTCTACCGAAAACAACAAAGGTAATGTAAGAACAATGGGCTCAGACTATGTTCTTTGGCTGCAAAAAAACCATAGGGTTATTGCCTCGCCAAAGAATAATGTGTAATCATCATAGCCATAAACCAATAAACCGACATGCATTGTGTGATCGAGACAAAGCATAAACAGATGTAGCAATAGGTATTGTGTCATAGAAACATATCATACATGTTTCTATGAGAGTGAGCCATCCAATTAAAAAGCAAACCAAAGATATACACTATCAGAAAGTAGCCAGCCAAGATTAAGGCTCAGAAATCCATTAGTTCTACTATAGGAACTTGTCTATGGAACCAACAAAAATACCATCCATCAATTTGAAAAAAAACTAAACTAAGTGCAACACTTTGGCTCAGGAAATTATCATCATAGCCATTCTTTCAAGCTCAAAAGATATTCGATTTCGTCATCACATGAACAAAAAAATATCATCGATCTGTTTAAAAAAATTCAAGAAACTATAACACATAGGCTCAGACAATCATCATCATAGCCATTCAAGATCCTGATTTCAAAACATTTACCAGAAATCAAATTAAAGCAGCAGGAAGCTACACACATGAGAAAATCATCGCCTTCAGGGCTCATCAAAGTGACCATCGTCATCGCCATAGGGCTCAGATGCGGTGGTACCCGACACATATTGGGGCAACGGCTGCGCGTAAGCGCCACGCCATGGTCACAAATCTAATCGGTCATAAGCAGTACCAAACAAAATGAAACCAGAGCTCAGTCGTACCGGCGCCACCGAGTAAACCCTAAAATGGGTTTGAAAAAAGTCACCGAATGGAGAAACATGACATTACCATCACATATTTGGAACATAAAACTCACCGGATGGCGAAACTACTACGTTGTCGCAGCAACGTCCGGCATCAACGGCATCGGAGGCCGGTTGCCGTAAACAGGAATGGTGCAACAGCATCGTCGTAGTTCATCGATCGAAACGCCGTAACTGTGAAGTCCGGCGGCAAAGTCGATTAAAACGCGAAAGCCTTCCGGTGAGCTTGAGAGAAACTTCACCACTGATATATGAGAGAGAAAGAAAATGACGGTAATGTAGAGAGAGAGAGACATAGGTCTTATAATTGATAAAGCAAGAAGAAGAGTCTAGAAGAATGACTAAAATTGTCAACAAAAACAAAGAGTTGTGGCCAGTTTCAAAAACCAAAAAGAATACTATTTAACCAAAGGACCAAAGTTGTCAATAAAGAAAAAAAGTGTGGTCAATATGCAAGAAAGAAATAAAAGTTATGGTAAATTTTAGACAAACTAAAAGTATACTATTCACCATGAAAGTTTATTGTTATATTTAATAATAGGTAGAAAAGATCACCAGAACCCTTGTGAGGATCATGTTCAAGATCCAAACTCCACATTAGTAACCGTTGATGATGCTTCTTCTGGTAACAACTCATTTGATTCTAAAAATGTATCAATGTATTTTTTATATGAAATAGTATTTAAAAAACTTAGTATAAGACTCACTGCAATTTAAAACTCAATTATGTATAAGACTCACATAAATAAAACTCACGGACCAATATTATACATTCTCATAATTATGCATTCGAGAAAGAATGATACATTCTCATAATTTAGTGAGTTTTAAAACTCAACTAATGCAGCAGGTCTCAATTTTTCATTTTAATGCTTTTGATTTGTCTATTATATTATATTTTTAATAATAAAAAATAGATGTCACCGATTTTGATGATAGAAACCCAATCATGCTTGACTAAAAATGTTAAAAATATCATGTAAATGTAGGCTGGACAACAAATGAAGGCAGGTGCACAGGGAGCAGCAGATGCAGCCAAAGATGCAACTGGAGCCAACAAATGAAACGAGAAGGACCATTTCATCAACCATCATAGCTATCTATTTAATAATTTTACCATTATTTTTGTATTTAATTATTTTTTTTGTACCCTTGGACAAAAAAGAGATTGGAGTACTTACACTCTTAAATTTGTTCTAATGAATTTATTTATTTTTGTACCAAGAGTTATGATGCTTTCATAACTGTAACCTTATCACCGAAGGAAATGAAAATGATGTCTAGTTTTTTTCCTGTTAACTCTTTCTAGTATAAGACTCACTACAATTTAAAACTCAATTATGTATAAGACTCACTGAAATAAGACTCTTTAAACCTCAATTAATTAAAACTCGTTGAGTTTTAGCTGAAAGTGATAATTTATAAACTGAAAATGATCATCAATGGTTGTTTGGAATTAGCATTATTTTCACTACTAGTTGGTATACGTATGGTTGACTTTCAGAAAGTTTAATAAAACTCACATATGCAATAAAACTCACAGAATAAACCTCACTGAAATTAAAACTCACTGAAATTAAAACTCACTGAAATTAAAACTCACTTAAATAACTAACCGAAAGAGAACTCACAACTGCAATAAAACTCACTGAGTCTTATACATAATTTGAAACCAGAAGCATCCTTGAAAAATGAAGTTGGTTTTTAGGTTCAAAATTTCAATGAGTTTAATAGAACTCACATCTGCAATAAAACTCAGATAATAAACCTCACTGAAAGTAAAACTCACTGAAATAAAACTCACTAAAATTATAACTCAATTAAACTAAAACTCACTGAAATAACTAACCAAAATAGAACTCACAACTGCAATAGAACTCATAGAGTCTTATACATAATTTGAAACTAGAAGCATCCTTAAAAAATGAAGATGGTTTTTAAGTTCAAAATTTTAGTGAGTTTAATAAAACTCACAGAATGAACCTCGCTGAAATTAAAACTCACTAAATTTAAAACTCACTGAAATAACTAACCGAAATAGACCTCACAACTGCAATAAAACTCACTGAAAAATGAAGATGGTTTTTAAGTTCAAAACTTTAGTGAGTTTAATAAAACTCACAGAATAAACCTCACTGAAATTAAAACTCACTGAAATAAAACTCAGTGAAACTAAAACTCACTGAAATAACTAACCGAAATAGAACTGACAACTGCAATAAAACTCACCGAGTCTTATACATAATTGGAAACCAGAAGCATCCTTGAAAAATGAAGTTGGTTTTTAGGTTGAAAATTTCAGTGAGTTTAATAGAACTCACATAATAAACGTCACTGAAATTAAAACTCACTGAAATAAAACTCACTAAAATTATAACTCAATGAAACTAAAACTCACTGAAATTAAAACTCACTGAAATAACTAACCAAAATAGAACTCACAACTGCAATAAAACTCACTGAGTCTTATACATAATTTGAAACCAGAAGCATCCTTGAAAAATGAAGATGGTTTTTAAGTTCAAAATTTTAGTGAGTTTAATAAAACTCACAGATAAACCTCACTGAAATTAAAACTCGCTAAAATAAAACTCACTGAAATTAAAACTCACTGAAATAGCTAACCGAAATAGAACTCACAACTGCAATAAAACTCACTGAAAAATGAAGATGGTTTTTAACTTCAAAATTTTAGTGAGTTTAATAAAACTCACAGAATAAACCTCACTGAAATTAAAAGTTACTAAATTTAAAACTCACTGAAATAAAACTCACTGAAATAACTAATCGAAATAGAACTGACAACTGCAATAAAACTCACCGAGTCTTATACATAATTGGAAACCAGAAGCATACTTGAAAAATGAAGTTGTTTTTAGGTTGAAAATTTCAGTGAGTTTAATAGAACTCACATCTGCAATAAAACTCACTGAAATAAACCTCACTAAAATTAAAACTCAATTAAATTAATAATTACTGGAATAACTAACCGAAATAGAACTCACAACTGCAATAAAACTCACCGAGTCTTATACATAATTTAAAACCAGAAGCATCCTCAAAAATTCATTGTATCAAAAGAATGGACTACTAGGTAATAAAACAATAGCAAGATCATATATAGCCATGGAAACTAAATTTAATGTTCATTATAATTAGAATCACAAGGTAAAGTACATAACTAATAAAGATATGCATATCTAAAGTATAAAAGCACCTGAAAAGCAAAAAAAATAAAAAAAGTGATACTAGTATTCTTACAAATCCTATAAAAATATTAAATAACCTTGTGTGGCCGTGAACGGTGATGCACTAGCAAAGATAACCTTGTGTGGCCGTGAACGGTGATGCACTAGCAAAGGTCCCCTTGGTTCTCGACTATTATAACCTGGAAAATGATAGTTGCAACAATAAAGCCTATAGAAACCTTGTTCTTCCATATGCCATCCTAATCGATTTCTTTCTCCGTTTCCCAAGAGTTGACCTAATTAAAGAGCTACAAAGTTCAACAAGCAAAATATTAGCTTATGCTACTGGAATTCGGTTAATTTTTAGATTAAGTTACTTTTTTAGAACGATAATATTATAAAAGCGAAAAAGCTAACCGGAGGCTAGCACGTACAAAGGTCCATATAGTGAGAGAAAACAAGACGAAAAGAAACAAAACTACCCAGGGAGCACAGTCCCAAACAACTCGAAGAATAGAAGACACCAACATAGCAAAACAAGACTATCCTAGATATCCCAAAATTACCATTACAGCCACCATGGTCCACAGCAGCCACCAACACTCAATTATATTACCCAGAAATGGAATTTTCAAATCCTTAAATATTACCCATCTAAAAAGATAGTGCCCCTGAGTTTGTCTTTGACTTGGCTTTCACACAGACCATATAATCCCCAAGATTCAGCAGCAATCCAATATAATTCCAAGTGTAGAACAGCAATCAATGACTAACCACAACCAAAATCCATCCTTCTAATCGGATACTCCACAAATATACATGCCCAGAAAGATATCGAACCATAAAAAACACCCGGACTTGAAATATATAATTGCACCCCATAAAGCTCTTGATAGCATCTCACAGCAGTGTCGCAATTAGCATAAATTGATGGTGAACAATTCTAATTAAAAAGTAGAGCAATTAGCATAAATTGTGAAAACAAAACTGAGGAAAATAAACTGTATCTCATGTTTCTAACTATTGGGAACATGTTTAATCCATTGCCTAAGCACATTATAACAATGACCAAATACATAATTTGGAAGGAAATCGTGCATCGGATTAGGGTTTTGACTCACCGCCATCAAGAGTAGCCGCTGTACATTTCTTCGAAAAATCCAGCCGAAAGCTCTCAGTATTGGCGTTCGTAACCGTCAAAAGCCTCGCTCATCTCGACGGAAGCAAATCTTCAATTGAAACCACCGTGTAGTTAGGATCAAGTACACCTACACTAATTGAAAAGGTGAAGGGGTAACAATAAAATCTCATCTTAGGCTAATCTTCATAACGATCTGCGGTTTGTTTTTGAATAAATTACACACCATAATTGTAAGTAACACAAACGAACTTGATCCTCGACGAAGAAATGGAAAAGCAGATGATCGGAAGACGACTAGACGGATTCTGGCTGTGGATATAATGTGATGTTGGATTGATTTTCCAGCAAGTCGGATGAATGATCTAAACGTATAATGGAAAAAGACCTTAAAGCCCCTCAACGTGATATTCTTCAATGATCTAATTAACTTAACCAAACCAATCTCAGCCATGAGATTAAACGATCTAAGGGCTAAAAAAGGGGTCTACGGGTCTACACTTTTTAAGGAGGTCTACAATGAACCTTTCACTATATATATATATATATATATATATATATATATATATATATGTTCCAGGCCCCTAAAATACCGAGTCCTAAACAATCACCCCCTATTTTTGTCCAAGGCCGCCCTTGGTTTTGAGGGTTGGAACCAATTATTTTTAATTTGTTTTCACAATTTTTACTAATTTTTTTTTACATATTACCTATATTATATTTTCACGGTCAAAACCGTAACATGTTAGGTGGTTGTTAGCATGTTGGCTTTTTTATACCATATATAGAGCATTTAACAGATAAGTTCATATATGTAACAAGAAAAAAGACCCGCCCGCGTTGCGGGGCGACGAATGTTTTTTCAAAGTATATAAACAGTGAATTTTCAAAGTATAGAGTGTACGTTTATACTATACAGATGTACCTAAGTATATATGCAGCAACATGCATTTAATAAACCAATATTAGTAGCACTATTAGACACACATACAATAAAGGTTAAAAGATAAATAGTACCTGCAACTAAAAGTAGAAGAAATAAGGACCTAAAATACATAGAAAGAAAAGACTTATAAATATAATGTAAGAATTAATTCATATAAGGAACTTAAATGATAAAGTTAACTTTTTCTTTTAAATGGAAACATTTCACTGAAAAAACCTAGCAAGGCGCTACTAAGGAAAAGAAAAACATACAGAAAGAACAAAACGAAAGAGAAACAACAAACCAAGCCTATAAAAACTACAGCCAAACTATGAGAAAAAAAATGTAAAATATAGAGCACTTGGAAAACCTTCATTCTCAAGAGGCATTCACCCTAAATAAAAGAAGGCCTTCCATCCATGATTGGGCTTAAAGAAAACCACCCATAATGACTTATTATCAGCACTTCGTTTACTCTTCATGATTTTAAAATTGCTACACAAAACCCAGCTCCTTTTCCTCCCTGAAGCGATTCAACATAACATTCTTTATCATCCCTTTTCCCCTACTTTCAATCTTACACCCTGTCTTATTCCAGCAGCCTTCCTTTATGTTGAATACATCTTATCACAAAAAAAAAAAAAAATTCAACCCAAAAGAGTTTGCACCACCACTTGTCATTGAACTTTCTAATCCTCAATTGTTGCCTTTCCATTTTTGTAGGCTAAAATAAAAGCAACCAAACCACATCCCTCCCTTCTGCATAAAAAGGAATGGCAGGGCATAAAAGGCAGCCTCATATCTCCTAATATCATGTCATCTCAAAGTTGTTCCCATTACTTCCTTTTTACTTGAGCGACTACGTGCTAGCTAATAACTAACATCGCTCAACCAACCGAGTAGATATCTAAATGCATTGTTACCTCTTTCATAGAGGAAACTTGTGGTCTGTAGAGGGGTGCTATATTTAACTCCTCGACAGGCTTTCCCCTTAGGATGATTTTGAAGTTTTTGTACTTTCTTAGGTACAACATCTAAGCATTATGCCTAAGAAGCAGTATATAGCATGAAGACGCCAAGAGAACCAAATACAAAGCCGAACAATTTTAGATAATCACCCTTAACGAATATCCAAAATAGACAGTATAAAAAGGAAAGAAAACATACCAGGATAGAGGGATGTAATGAGACAACCAAATACAAAGCTAATACCCCTTCTACCTGCAACCAAAAGAAGTCGAGAGAAACATGGATTAAAAAAAGTAAGAAATCTATTCCTAAGAGCATAATCATCATAGGTAAAGATCATCACAACCTCAATCATCAAAACAAACCCCTTTCAATTTGACACGCACATTACCATAAGAGATAATAAACTGTGTTTAAGGAATACAACCCAATAAAAATTCCCAAATCTGAGTATATAGAATGTAAACAGGAACATAAAGTATTTGAAATAATAAAGGCTCAGAAAAATATCATCATTGCCTATCTCCTCAACCTCAATATTCATAAGAAACCCATTTGAATTTGTAGCTCAGATTGGTACAGGAACACGAAAACTATTCATAGGTGAGCATTCGTCAATTTCGAGACCAGATTAGGACAAAACAGAGGCTCACAAAATTCTCATCATAGCTCCATTATGCATCATCGCAACATTTAAGGGATCATAAGTGAATCATATGACCAAATATCGCATGTAGCATACAACCAACAGAATTCATAGCATATAACCAACATAATTTTAGTTCCAAACCTCTCAAAAATAAATCGCAGCCGCCAGAAGCAGCAGATAACACCGGCGAGGGCACCCGCGGCATAACCTCATTCTAAAAAGATAGCGTCATCCGACAGCCACCATTGTAACAACATTTTATATAATAATTCACATTAAATCACAAATTAAATCACAAAAAAAGGAAAATTGGATTTTAATAATCCAAGTTATTACCAATTGGTCAATATTAATCCCAATTTCAAATTTGGCCTACATTAATCCCAATTATTAAGGTGTTGGATTTCATTGGACCCCCGTTAAGTTTTTTCTTAACTCCGTTAGTTTTTTGCTGGCAGTGATTAATAAAAGCCACGTAGGATGCCACATCAGCAAACAACTAACGGAATTAAGGAAAACTTAACGGGGTAGGCCAATTTTGAAATTAGAATTAATATTGGCCAATTGGTAATAACTTGAATTATTAAAATCCAATTTTCCAAAAAAAAACAATAACATATCAGTAAAAAATGGGGCTCACACCTGATCAAAGACCCTCATAGTCCAATACAAACAGACACCTCCAACAGCGTCAATGATATATATTCAGTGGCGGAGCCAGGAATTATTTCTTATGGTGTCGGTTTTTTTGTGTTTGAATTTCTAACGACATGACACCGAAATATTCGGGTTGGGTCGAGTCGGTCGGGTCAGAAGACTTTCTTTTGAAATAGTTTTTAAGATTCATCCCTAAAATTCAAATGGTTTTAACAAATTTAATCACTTATTCAAATTCAAAGAAGTCATTCACAAATTGTTGGAATTCGCGAAATTAGGGTTATGTATTTCAAAATTGTGTATGAGAATGAAACAAAAGTGTCGTAGATCGTCAAAAGGCTGTGTAATTCGGGAAGTTGAGATAGGGCGTTGGTAAAAAAATATAAAAAATATGCAAGATATTCGTTGGTAAAAAATATGAAAGATTGTAGGGTCGAACTAGCGACCTGATTAAAATCATGGGGGCTGAGCTTTAGCATGAGATCCGTGGACCACTAGGACAACTATCAGTTTGCTTTATTTTTGAAATGGGACATGTATTAGTATAGATCCTGCGCTAAATTAACAAAAAAACAAAAAGAAAAATGCCATCCTTTACTTTCGAACTCGGGACCTTAAAGGGAAACGCGAGGCCTAAGATTTAGCAATATATCCGTGAACCAGTTGGCCAACTGAGATTTTGTTTAAACAATTGGGGTCAATTTTATATAACCAATTGTGACAACCCGTAAGTTTCCTAAGTCGAATCACACGATAATACGTATAATTAACTGGTTCTGTGTGCATAAATCTGTGTTTTAATTAACGTAGATAACGTAAATTGCATCTATCCGTTAATCTTGGTGTAACCCTAATTTAATATCTCGACAATCGACCTTGAAAACAAGAACGTTATGTATATGATCGGTGGAACTTCAATAATAAGAAACGTTTCATAACAATATATGTATTCTAATATAAAAAGAGTTTTTATATTATCGCGTCACCTTTGTAGTATTTTGCATACGTTCAAAGTTCACGTCACTATTCGACGTAAAATAATCAATTAACGATAACGTTTATCCATTTAATTACCGATTACGTCCAACAATAAATCATTTTAACGTTTAGTATTTATATAACGAGAAACCATTGGGTTTTATATAAAACAACCAACGTAAACGTTTTTCACCCTTTAACACCGTTTGACCTTTAAACAAGACTTGTATCATTCTTTCCTTTAACCTTGATTCGTTATCCTCCATGCATGATCATTCCATGCATGATTTAATTCCATTGTCACCTTTGGTCATATTATCCTTCGTAATCAAAACCCGACACTCGACAATTAATATCTATCATTAGTAATAATCCACCACCTTTCTCCTAACCATTTACTAATCTCCCAACCAAAAGAATCTCACTATTCATCATGTACCTCCTCATTGTCACCCTATACCACCCAAAACATCCCATCACCACCCTAGAACACTAGCTAGTACCACCACCTTTGACCCTCCTCTCTCCTTGCTCCATGAACCGGCCCCCCACCCCCCTCTCGGCCCTCTCCCTCTCGGTTCCACACCCACGAAACCGCCACCACCTTTCCACTTAAACCAAACCCTTTTCTTTCCTTTCTTTGTGTACCATATATATACAAGACCAAAAGAAGAAACCCTAGCACACCACATTACTTCCACAAAAGAAAACACACACTTAACTCTCTCCCTCTCTCCCAACCGTCGGCCCTCTCTCTCTCTACTCTCTCTCTAACTTTTCTTCATCAAACCACATCATTTCTTGAAGATTAAAGCTACAAGGGACATCAAGGAAGCAAGATCAAGCCTCCATCACCTCCATTTTCGGTTCCCTCAAGTTAGTAGACAACATTCTCTTGATTTTTCGCTAGTTATTCATATTATCTAGTTACATTTTCCATCTAACACTCCATACACAAGTCTTGGTTAAAAATGGTGACTTTTGACATACATTTCCATCTATATCTCTAGTAAACTCAAACATTGTTTAAGTTCATGTTAGATCTAGTATGTCATGCGTTTTTGCTAGTGATTTCATGTATTTTGAACCCCTCGAATGTTACATTATATAGATCTAAAGTTATACATGTGTTGATATGCTAGTATGTGTTCTATATGCCTTGGTTTTATGAACAAACCACTAGATCCGAAATTTATGACTCTTGGAACCCTAGGTCCGAATTTTTAACATATTAGAAGGTTGTGGATAGCACCAAATGACTTATTGATATGTTTGGACGGCTAAATCTATAAAAATAACCCACTAAAAGTATCCGGAAACTAGAGATAAATTAGGACAAATTTAGGTCAGAAAGTTTGACCCCTCCTAAAGTGAGTTTAAAAGATGTCTTTAGTCTTAAAAACCCTAGTACAAGATCCCTTTCGAAAATAGCTAAATTTGGGGAAAGACGGGACCAAAAACGGACACTTTACGGGCCCGGAAAACCCATTTTTGTAAAGATATGCAAACAAAGGTTAGAACTGATCTTGAACACCTTTAAGGACTTTAGATGACTTATAATGAGTTTACAAAGTGTTTTGGTAGATTACAAAGCCTTAGAACGAGTCACAGGATCAAAACCGGCTAAATCGGACACATACCGGCAAAACCGACAAAACTAGGAAAGCAAACTTTTGAACTTGTACATTCTGATTTCCTATGGCCTTTATGATGAAAATAAATGTTTAATTATTTATTTGGTCAATTGCTATAGTCAATTGTGGAAAAACCGTGAAGTACGGCTAAAACCGGCAAAAAGCACGTTTTGACCTAAAACTGTCATTTCGTCCTTTCAAAGTCTTATGAACTCATATGATAACCTCATGGAAGTATAAAATATTTCTAAACTAATGTTTATCGTTAATATAATTAATATTTTGATTATCAAGTAATAAATATTTATTTACAATAAATATTCCCTTAAGGTCAACAATGTCACATTACATTAACGGGTTACCCTAACACCAAGACTTGACCAACCAAATTGGAGTGACTTAGATGTCAACCCAATTTCTATATGCTGAGTTGTCTTATAACATTGTATAGGACTGCTTACTTTCCTACCTTACTGAATTGCTTGTATTCAGGTGAGTTTTCACGGCCCCTTTCATTTAACTGTTTTAATACTTGGGGGAGAATTCATTACAAACATAAATCATTGCCTGACAAATAGACTACTTGTTACCTTATTGATTACATGATCTTTTCTAGTCCAAATCATATTGTATCATGCTTGTCATGTTATGATGAAACCCCACTATTAGTTGAATCCGATTAATTTACAAACAGAAACGATGACTCGTGGATAGATCTATTGGGTTAACGCCCCTACTCTGATTGGTAGCTCCAATCCTGGCTCCGTTTTAATAGTCAGAAGGGTACATACAGTTATATTTGACCATGCGGTACTGTTGGACATAGTATCATGGGTGGGTAATCAGTTAGTTTCGGAATTCAAGGTTCATGGTAATTTATAAAACGGTATCTAAACAAATTGTCAAACGATGGAATGATTATATCAAACTCTGTTTATCAAACCTTACTTGCATGCTATCTAAACCTGTGAACTCACCAACTTTATGTTGACTCGTTTTAGTATATGAATTCTCAGGTGATTGAACTCTGCTGCATTCTGGACATCATATCATTTAGGACCTGCATTTTCTATTCTGGAGTCATGGTCAAACCGAGCTGCACTTTTGGAGATTTCATTGCATAACACCTAACGGTGTCATGTTCTCAAATCTTTTTGAAATGTAATTGTTTTATTAACAATTAAGACAAACATGTTTTCACTACTATTTCCGCTGCAACTTTGAATGAAACTCCATATTTTGAATTAACTTAACTTTTTAAACGGCTCTAGTTGTTGAATCATCCAGAGGTCGTTCTATGTAATCTTGACTGTGATCCATCTCGCTCGCACCCGACACAATAAATTACGGGGTGTGACAGATTGGTATCAGAGCCAAGGTTATAGAGAACTAGGTTGCATACTAGGACTTAGTCTATAGCCTAACGCTCTGCTAGCCCTATCCCATGCATTACTTGTTTGCATTGCATACATGCCCTGCTTGTTGCATCTATTAACTATCATACTTACACTAACGTAAGACTATTATTATGACTTGGAAACTTTGTCACAGCATGTCAAACCCTGTTGAGTTATCTTCGGACTCAGAAGTCGAGATGGAGACGATGCCACCTCAGCCAGCTCCAGCATCTCCGCCTACTGTCACTCCGACCTCACCCACTAGCGTGCTCGACCGTGTCACGGACGATGAGGAGACGAGTTCCGAGGAAGATCCGGATGAGCCACCATTTTATGACGTGGATATTACTGCTGATGACCCTCTCGATGATGGAAACTCCATTACAGTCACTTTGAGCTCATCCCGTGCTGCTTCTCCTGTGCGTGCCCCATCTTTCCGCCCGTATAGGACTACTCCCTCTGGACCCCTCCGCATGTATACCGCGCGGAAATCCGTCATTCGCCGCCCCACTCGTGGGATTCGCCTTGCCTCTCGTGGGGGATCACCCCGCAAGAGATCCCGTACCCCTGAGCCTACCCTTACTCCTACCGACTTGCCCTCGCTTCCCTTAAAGAAGCGAGTGCATTTTGATGATAGCACCTACGAGTTTGGCGAGACGTCGTCTGCTGCAGCCGCTAGGGTCACCTCTGTTACTCCGGTTACCCCTGTCGTCCTGGTTATCCCTCCTGTTCCGGTTACCCCTGTCGTTCCGGCTATCCCTCCTGTTCCGATTACCCCTGTCGCTCCGGTTGTCCCTCCTGTTCCGGTTACCCATTCTGCTCCAGTCACCCCCACTGCACCTGATACCCCTGTAGCACCCGTTGCACCCCCTGAGGCTGATTCACCACCTATCCTTGTTCACGGAGTTTGCATAGACATCCTGATTTCCTCCCTCTTTGACAGCATTGCCCGCCGTGATGCCGAGATTCACCGTCTTCAGGCTATCCTCCAGCTCCCACCTACCCCTATGGCTGCCCTAGAGAGTCGTGTTACCGAGCTCGAAAGCCTCACAGGTTCCTATGTCCAGACTTTGGATACCCTGCACACACTTCTCGGAGAAGTCAACGGCGTTGCCGGCGCTGCCCTTGCTGCTGTGGAAGCTCTTGCTGCCAGCACACCATCACTTGTGGATTTCAACGATGTCCTCCGTCTGACGCTCTCGGTCATCACACAGGTTGGAGAGATCTTGGCATTACTTCAGCACCCATGATACTAGCAGTATTGACATATTGGGGATCTGTTTTACCCCTGCTTTTGTAATATGTTGTAACTTGTACTATTGTGGAATCATGTTATCCACCAAAACAATGCTATCTTGTATGAATTGTTTTCAGTCACGGTTATGAATGTTATGATGTATGTTCTGATTCGCTATTGTTATTGTGTTGTGATGTTATATTTCTTCTTGTATGTGTATGATTGATGTATGTCGTGATATGTATGGTTGTTATTATGATTGCCTTACTCTTATTTTGCCCATGTGAAATTAGAATCATGCCTAGACGTGCTACGAGAGCTAACCCTCCTCCTCCTCCTCCGCCTCCGCCGCCGCCCATGAGCGCCGCCGAGATTGAAGAGTTGATCCTGCAACGTGTAACCGAAGCACTCGCCGCCGCCAATGCTGAACGCTCCACTGCCTCCGGTGGACGCCAAAGTGGTTCTCCTGCCGGTAAGTAACGACGTAGGATTAAAGATCAAAGATTGACAATTACGAAGTATTGTTTTCAAGGAACTTTTGATCTCTCGTTACAGGTACTCGGGATTGCAGTTATAAGGACTTCATGAACTGCAAACCCATCCATTTCAAAGGCACTGAAGGTGCTGTCGGACTGATCCGATGGTTCGAGAAGACTGAATCCGTCTACCGTATGTGCAACTGCCCAGATGAATACAAGGTCAAGTATGCCACTTGCGTTTTCAGCGAAGGTGTACTCACCTGGTGGAATTCCTATGCCGAAACCCTAGGACAGGATCTTGCTTATGCCATGTCTTGGGAAGACCTAAAGGTGCTCATGAGAGATGAGTACTGCCCTCGAGAGGAACTACAACGTCTGGAAGTGGAATTCTGGAATCTCACCATGGTCGGTGCCGACGTAGCTGGGTACACTCGACGTTTCCACGAACTGGCACACCTGTGCTCCACTATGGTTACTCCTCTATACAAGAAGATAGAGAGGTACATCTGGGGACTTTCCCCTCTCATCCAGGGAAATGTCATGTCGTCTAACCCTACTACCCTCCAGAGCGCCGTACGTTTGGCCCACAGCTTGACCTACCAAGCCGCACGCCAAGGTGCGTCTTTCGCCAAGAAAACATCTGATGTTAAGACTGCTGTTATTCCACCCATCCCCTCTTGTAACATCAAACCTGACCACAAGCGCAAACGTGGTCATGACTGGAAGAAGAAGAAGCCTGCAGAAACCCCTGCTGCTGAAGTTCCAAAAGCCATCAAGGCTTATGCGGTTGTTGCACCTGCTGCTGATGCAAAGAGAAATGGTTACACCGGCAACCTACCCTTGTGTAACAAATGTAACCTACACCACACTCTTGACTGCAGTAACATCTACTGCAAGTATTGCAAAGCTAAAGGCCACATCTATCGGGACTGTCCGAGTCGCGCGAACAAGGTTCAGACCACTAACACCTGTTACGAATGTGGGAACCCTGGTCACTTCAAAAGCGACTGTCCTAAACTGAAGAAACCAGGAACTGACGCTGCACGTGGAAGAGCGTTCGTGCTGAATGCGACTGAAGCACGACAAGACCCGCACACCGTTACGGGTACGTTTCTGTTAAACGACCATTATGCATCCGTTTTATTTGACACCGGTGCCGATAAGAGCTTCGTGTCTAGTGATTTTAGCTCTATCTTTAATATCACCCCTACGAAATTAGACACTAAGTATATAATCGAATTGGCCAATGGTAAGCAAATCGAAGCACGTGAAATGCTTCCAGATTGTGCACTGGACCTATTAGGACACAAGTTCAACATAGACCTCCTGCCCGTCCAACTCGGAAGCTTTGACATAGTAGTGGGAATGGATTGGCTGTCCGCTAATCGTGCAGAGATAGTTTGCCACGAGAAGCAAGTTAAAATTCCCCTGGCCAACAACGAAACCTTGACCATTCAAGGGGATCGTGTCAATACTAAGCTTCATATCATTTCGTGCATGAAGGCTCAGAAATTCCTCCGTAAAGGTTATCCTGCCCTCCTCGCACATGTATCATCCAAGAAATCCAAGGATAAGAAGATCGAAGACGTTCCGATCGTTCGGGA
This sequence comes from Deinandra increscens subsp. villosa, assembly GCA_039602395.1. NCBI lineage: Eukaryota > Viridiplantae > Streptophyta > Magnoliopsida > Asterales > Asteraceae > Deinandra > Deinandra increscens. The sequence goes on from JBCNJP010000027.1 coordinate 59,007,744, forward strand.
TTTCGCAGATGTGTTTCCTTCCGATCTACCTGGCCTACCTCCGCCCCGACAGGTAGAATTTCATATCGATTTAATACCTGGAGCCGCACCAGTTGCCCGATCACCGTATCGATTAGCTCCATCCGAAATGAAGGAGTTGTCGAATCAGCTACAAGAACTTCTTGATAAAGGACTCATCAGACCAAGCTTCTCACCTTGGGGAGCCCCAGTTCTATTCGTCAAGAAGAAGGACGGATCATTCCGTATGTGTATCGACTATCGAGAACTGAACAAGTTAACGGTGAAGAACCGATATCCTCTTCCAAGGATCGACGACTTGTTTGACCAGCTTCAAGGATCAAGCTTCTATTCTAAGATCGACCTACGTTCCGGTTATCATCAACTGAAGGTTCGAGAGGAAGATGTCGCTAAAACAGCTTTTAGGACTCGTTACGGCCACTACGAATTCCTAGTTATGCCTTTCGGGTTAACCAACGCACCTGCTGTATTTATGGACCTCATGAATCGTGTGTGTAAACCCTATCTCGACAAATTCGTTATCGTGTTCATCGACGACATTCTGATCTACTCCCGTAGTAAGAAAGAACACGAGCAGCATCTCAAGCTCATCCTGGAATTGCTTAGAAAGGAGAAACTGTACGCCAAGTTCTCGAAGTGCGAATTTTGGATCAGAGAAGTACATTTCTTAGGCCACGTGATCAACGATCGTGGAATTCATGTTGACCCCGCAAAAATCGAAGCAATCAAAAGTTGGAGCCCTCCAACTACTCCGTCTGAAATACGACAATTTCTTGGTCTTGCCGGCTATTACCGTAGGTTCATCGAGAACTTCTCCAAAATAGCCAAACCCCTGACCACTCTGACTCAGAAGGAGAAGAAGTTTATCTGGGATGACAAGACCGAAGAAGCTTTTCAAACGTTGAAGCAGAAGCTATGTGACGCTCCCATCCTTGCCTTACCTGAAGGCAACCGCGATTTCTGCGTTTACTGTGACGCGTCTCATCAAGGTCTTGGATGCGTACTTATGCAACGTGACAGAGTCATAGCCTATGCCTCACGTCAATTGAAGGTTCACGAAAAGAACTACACCACTCACGACCTAGAACTCGGAGCCGTAGTGTTCGCTCTCAAGATATGGAGACATTACCTGTATGGCACGGAATGCAAGGTCTTCACCGACCATAAGAGTCTCCAGCATATCCTAAACCAGAAAGAGTTGAATATGAGGCAACGAAGATGGGTCGAATTGCTCAGCGATTACGAATGCGAAATCTTGTATCATCCTGGAAAGGCGAACGTAGTAGCAGATGCCTTGAGTCGTAAGGATCGTGTGAAGTCACTCCGTGTCAAATCTCTTGCATTGACCATCCACACCGGTCTACCCTCCAAGATTCGTGACGCCCAACTAGAAGCTCTTAAAGAAGAGAACGTCGGAAACGAAGGTCTACGAGGTATGGACCGTCAATTCGAGATTAAACCTGACGGCGCCAGATACTTCATGAACAGACTTTGGGTACCTATGTTCGGTGACCTCCGAAACTTGGTCATGAACGAAGCTCACAAATCCAAGTACTCAATCCACCCTGGTGCTGACAAGATGTACCACGGATTGAAAGAACTTTACTGGTGGCCCAACATGAAGATGGAAGTTGCCACTTACGTCGGTAAGTGCCTAACGTGCGCCAAGGTTAAAGCCGAATACCAGAAACCATCCGGTTTGCTTGTTCAACCGATAATCCCCGAGTGGAAATGGGAACGTATCGCGATGGATTTCATCACCAAGCTACCGAAGAGCCGAAATGGTAACGACACTATTTGGGTTATCATCGACCGTTTAACGAAATCAGCTCACTTCCTGCCCATGAAGGAAAAGGACTCCATGGAACGACTAACCACCCTCTACATGAAAGAGATATTCTCCCGCCATGGGACCCCCGTCTCAATCATCTCTGACAGAGATAGTCGCTTCACGTCTAACTTCTGGCAATCGTTGCATGAAGCTCTGGGTACTCAACTTGACATGAGTACTGCTTACCATCCCCAGACCGATGGCCAGAGTGAACGCACAATCCAGACTCTAGAAGATATGTTGCGTGCCTGCGCAATCGATTTTGGTAAGAACTGGGACGAACACTTGCCCCTATGCGAGTTTTCATACAACAACAGTTATCACACCAGTATTCAAGCCGCTCCATTCGAGGCACTTTATGGTCGAAAGTGCCGATCCCCCATCTGTTGGTTTGAAGTTGGAGACAGCCAAATTACCGGTCCAGAACTAGTAATCGAGACCACCGAAAGGGTCTCGCAAATTCGAAACCGTTTGAAAGCCGCCCGTGATCGTCAAAAGAGTTATGCTGACGTCCGACGGAAACCCTTATCATTCGAAGTCGGTGATAAAGTTCTTCTAAAAGTTGCCCCGTGGAAAGGTGTCATCCGTTTTGGCAAACGGGGTAAACTAAACCCTCGATACATTGGTCCATTCCAAATCCTTGAAAAGATCGGACCAGTAGCCTACAAGCTACGACTGCCAGCCGAACTTAGTAGCGTACACAACGTTTTTCACGTCTGTAACTTGAAGAAGTGCCTTGCCGACGAATCGCTCGTCGTTCCCCTCGATGAAATTCAAGTTGACGAAACCCTTCACTTCGTGGAAGAACCTGCCGAAATAGTCGACCGCGAGGTCAAGAAGCTGAAACGAAGTCGGATACCTATCGTTAAGGTCCGATGGAACTCCCGGCGCGGATCTGAGTATACTTGGGAACGCGAAGACAGGTTCAAAGCCAAGTACCCGCACCTCTTTCCCAACCCCGCTCCGGTAGACGACGCAGTCTGAATTTCGGGACGAAATTCCTTCAACCAGGGGAGAATGTGACAACCCGTAAGTTTCCTAAGTCGAATCACACGATAATACGTATAATTAACTGGTTCTGTGTGCATAAATCTGTGTTTTAATTAACGTAGATAACGTAAATTGCATCTATCCGTTAATCTTGGTGTAACCCTAATTTAATATCTCGACAATCGACCTTGAAAACAAGAACGTTATGTATATGATCGGTGGAACTTCAATAATAAGAAACGTTTCATAACAATATATGTATTCTAATATAAAAAGAGTTTTTATATTATCGCGTCACCTTTGTAGTATTTTGCATACGTTCAAAGTTCACGTCACTATTCGACGTAAAATAATCAATTAACGATAACGTTTATCCATTTAATTACCGATTACGTCCAACAATAAATCATTTTAACGTTTAGTATTTATATAACGAGAAACCATTGGGTTTTATATAAAACAACCAACGTAAACGTTTTTCACCCTTTAACACCGTTTGACCTTTAAACAAGACTTGTATCATTCTTTCCTTTAACCTTGATTCGTTATCCTCCATGCATGATCATTCCATGCATGATTTAATTCCATTGTCACCTTTGGTCATATTATCCTTCGTAATCAAAACCCGACACTCGACAATTAATATCTATCATTAGTAATAATCCACCACCTTTCTCCTAACCATTTACTAATCTCCCAACCAAAAGAATCTCACTATTCATCATGTACCTCCTCATTGTCACCCTATACCACCCAAAACATCCCATCACCACCCTAGAACACTAGCTAGTACCACCACCTTTGACCCTCCTCTCTCCTTGCTCCATGAACCGGCCCCCCACCCCCCTCTCGGCCCTCTCCCTCTCGGTTCCACACCCACGAAACCGCCACCACCTTTCCACTTAAACCAAACCCTTTTCTTTCCTTTCTTTGTGTACCATATATATACAAGACCAAAAGAAGAAACCCTAGCACACCACATTACTTCCACAAAAGAAAACACACACTTAACTCTCTCCCTCTCTCCCAACCGTCGGCCCTCTCTCTCTCTACTCTCTCTCTAACTTTTCTTCATCAAACCACATCATTTCTTGAAGATTAAAGCTACAAGGGACATCAAGGAAGCAAGATCAAGCCTCCATCACCTCCATTTTCGGTTCCCTCAAGTTAGTAGACAACATTCTCTTGATTTTTCGCTAGTTATTCATATTATCTAGTTACATTTTCCATCTAACACTCCATACACAAGTCTTGGTTAAAAATGGTGACTTTTGACATACATTTCCATCTATATCTCTAGTAAACTCAAACATTGTTTAAGTTCATGTTAGATCTAGTATGTCATGCGTTTTTGCTAGTGATTTCATGTATTTTGAACCCCTCGAATGTTACATTATATAGATCTAAAGTTATACATGTGTTGATATGCTAGTATGTGTTCTATATGCCTTGGTTTTATGAACAAACCACTAGATCCGAAATTTATGACTCTTGGAACCCTAGGTCCGAATTTTTAACATATTAGAAGGTTGTGGATAGCACCAAATGACTTATTGATATGTTTGGACGGCTAAATCTATAAAAATAACCCACTAAAAGTATCCGGAAACTAGAAGATAAATTAGGACAAATTTAGGTCAGAAAGTTTGACCCCTCCTAAAGTGAGTTTAAAAGATGTCTTTAGTCTTAAAAACCCTAGTACAAGATCCCTTTCGAAAATAGCTAAATTTGGGGAAAGACGGGACCAAAAACGGACACTTTACGGGCCCGGAAAACCCATTTTTGTAAAGATATGCAAACAAAGGTTAGAACTGATCTTGAACACCTTTAAGGACTTTAGATGACTTATAATGAGTTTACAAAGTGTTTTGGTAGATTACAAAGCCTTAGAACGAGTCACAGGATCAAAACCGGCTAAATCGGACACATACCGGCAAAACCGACAAAACTAGGAAAGCAAACTTTTGAACTTGTACATTCTGATTTCCTATGGCCTTTATGATGAAAATAAATGTTTAATTATTTATTTGGTCAATTGCTATAGTCAATTGTGGAAAAACCGTGAAGTACGGCTAAAACCGGCAAAAAGCACGTTTTGACCTAAAACTGTCATTTCGTCCTTTCAAAGTCTTATGAACTCATATGATAACCTCATGGAAGTATAAAATATTTCTAAACTAATGTTTATCGTTAATATAATTAATATTTTGATTATCAAGTAATAAATATTTATTTACAATAAATATTCCCTTAAGGTCAACAATGTCACATTACATTAACGGGTTACCCTAACACCAAGACTTGACCAACCAAATTGGAGTGACTTAGATGTCAACCCAATTTCTATATGCTGAGTTGTCTTATAACATTGTATAGGACTGCTTACTTTCCTACCTTACTGAATTGCTTGTATTCAGGTGAGTTTTCACGGCCCCTTTCATTTAACTGTTTTAATACTTGGGGGAGAATTCATTACAAACATAAATCATTGCCTGACAAATAGACTACTTGTTACCTTATTGATTACATGATCTTTTCTAGTCCAAATCATATTGTATCATGCTTGTCATGTTATGATGAAACCCCACTATTAGTTGAATCCGATTAATTTACAAACAGAAACGATGACTCGTGGATAGATCTATTGGGTTAACGCCCCTACTCTGATTGGTAGCTCCAATCCTGGCTCCGTTTTAATAGTCAGAAGGGTACATACAGTTATATTTGACCATGCGGTACTGTTGGACATAGTATCATGGGTGGGTAATCAGTTAGTTTCGGAATTCAAGGTTCATGGTAATTTATAAAACGGTATCTAAACAAATTGTCAAACGATGGAATGATTATATCAAACTCTGTTTATCAAACCTTACTTGCATGCTATCTAAACCTGTGAACTCACCAACTTTATGTTGACTCGTTTTAGTATATGAATTCTCAGGTGATTGAACTCTGCTGCATTCTGGACATCATATCATTTAGGACCTGCATTTTCTATTCTGGAGTCATGGTCAAACCGAGCTGCACTTTTGGAGATTTCATTGCATAACACCTAACGGTGTCATGTTCTCAAATCTTTTTGAAATGTAATTGTTTTATTAACAATTAAGACAAACATGTTTTCACTACTATTTCCGCTGCAACTTTGAATGAAACTCCATATTTTGAATTAACTTAACTTTTTAAACGGCTCTAGTTGTTGAATCATCCAGAGGTCGTTCTATGTAATCTTGACTGTGATCCATCTCGCTCGCACCCGACACAATAAATTACGGGGTGTGACACCAATGGTGTCAATGAAAGATCCGATTAAATACGTTACGCTACGGTTTCAAAATTCATTGGTGTCGCTTGACCCCGACCTCATGCATGTAGCTCCGCCCCTGGGTGAAAGTATAAAACTAAGAAGTATATTAAAAGCGAAAGTAAAAAAATTAAAAGTTTCGTGCCCAAAGTAGAAGACAAAAAAACTTAAAACAAAAAAAAACTTTAAAAGTTAGAGAGTTAAAAAATTAAAAAGTATAAAACGTAAAAGTCTAAAAGTCTTGTGGTGAAAGTATAAAACTATAAAAATATACTAAGTTAAGTGGTATAAAACGTAAAAGTCTAAAAGTCTTGTGGTGAAAGTATAAAACTATAAAAGTATACTAAAAACGAAAGTATAAAACTTAAAAGTTTCGTGGCTAAAGTAGAAGACAACAAAAGTTAAAACAAAAAAAAAGTTTAAAAGTTAGAGGGTAAAAAAGTTTAGGGGTATAAAACATAAAAGTCTACTACGGTTTGTGAAAGTATAAAACTATAAAAATATACTAAAAACGAAAGTTATAAAAGTTAAAAGTTTCGTAGCCAAAATAGAAGACAACAAAACTTAAAATAAAAAAAACTTTAAAAGTTAAACGGTACAAAACGTAAGAGTATGAAACAATGTGGCCAAACTATGAAAACCAAAAGTTTACTATTTCGTTAAAAAGAAAAAAATCAAATCGTAAAAGTTTAGGGGTAGAAAGCGTCAAAGCACCAAAGTCACGTGGTTAAAAATTAAAAAACTAAAAGTTAACTATTTATCATGAAATTTTATTGTAAACAAATCGTAAAAGTTTAGGGGTAGAAAACGTCAAAAAACCAAATTCACGTGGCCAAAGTTTGAAAACATAAAATCGTAAAAGTTTAGGGGTAGAAAACGTTAAAAATCCAAATTCACGTGACCAAAGTTTAAAAACCTAAAAGTCTAGTATTCATCATGAAATTTGATTGTATATTATATGAATAATTTGGACTTTTTTTTTTGTCATTTTTGTCTTCATATAATTCTTTTTTTTTTTAATCTCTATCCAACCCCATAACCCTTTTTGAGCCTTTTCTTTTATTCTTTTCTTTTAGATTTGCTTATATTATTTTCTTAAACCGGCCATCCAACCACATAACCCTTTTTTGGGCCTTTTCTTTTATTCTTTTCTTTTAGATTTTTTCTATTATAAATAGTTTCTTAATATAAGATAACTGTAAGCATAATTTGTTCACAATTTCTTTTTTCACTAAGTGATTAGGTATAGTTTAAGGGTTCGAACTGAGTAGAGACCCATGTTCGACCCCCATAGACACTTTTTTTTCTTTTATTTTGATTTTTAATTCTAATTATATTTTCTTTCTGTATTATAGGTACATGTTTTTCCTAACCCGGTTAACAAACTTTATGTTTCGCAAGTGTTTCGAAACAAAAAATATCTAAAGATATATTTTCATTACGAATCTTGATTTGACAATCTTAAAATTCTGTTGTTCCCATCTATCATAACGTGTGGAAGATTTTTTGTAAAGCGTTCTTTTTTACTTTGCTTGAAGCCTTTTTAAAGAATTCTTTTTTTATGTTCGAAACATTTTTTAATAAATGTACCTCAACTTATTACTCTTAATTTTTATTGACGCACACAACTGTTGGATACTGAATGTCCTGACCCGACGTTTTACGTACCCAACCCGGTCTTTGACCCGTAATTGTTACACTGATGTCAACATATCATAAAACCCGTTACATAATTAACCGGTTATGAAAGAGACTTAATTACTAAGTTAAGTAGTTAATTGGTGGAATTATTTCTTTACTAAATTTATTTTAGTAATAAAATAAATAAAACATAATTAGTAAATTAATTATTTAATTAACTAATTAAGTGGATAATGGTGGAACCGGATAAGCATTGTGTTCAACTAATTGTGGTTTATCTATAATTGGTTGATGGTTATAAAATTACCATCAAAAGAGGAGATCGAGATTAATAAAAAATTAACACTCAACTTTCTCTCTCTCCCTCATCCACTCTCTTTCTCTCTCGGTTAAAATTATCGACGTCAATCGTCGCTGCTAGCACCACCGCGAGCCACCATGTCACCGTTGCAGTCCACGACCGGAGCGGCCTCAGCCACTGCTACCTCTGATGGCCACCCTGCAGCGCCGCCGCCATCCACCTGGCCTGCTCCTCTTTACCCGCCGCCACCGATCGACATCCGAGTATTCTGTCTACTTGGGTGATAGTCCTGTTTCATATTCTTCTAAACGCCATTCCACACACTCTCACTCGAATGCTGAAGCTAAAAACCGGAGGCTTGCTAATGCAATAGTTGAAGTATGCTAGTTAAGAAATATTCTACTTGAGCTTCATTATCTGTACACGCATGCTACGCCTGTCTAATATGACAACGTTACTGCGATCTATCTCACGGGCGATTCAGTACAACATCAACGAACCTAACATATGGATATGGATATTCACTTTGTCAGAGAAAAAGTTCAACAGGGATTGGTTCGCGTTTTACATGTCTCATATCGCTATCAAATTGTTGATATCTTGACCAAAGGATTGCCTCGTATCTTGTTTGATGATTTTCGATCCATTTTTAACATCCACAGATCTCTTGATAAGACTGTGGGGGTATATCAGTAGATAACTATTACCATATTAATTCAAATCAATTTTAATTATTGTAAATGTAAATCTATATATTATGGATTTTTTATGAAAGAGAAGGCAAGCAAATCAGTATATTCTTCTTATAAATTTTTATATATATTTTTTAATTTTTGGGTACTTTTACATCGTTACTTTTGAACGTAATTTTTTTGTTGTTGTTTGTGTGTTCTTATTTTATTTGTTTTAATTTAGTTTGACACTATTTCATTTCGGTGTATGACGTGTGCTGAGGTGTCTTAAAATATGGCAGTTGTATTTAACCTATGTAGCAACTTGAAGCTTTTAAATTTATAATACCTGATTTACTTGACAACTAACATTTCACCACGTTACACGGGCAAGTGCACCCATCGTGGGCAGTATAGCAGTGGTAAGTTGAATCGGGGTTGATCACGACACAATGGAAAATGAGAGCTTCCAATACTCAACCTTTGTTAACGGTTAACCAAACGCTATCTTCAGGTTTTTAGAAAATAAGTTAGTAATATATATATATATATATATATATATATATATATATATATAGGGTTAGGTTCAAATGAGAACTTTTTCTTTTGAGAACTTTTGAGAACCAATTTGGGCCACTAATTTTTAAGGGGGGAGCATTCAAATTCATGGGGGGGGGGGGGGGTTTCCATATATATAAACTAGTGGCTAAGATTAGTTCTTTTTAGTTCTCAAACCCAATTAGTTCTCAAATGATCCTCTCCCATATATATATATATATATATATATATATATATATATATATATATATATATATAGTTAGGTTCAAATGAGAACTTTTTATTTTGAGAACTTTTGAGAACTAAATCACAACCATTAATTTCAGGTGGGGACCACTATAATTCATGGGGGGGGGGGGGTTTCCATATATATAAACTAGTGGCTGAGATTAGTTCTTTTTAGTTCTCAAACCCAATTGGTTCTCAAATGATCCTCTCCCTATATATATATATAGATAAATAAAATGGGTTTTGAGACTTAAGTAGTCAATGTCAATATTGATTGGAGAAACATACCATCAACTTGAAATCGAGTTTTTCTTTATGACTTTGCTTTAAGATTGTTTATCAGCAGAAGACCAACCACCTTTCAGAATTTAGGCTGATTCACCATCTCCACGATCAACCGTGTACGAGGAGTACGAACGCCATGCGAAGGTGCCACTGATAAACAAATAAAGTGGTATAATGCCACTTACTTACGGGGTCCCTCAAACAGGCGACTTACCGTACTCGACACGTCGTCATGAACCAGCAGGGGAACAACCCTGCGTGCCGGATTATTTTATTATGAAAATGACCTTTTTAAGGGACTCTAGTCAGTTTCACTCTCACCTAGCTCTCTGCATGTGTACGTCCGACGTAACCAGAGGCAAGTTCACAAACACGTACCATCTCGGATTCCGTGAAGTGACAAAATATTACCAACCCTCATCCCCAACCAAATACTCTCAGCCCGCACTTTTGTGGTCAGTCGAGTTTGCTTACATAGACAAAAGGTCCTCGATCGTATCATGTAGCATGGGACGCGAGTCAACTTTCGGATCATGCATCATCCCCCGACCGAGTGTCACAAGTCCGGTCTTTAGGATTTCGACTCCCCAAATGGTCTGTGATACGAAGGCACATTTGATTCAGAAAATCAACAATAAACTTTCAATATAAAGGGTTTTAATAAAGTCATTAGACACACTTTAAAACAACGTTATAAAGACAACTCGAAAACTCATTAAAAGCTGGTTAACTCCAATCAAGTGTAAGAGTTGAGCTAATCATTGCTGATTAGCTTAAAGATGTGCCAGGTAGTAAACGAAGAATTTCAAAGACAAAATGCTTTCATTTACTAATGCTGCTTATAGTTCTTACAGACTCTAACATACTTAAAGACTCGAAAACGCCAAGTGGCTCGACTAATCTAAAAGTGGGAGAGGAGAGGAAAGAATTGAGCGAATTGAAAAGTGGTGGAGGTTGGCTTTTATAGGCAAATCGTCTGGAGAGGCACAGGTCGTGCCCTGCTAGGCACGGCCCGTGTTGTGTCAGTGACCTTGATCCACAAATCTTCATTCGTCAGTGGCACGGTCCGTGTTGAGTTGGACACAGGCCTTGCCATGTTAGAAACTTGATCTCCAAATCTTTGTCATCAGAGGCACGAGCCGTGTTAGCTTGGGCATGGGTCGTGCAATGTCAAGAGGCTATGGTGTGTCATCAGGAGCACGGTGTGTGCCGAATTAGGTGAAGATTTTGAATATTCGGGTCGGGCACGGGGCGTGCCTGGCTAGGCACGTGCTATGCTAAGGTTGGTTCCAAAAGTTAACATTTTCTTCACTTTTCTGCTAGATTATGCTTCTTTTGGTATTTTAGCCTCAGAAAACCTGAAAAACTAAAAAGAAAACAAAATCGACTTGTTTTGATGTTAGTAGTTAGGTTTATTTCCGAAAAGCGTGTAAATTTGATAATATAATATGTATAATTTAGTGTTTATCAAATATCCCCACACTCATGAAAAACCGTAAGACGGATCTTACTATAGATTTGCTTGATCGTAGAGTGAACACGAGACGTAAATAATAGTTTGTTTTATTGAAATCAACAAAGACTCAATTACAAACTCTCTCTGAAGCTCTCTAGAAAAACACTCTAAAAAACACATAGTTAAGAACTGGTCTCTCTGTCTTCGTCTTTACATTCAAAGCACAAGTTCCTATATATATGCGTCTGGGCCGATCTCCGACCGAACTCCAAGTTCGGCTGGTCCGAACCTCAGGTTCGGACCCAGTTCGGCCAGCAGCTTGAACTTGTCTTGAATCTTCACATCCTCTCGTTCAGATACTTCACATGATGCACATATTATGTATCAACAAACTCCCCCTCGTCATGTGTAGTATCTGTTCGCCAGTTAAAACATATTCTTCGAACAAACTCCCCCTCAACTTGATGGTAGCTTGATCTTTGAATACTTGACGATGAACAGTTTCTTTCTTCTTTATCAACAGCTTCAGAAGACTTGAAGTTGTGATAAACTCATTCCTTGGAGTACCTGGCCAATCATAAATAATCTTGGTGCAAAACTTCTCTTCGAGAATCCAAAATATAAATTTTGAAAATGTTTATCGTATCTTGTGTCGATCAATCGAAAACAAATAAGAAGTAAAATCTTTTTGGCTTTTAGAAAGTTTATATCAAAACAAACCTAAAATCTTTTTTATTTTTCAAACTTATGTTAAAACACACAAAAAATCTTTTTGTACTTTACTAAAATTAAATGTAAATGCAATGCAAAAACAAACTCTATTTTTGGTATTTTGTGAAAAAGATCACGACGCAAGATCATTTCAGACATAACGCATCTTGCACATTTCAATTTCGGTCTTAATCAGCATACAAGCCAAGATAATCGCAAATACAACATTGATGTTTATTTTAGCATGCACCAATCATATTTATCATTTTCAGATATGCTTAAGGTAATTTTTATCATGCACTAATAACTCGGCCTCTACTCTCTTAGAAATACTAGCAAATCATTTTATCATATAGAAGTAACTTCTATTTGAGATTTAAGCATCCTTGATGAGTCAGGCAAAAAATAAAGCAGAACCTCAAATACCTAGCAATCAGGTCGGTCTTGTGGACACGCAGAGAAAGCCCAAGTATTTGAGAAAATAAGAAAGCAAAACAAGTTGAAATTGTATAATCCAACAACAATCAGGTCGATACTTCCGTATACGCAGAGAATGTCCGATGGAGTATACGAAACACCAATGAAAATAAAGCAGAACGTCAAACGAACAACAATCAGGTCGATCTTTCGATACGCAGAGAAAGTCCGAATCGTTTGACAAAATAAAGAAAATCAAACAAGTTTAAATCTTTCAAAATGAAAACATGCATTCATCAGGATATCTCTTTATTTTATTTTTGTCTCAGAATCATCACATAGCATTCATCAAGAAGCAAACAACCAAAGATTATCAGGCAAGCTTTATGTTTATATCTTACTTGCAAATATCAGATTAGTCATGCACATTTACAGATCATACAAGAACCTATAGCCTTTAGACTTACTCTATCCATGGCAGATAAAAGTATATGCTGATGTACCATCATTTCTTGCTTTTGTCGGATCAATTTCTCAAATTTTCATCATTTTTTTTATATTTTCCAATTTCTCCCCCTAAAATTCAAACAAATACTATTTGTTGAATTTTCAAATTTTCTCCCCCTAAAGATATGAACGAAAGAAAAATGAATAACAAAAAAAAAATGAAAATGATCGATCAATACTTGACACAATTTTTGGAAAAAATATTTTTGAAAATCAGTTTTTTATAAGAACGATGCATTTTAACTTAAAACCACAAGTATCTCACTGTCAGCAACCTCTCGATTACTAACAGGTCTTCCTGAAATACCTGCAAACACTGGAAAATAGTAAGTGCTTAAAACCCCGACCCTCATCCCCAACGATGATAGGTCGTCCAGTGTCTTCAACAAAATCTGTGTTGGCCGTGGAGACAACTTTCGGTCTCCATTCCTGTTTTGGGTTTATGATTTCTAGTGAACCATCGTCAACTGATGAGTGACAATTAGAACTACTACCCAACTTTTCTGAAAGAGACTTCTTTTTCCATGAAAATTTAGTATTGGGCATTGGTTCACTAAAAATAATTCCATCAAGATCAACATACTTTGTATGTTTGGCATTTGATGATGAATTGTTAGCTGTCGTAGGACAATTATTTGCATAATGACCTTTCTTACGACAAACAAAACAAAGTCTTTTACCAGTTGAATTGATAGAAATCGGTTTTCCAAACTGATCAGTCAGACATTCATCATAAACTTTTGAAAACACAGGTTGAAATTTCTTTGGTTTATGAAATTTTGGAAAACATTTTGGAGAATCATAAAAATCAGAATCATCTCCATAACCAAAGAATTTATCTTGACGATAAAACTTGTTAGAATTAGCAGAATAAAATGAATCTGAATTGTTACCGCCTTGTGGTGTAGTATCAGATATACAAGAAGACTCTTCAGAAGAAAGCTTTTCATCTGGTGAAGATAATTTCTGCTTCCAACATTGTGCCTTCTTATCTGAAAACACCCTCTGCTTCTTTATCTTCTTCGCTTTGAATTCCTTTTTGTTGAAACCCTTAGTCGGCATTTCTGTTCCTTTAAATCCCAAACCACCATTCTTGTGCTGACATTTATCTTGAACAGAAGTCGGTATCTCATGACCTTGTTTGGCAAGCTTTGTAAATTCAGACTTGATACCTTTCAAATCATTCTTCCCGGAAATCAAAGAATCATCTATCACAATCTTAGAAAACTTTGGCACTTTCAAATTTCCTGAATTTCCATAAAACACCTTATCTTTTTCAAGATATGTAGATTTGGAATCAAACTTCAACCCTTTGTGGTAATCAACCTCCTTTTTATTCTTCTTTGATTTGAATTTTGTTTTCTTTCCTGAACTGGTATCAGCAAATTTTGAATAATCATGCGGTTCAATACCAGACGGTATAGCTGGAACAGAAAGTTCAATATCCACAGGAGCAGGAACTTGATGAAGATTTGCATCTTTACAATTCTCCTGACTCTTTTCCAACTTATACAAATAATTCAGAAAAGTCGGTGAATTGTTGCAATTTTTCAATTTCCTTTGTAGATCAAAAATCTCAATCTTCAGTTTAGCTATTTTCATATTAGCTTCCGACAACTCTTTCTGCAAAGCAATGTACTTGTCCGACAATTTGTTATAATCACTGATATGACACTGTCTCAAGCGACACTCTTCCAGAACTTCTTCAGTAACTTTCTCTATTTGTTTCTTATAGTAAATAACATCCTGTTTCAAAATGTTATTTTGACTTTGAACCTCACCATTTTCATCACGCAACTTTGTAAGTTCCTCTTGAAGTTGAATTACTCTATCGGCAACTTCGACAGCACCTTTACTAACTTTTTCATATTTTTGTTGAAGAGGACAACATTTCGTAAATAAAGCATCAAAATCTTCAACAGCTTCCTTTTCCTTAGCTTGAGCTTTATTGCATTCTTCAACCAACAAATTCTTCTCTTTCAACCATTCTTTCTTAATACTAGCAAACTCCAAACAATTTGCACATGATGCAGACACATCCCTTTGAATTTTGGCAGCTAAATCATTACAAAGTTTACTTTTCCATTTCTCAACTTCTTTTGTCAAAGAAATATTTTCTTCAGTCAACTTTCCCACCTTATTATCTAACTTTTCAATTTTGCCCTTAAACTTCAAATCTTGATCAATTGTTTTCTGAGAAAACTTAGACATATGTTCCTCACACCGTGTCTTTACAAAATCCCATATCAGGTTTGCTTTTCGAAACTTCCTGATTGGATTTTTAAGAGTTATAGGCAAAGCTAACATAAGAAGTGTAGTAGCCTTTTCATTTTGATCATACGCTTTCTTTTCTTCACTTGAAAAATTATACATCTCCTTAAAATCACCATCACCATAAGTTGGATGCTTATGTTCGTTTGTAATTGGTAACCACAATTTTTCATCCAAATCATTAACATAACCTCTAAAATTTGTTGCCCAACAATGATAATCTTCAAGATTTATCAACTTTGGCACATTCTGACGATGACGCTCAACGAATACATCAATTTCAAACATTTTGAGAATTTTGAAAATCTTGCTTTGTCCGAACTCCCACCGAACTTCGTCCGAACTCTAATGAACCTCCGATCTTGCTCCGAACTTTGTCCGAACTCGATTGCACAGTCCGAACTTAGACTTTTGTCCGAACTTCTTCGAACTTTCTCCGAGCCTACTCCGAACGTTAGCCGAACAAGACCGAACTCTCACCGAAACAAGAATGACCGAACTCCCTCCAAACTCCCAGTTCGGAGTGGTTATTTTTCAGTTACTCCGAACCACAGACGAATTCAGACACTCTCGACATATTTTTTTGCGATTTTGAGAGAATTTGGACAAGATTTTTGATAGGAACTCAGGTAAAACCTATAGAAATGTTTTAGAAATGAAAAACACTCGAAAAGCTCAAAGATTTACTCGTTTTTGAATGAAAACAACTCGGTTTTATCAAGAAAACGACTACGATCAAAGCAAACGCAATAGAGCAACCTGGATTTGCGTTGTAATCCATCCACCATCCTAAAAGGAGGGTGAGGGGTGATCGTGACAATGCGGAAAGTGTACTCCATATCCACAGAGATAGTGGCAAGGGATCTGGGGAGCTCATCAGGGATGTCGACACCGTATGCCTAATAGATGCTGTGAATCAGGCCTCCAAAGAGTAGTGGGCTTTCGTCACTTGCGTTGGCAACGTAAAGGATGTGGCTGCATAAGGCATGGGGTAGGTTCATATTCTGTCCCATGGTGAAACATTAGAATGCCTAAAGATCCTTCAAGTTGAGTACTCCGACTGACTGGTCCCAAGCGAACAGAGACCTGGCAAGGCAACGATGAATGTAACGGTGCAACGGGTCCCTCAGCCTGGAGCTCTTTGTGCTGCTCGGGCTGTACCTAGTGGCCCCCATCCCGATCGTCTGCCATAAAGTAACACGGGGTATCCCGTGTTGAGGATCAGAATGATGCTTCTCGTTTGGTAAGCACCACAGAGAGTCCGCCAAAGCCGGTAACTCATGAACATGATATACCCCAATGTCGACCATAAACTGCCCCAAAGAATGCTCGTACCACGTCCTTCCTAACCGGAACCTCACAGCTCGTAGTGTGTTCATGCCCGTGATGGTAGGATTGAACGTGAATGATGCTAGAAACTCGATCGTGCAGTCTCGGACTCCTTCAGGCAAAAACAGATCAAAGAGCCTCTATATTGGTGCCGAAACATACTCCAAGAATCAGTTGTGCTGGATTAGTTGTTCGAGGGTCTCGAGGTGCGGTACCCAGGCTACGCTGTCGTTTCGTGTCACAAGTCTCCGAAGCCTTCTATAGCTCAATCTTTCATTGCGGGAATCAAAAGTGGTCCAGTCTGCCATGAAATGGAAAACATGAAGATATTAGTGCAAATAAAACAAGAAAAAGTGAAGTTTTTGAAAAACAAAGGTCTTGCACGTGTCGTGTTTGGTGGGGCACGGGTCGTGCTTGGTGGGGGCATGGGCCATGTCATCTGGGTTGGTCCGGTTTTCTGAACAGCGGTGAACAACACGGGCGGTGTTGGGTTCAATACGAGGCGTTTTATTCATCTGTTCTTCGGTGTTTAACCTAGAAAATCATGATTTTGACGAAATTGAAAACTATTTACGTGATCAAGATCGCAAACTTCCGATTTTAACTATCCCATTAACAATTTTTCCAAAACTTAAGTCGTTTATCATAAATCTAAGTTTTTTCTAAACTAGAGTTCTTGGAAAAATTTGTCAAAAACTACTCTAATCCGTGTGTTTTGACATGGATAATCAATAAGGATGATTGCTAGACACTTATTAGACACAATCCTACAAAAAATTTCATCCAATTTGGTACAAAAATCACGAAACTCTAGGCGCTTTTTTATTTTTTTTTTCACCAAAACCATCAAAAATGAATGTAGAATCTATAAAAAATACATCTAAAAAAAATAACATTTTTTGAGCGTCTTTTTTGGCCGGTTATCTTCTTTTTGCAAAAAAATCGGTTCTTAAATATATATATTTTTTAAATTTACTCGGCGAGTTTTTTTATTTTTTTCATAAAGGGTGTTTTTTTAAGTTAGAGAGTCACCATAAAAAAATTCGGAACAAAAATCGGATTTTTTAGCTTAGTTCTCACGGTTTTTCCAACTCGGAGAGGTTTTCATTGCTCAACTTATATATATATATATATATATATATATATATATATATATATATAAGTTGAGCAATGGCACAATTATGCATCTTAATAAATGTCAAATCATAAATGAACTTGTATGAAGAAATTACCGATTCGTATTGTTTTACACCATCATGTTCATAAAAAAATTGTTCATGCAAATAAATATCTCCATTAGTGAACATAATAAGCATTGTATAACAATAAATAACAATGAATAAAGAAAAACACATAGGGTTCTTGCAACTCCAAATGAATAAATTTGATATTAATCATCATAACTTCGATTCATAGTAATGACAAACCGATTGGGTTCTTTGAACTCTAAATTAATAAATGTCATATTAATCATCATGTTTTTCTAATCCTATATAAACTCATGTAAACCTCATTTGTTTAACTCCCCTCCCCCTTCCCCATCTTCACCCGCCATCTTCTAAATCGTGTAAGTAAATTTACTTAATTAAAATTTTAATTTCATTGCTATTTCATTTTTGTTATGGACCATATCCTTGCTTCCAGTGGGGAAAAAATATACCACTGGAAGCTAATAATCGATGATGATGACATTGATTCCGACGGGAAAAAAAATGTACCGTCGGAAAAGTCATCTATGACCCCTTTGACTTATATTTTATTTGAGACTTTGTTGTACTAATTGTTTGCCGTTTTTATTTATAGGTACTTAATTTAATTTGTATCTGCTACCAATGGCATTAACAATCGTGCATTTCAGGTTGCGCCAGGTCGATTGCTATGTTTTCATATTTGTGAACGAGATGACTGCATTGGTGCTAACTGTGGTGGTGAATTCCAGCCGACCAGCTGTACCGCTGTCAAGAGTTGCAGCATGTTTTATTCCGTCGTTGCTTGTATTGCATGTTCATAGTATGTAAAAGAAAAAAAAACATGAACAAAATTGGTTAGAATTGTCAACACAATGTTTCAGTCCACTGTTTTAAGTAATTTGCCAATTTTAAAACAAATAATGCAATGAACATCTGAAGTTAACACACACACGTGGCGTACCCGACCCATTTCGCTATTAACCTGTAATCCAAGGGCTATTAACTTGCAAAGTTAAGCATACACCACTATAAATTTCACGCGGACCCTATTTGATCCGACTTTGTTTATAATCCGCGACTTAAAACTTACGCGGGTAGGAATGTCTGTGATGAGCAGTGGGATTGGGTTAAAAAAACCTATGTTCATGGCGTGTTATCGTGGGTGTGATGTAGTCCGTGTTTTCGTATTATATATCAGGGATTGATAATGCCTCATTTGTAAGGGCTCTAAAACTATAAGCATACACTTACCTACGACAATTCATTGTTTTAGACATTGCATATGTATGTTGATTAGTGGCTGTTTTGTGTTTAATTCCCTAATTGGTGTTCTTGGGTTTTTTTACTGAGAAAAGGCAGGGGATGAATGAAACATATAGGAGAAAATATAATAATCGGAAATTAAATATGAAGACAAATTATAGCATTTTTCCTTTTCCACTAACTGACGGTTATGAAAATGAATAAAAGGCCACTGCCTAAAAAATTAAACGTTTTCGTTGTCAGCTCATGATGGCCACTGAACTGATAGCAAATAGGGTTGAAAAATCTCATAAAATAACAATTTGTTAACAAACATAGCTAACCATTCAGATATTCCTCGGATAGTTAAAGTGGAAGACAAACTTACCTGATAACCACGTACCCGACAGCACCACGTCACTAGCCGTTGGTGACCCGCCCGATAATCCAGCTCCAAAATGGGTCACCATGATCCATGCAGATGACCCGTAGCCAACCAAACCCCATGTCCACTACCTGCTGTTTAGTTGCTTTTCCAAATTAATAGGCTTTTTAATTTGTTTTGTGCTTTGGTTAATTTTGACTTTGTCAAAGTAGTTTCCTTTAATTTTGTTAGTGGGCCACGTGGGGAAGTTATGAAATCCCACTCTTATGTAATTCGCAAAGAAGAAATGAAGGACAGAGTGAATTTCCTAAAATTTCAGTTTTCTCTTCGTGAGGAGGCTTCTCCGCTGCTATCTCAATTTTGGCAAATTGAGAGGTGAACTGTGGAATTCTAATTCAGGGTTGGGTGGTGAATCTGTAACCTAACTCCACGTTAGAACTTGCCCGACGATTAGTTCGAGTGGTGTGACTGTATCTCGCTAACCGTTGTGAGTTTCAGATTTTTTTATCCAAATAATACCCGGTTGAAGTCTCTGTATATCATTTGGTATCAGAGCTTTGGCTACTCTCCAGATCCACTAATTTTAATCGATTTCTTAACCTTACAGCCTCATGGATACTCGCAGTAGCGCAGAACTCAAGAAGGTCATTGAAGGCCTTGAGAACGAGAAGAAGACAATGGCTGAACAGATGAAAGCACTACAAGATCAGGTGCGAGAATTATCTGTTCGACGGGAAGGTGATGGTTCCGATGATGACACCTTTGCTTCTGGGATACGCGGTCGGAATAATTCTGTGGTTTGGCACCCGAATGAAATTAAAATTGAAATTCCAGAATTTGATGGGCGGCTTGACCCTGATGAGTTCGTCGACTGGTTGCGAACTGTTGAGCGTGTATTTGACTACAAGCAGGTTAATGATAAGAACAAGGTGAAGATTGCTGCTCTTAAACTCCGAATGTATGCTTCAACCTGGTGGGCTAACACTTGCGTCAAACGTGAACGGTCGGGGAAAAAGGTTAAAGAGTGGGCTAAGATGAAGAAACTGATGAAAGCCAAGTTCTTACCCTCCTATTATGTTCAACAAAGTTTCTCACAATTGCATAATCTCAAACAGGGGAACCGATCAGTTGAAGAATTTACAAGAGAATTTGAAACCCTTATTATGAAGTGTGACTTACCTGAAGATGAGCCACAAACCTTGGTCCGATACATAGGAGGGCTGGATTCTCGAATGCCAACATTGTGGAACTACACCCTTATGCGACATTAGAGGAGCTTTCAATGCTTGCTCACAAGGTTGATTTGCAACTTAAGGCAAAGGGTAAGACTACTGACACCTCACGAGCTAACCTAAAACCTTCCTTACAGCCCCGAACCACTACCGTTCCTAAGCCTAATGCCCCCAACGACACCCCAACCAACCCTCAAAAGACGCCCCGGAAGTGTTTTCGATGCCATGGGTTAGGACATCTAGCTGCTGAATGCCCTAACAAAAAGATGGTTACCTTGGTTGACATCGAAACCTTCGAAAGTTCTTGTCACACCGATGAGTCCGATACCTAGAGAACCCTAATTGTTGAACCAGAAGTAGAAGTCCTTGGTCCCGATGATGGCGAATGCTTAGTCGTTCGCCGAGCACTCAACGGAACTGTTACACCAGAAGAGAACCAACAACGTGAGGCTACCTTTCACACTCGTTGCACCATTATGAACAAGGTCTGTACACTAATCATCGATGGAGGGAGTTGCACAGATGTAGCATCCCAGACACTGGTTTTGAAGCTGAGTTTGACGGCACAACCTCATCCGGAGCCATATACCATTCAATGGCTTAATCAAGGTAAAGGTTTACGAGTTACACAAAGAATTTTAATTACATTGAGTATTGGCAGGAAGTATGAGGATGAAATTTGGTGTGATGTAATTCCCATGGATGCTTGCCATGTACTTTTAGGCCGACCATGGTTATTCGATCGGAGAGTCCTCCACGATGGTTATCACAACACTTACACCTTTGATCATAACCACAAACTTATTACCCTTACCCCTCAGTCACAAACCTTAAGCCAAAAGAAACCTATTCCCCTCAGCACCTTACTGAAAGCCGAATAACATGAGTACGCTCAATGTGCAGAACTTATACTAATGGGCCTGGAAGATAATGACCAGCCCAATCCCCATAACTCTAGCCCAAACTCGTTAATCCGAACCTTACTTGCCACCTATGCCCATGTTTTCCCAGCCGAAATTCCATCTAATAAACCTCCCTATCAAACCAACCCCCATCGAACCAACCCCCAAGGTACCAACCCCCAAGGTACCGCCGAGATACGTAAGCAGATCGACGGCTTGCTCTCCAAAGGACTCATCAGAGAGTCCTTAAGTCCATGTGCAGTGCCCACTTTATTGGTTCCAAAGAAAAACTGTAAGTCCAAAAATGATCCTTACACGATATCAACGATCAATCGAAGGTGCGGAATCCCGACGATTGATTGATTCAAGTATAATCGATAAAGAAAAACAATAAACACAATAATAAAACAAACCGATCGATGGAAAGAGAACTTGATTAAGCACAAACCGGTTGCAACACACTTTTGGAATTTCGTGAACAACCCCTAGCCCCTTTTACGAAAACAACAACACCAGCAACCTATTCTAGACAATAATAGGTTCTATTTATAGGAGATGATTAGCTTGTTTTCCAAGCTAATCTCCTAAACCCTAATTAACCAAAATTCCCGTATTTGACATTTCAGGCCCACTAAACACCATCTAAACTCTTTCTAAATGAGCCCAAACATGTCTAAATTGGCCCAATGACCCAATATAACAATAACCCAGCTAATTTTCACCTATTCTAACACTTAGGCCTTCAAAATATTCCGCCAAGTGATGATTTAATACACAAGCCACAAATTATTCCCTTACAATCTTCCCCTTGGCTTGTGATATTAAATGTCTTCTTCTTTCAATCTTCAGACTTGCAGTCTTCTCCTTGGCTTGAGCATGGATTGATGAAGATACTATTCTTTAACAATCTTCAATGGGCAGCATATGGGATGTTAGATGCCTCTCTCTCTTTATCAGCATCAGCTCGAACTTCAAATGGTAAACACGTAATGAGAGGAGGATTCTCAAATACTTGCTCTTTCTTGACAACTGTTGAGTCCTTGCTGAATCATTAGTAATTGTCTTGACTTGCCATTAACTTTAGAGGATAAATTTTGAAAACCTCTATCTTGGCATTCTTGAACTTCTTGTTGTGACTGCTCTGCATCTTTTGTTCATTCAGCTTCCCCTAAACTTGCGAATGGTATCTTTTGAGTCTTTGGAAGCTTTACTTGAACAACCAACAAACTTCCCCTAAGCATAAGGTAAGTCCTTTTCCGGTTGGTTCTTCAACTTGATCAGTATAGTTCTTGCTTTGGTCAACTGAATCCTTGACTTTCTTCTCCATGAGTTGTCTTTCTCACTTAACCTGTCAAACACAACATAAAACAGACACCAACCAGACAATGACTGGTTATCGGGTTAGCATTATTTAACCAAAAGCACTTCCCTTTGACCCGAGGACTCTTCATATTATCTCCCCCTGAGATTCTGAGGAGGGACATACTTTCTTGCATAAAAACCCACAAAAACATATTAAAACCTTTAAATTTACCTGGCCATGGTTGAAAAATAAACAATAAAAACTTAAGATAACACAAAAAAAAAAATTAATAAAAACAAACATACCAAATTACTAAACGAGAAAGTTTTATTTGGGATCAAACCGTATGAATCTGACTGAGGAACCCCTTTTTAGCTTCTGTTACTCGAACACGTCCAGGTGATTGCCAATATACTGATCCACTTTAAACTCTAACCGTTTTCTTAATCAGGCTGTTTGTCACTTTATTATCTTTTATTGGTGCATTAATTATGAACAGCAAGTGGGTTTCAACAAATCCTAGGTACATGTTATTACACACTATCAAGCATATAAATTCCCTACCACATATTTTCACAACTTGAACCAGAAGTTAGAAACTGAGCTCCAGACTGGGTTGAGAAGAGAAAGAATAGATCACATAGATTTTTGGGTATAATATACAAAGTCAACTGAGTTTTTGAAACATTTTTAATAATGCTCTCATCAGTGATAAAGGCTGAGGGTTTTGGACTCTTGAGGGTCTCTTTTGATGTGCTCTTTGGCATCTTTTGGGTGTATATTATTATAATTATTTTTTCGTATATATATTTTTGGTGATCTAGAAGCACGTATGTATGGACAACTCCAGGTCATTGCTCACGCAAAGCAGAGGGGACACCGACTTTTTGAGCTCAATTTCACACTCTTGGAGACAAGCGTGTGTATCGGGAACTTGAACATGCAGTAAAATAGAAATGCAATTAACCTAAGTGCTGTTACCCAACAAACTGCCATACATTATCTTTAAGTGTGTAACGCATACCTTTTCAGATTTAAGAGCCGAGCCTGCCACCATATCACCATGGATCGTGTCTTTCTCATTTGCCTTACGTGTGTCAGCCATCTCCAAAACGGAAATTTATTTCACTTCCCACCTTCTCAAGCAAACAAACAAAGATTAAAAATTAAAAAGCACGATTTTTTGAGGAGTCAACAATTTCATCTTTCATCCTTTTTATTCTTCCCCTTGCTTTTTGATTTTTTAATAACACCAAATCCTTTTTTTTTTAAACACACACAGACAGAAAATTATAAACACTATTTTTGTAGTTTTTCAAATAAACACTATTTTTGTAGTTTTTCATCTTTTTTTTTTGAATGAACACACTAACACATCACTAAATATCTACTAAACTGGCCAAGCTAACCTTCAAAGTTTACATTTTGAAAAATTTCAGAAATGGGTTTTGTTTCATGCACAACCATACTTCACATCAGATTTGCCAAGAGACAAACAATTAAGACAGTACCTTGCTGATTTTGATAGATTTACCTCTTACTAGAAGAACATCCCTACAAATGAGAATCTGCATGTCATGTAGTTGAGAGATGCCATCTATCTTGTGCCTGGAACAATCACTTTCAAAAACAAATAAGTTAATGGAAGTCCTCCTTGACTGTTCCTGCACAATGTGAGAGATCAGTTAGCCATTAGTACCCAGGCCATTGTGGTTCTGGGTATGCCTGAAGAGTCGATGAAAGAAATTTCTTTTAAAAACATTCCCTTGGTAACATCAGAGATTGGGGTTGTGGGAACCTTTGTTTTGGGTTTCATGCTTTTGTTTTTGGTGGACTTTGGTGTGGGCTTTGTGGATTCATTAGAATTCACACGACCATCATTGGAAATGACATTCGTGGGTTGATTGTTTTCTTTCCCTTTACCCTGTAGCCTTTTAGGTGGAATTTGATAAATGTTTGATTTATCATTTTTAACTTCATCAAATTGTTTGGAGTGCTTCTTATACACCCCTTTAGGTAGGTAACACTGATTTACCACCTTTTTCACATTCCACCTCTCTTGATTATTCTCAGAAAGACCACCATGTTTGGGAACCCAAATAGGTTTTAAAGAAACAACTGATTTGTTAACAGAATCATTCAATTTATGACTTTTGAAATCAGTTTTGGTTGGATGTTGAGGTGACTTAGGCTTTTGGTTAATTTTCTGTACCTTTGGTTGCAGGGGTACAGACTTCTGCACCTTAGGGATTGAAGGTGCAGGCTTTTTGGTCACCTTGTGTACCTTTGGTTGTGAAGGTACATGTCTCTGCACCTTAGGGTGTGAAGGTGCAGATTCTTTAGTCACTTTAGATACCTTTGGGTCTGTAGGTAACTTTGGCTGAGAATTTACCTTTCTGTGGGCAGGTTTTTGGTTTGTGCCACCATATGATTGCCCTTGGAAGTTTTGAAAATGAGTTTTAGGGTAGTAGGGTTCATATGTCCTATATAAGCAATTCCTTGCCACATGTCCAGGATTCCCACACATATGGCAGGACTGCTTCTTTGGGTATGCGGGAGCTTGGAAATATTTCTTCCCTGTGGATACCCAAGATGGTTTGGAATTTTTGTGGATCCACACAACTTTGCCATTCATCCTAGTTGTTAGCACATACACAGAGGGTCTTTCTCGATCACCGGAACGCGACAGGAAAGGGTTTTCGATCAGAGAGCCTGATCGAAAAGTCTTCACTTGGCTCGAAAAGTCTCTGATTCACAAACAAATGGTCTCGAAAGCTTCTGTTTAGAGTTTAAACCTGCAAAAAGACTTCGAACAGTGCTAAAAACTGAAAAACACCACAAAAACTCAAATCGTTAGTCACCAAAAACGTGAATCCGATATCGCGAGAGCCTCGAAACTTGCGTTTCTTGGGTCTGATACTAATTGTAAGTCCAAAAATGATCCTTACACGATATCAACGATCAATCGAAGGTGCGGAATCCCGACGATCGATGGAAAGAGAACTTGATTAAGCACAAACCGGTTGCAACACACTTTTGGAATTTCGTGAACAACCCCTAGCCCCTTTTACGAAAACAACAACACCAGCAACCTATTCTAGACAATAATAGGTTCTATTTATAGGAGATGATTAGCTTGTTTTCCAAGCTAATCTCCTAAACCCTAATTAACCAAAATTCCCGTATTTGACATTTCAGGCCCACTAAACACCATCTAAACTCTTTCTAAATGAGCCCAAACATGTCTAAATTGGCCCAATGACCCAATATAACAATAACCCAGCTAATTTTCACCTATTCTAACACTTAGGCCTTCAAAATATTCCGCCAAGTGATGATTTAATACACAAGCCACAAATTATTCCCTTACAAAAACGGTGAATGGCGGATGTGCATAGACAGTCGAGCTATCAACAAGATTACCATCAAGTATCGATTCCCCATTCCTAGGTTAAACGATCTTTTGGATGAACTACATGGAGCCACTGTATTTTCAAAGGTGGACCTACATAGTGGGTATCACCAGATCAGGATTTATGAAGGAGATGAATGGAAGACTGCATTTAAAACAAAAGAGGGCCTGTACGAGTGGCTTGTTATGCCCTTCGGGTTATCTAATGCCCCGAGTACCTTCATGCGTCTAATGAATCATGTATTAAATCCGTTTTTAGGCCAGTTCGTCGTCATATATTATTGACGATATCCTCGTATATAGCAGGTCTAAACAGGAGCATTTATCCCATTTACAACAATTATTTGATGTACTGGGCCGAGAAAATATGTTTGGTAACCAAGAAAAATGTGAATTCTTCACTGGTCAAGTTACTTTCCTTGGTTATTTGGTGTCTGCTCAGGGAATTCAGGTGGATGAAAGGAAGATACAGGCTATCCAGGATTGGCCAACTCCCACTCCGATACATCAAGTTTGTAGCTTTCATGGTCTTGCCTCCTTTTATCGTCGATTTGTCAAAAACTTTAGCACCATTGTGGCCCCCATGACGGAGCTTACTAAGCTCAAACACTTTGAGTGGAACGCCCAAGCCCAAGCGGCCTTTGAGGAACTTAAAAACAAGCTCACGTCCACTCCGGTTCTTGCCTTGCCATGTTTTGAAGAGGTCTTTGAAGTGGACTGTGATGCATCGGGAGTAGGAATCGGTGCTATCTTATCTCAGTTGGGCAGACCAATTGCTTACTTTAGTGAAAAATTCAATGATGCCAAACGTCGTTACTCAACTTATGATAAGGAATTTTATGCGATCGTCCGAGCACTCGAACACTGGCAACATTATCTCATCTCTAAGGAGTTCATCCTCCACTTTGATCATGAGGCTCTTATGTATATACAAGGCCAGCACAAGCTCCAACCTTGTCATGCCAAGTGGGTAGAATTTTTGCAGCTTTTTAACTTCACCATTCGCTATAAATCGGGAAAACTTAACCAAGGGGCTGATGCGTTATCGCGGAAACATTCCTTACTCACTACCCTAACACCTAAAGTTCTTGGTCTTGATCTCATCCGTCAAGCATATGTTGGTGATGTGGATTTTGGGGACATCTATGATAATTGTCAGGTGCATGCTCAGGGTCAATTTCACATTGTGGATGGTTATTTGTTCAGAGGCATACAACTGTGCATTCCTTGTCACAGTTTGCGAGTTCACCTCATTCGTGAGTCACATGAAGGAGGCCTCGCTGGGCATTTTGGCATCGATAAAACCACAACCCTGGTACAAGCACATTTTTTTTGGCCCAAACTCAATCGAGATGTCGCTCACTATATTCACCGGTGCACTACATGCCACAAGGCTAAAGGTTATTCCCACCCTCATGGCTTATATCTGCTTCTCCCAGTTCCGCTCCTGCCTTGGGAAGATGTGAGCCTTGATTTCATCACGGGTCTTCCCAGAACCCAAAGGCAAAAGGATTCTATTTTGGTCGTTGTTGACCGATTCTCCAAAATGGCCCATTTCGTACCATGTCATACCACGTATGACGCTGTTCAAGTTGCTAATTTATATTTCAAGGAGATTGTTCGCCTCCACGGGGTGCCTAAATCTATTCTTAGTGATCGAGACGTTAAGTTTTTGAGCCACTTTTGGGTGACTCTATGGCGCAAAATGGGTACTCAGCTAAAATTTAGCACCACTAGTCACCCACAAACTGATGGCCAGACCGAGGTGACGAATCACACACTTGGAACTCTGCTGCGAGCTCTCATTAAACGCAACTTAACAGAGTGGGAAGACCTTCTTCCTCAAGCTGAATTTGCCTACAATCGTGCTCCGAACAAGAGTACTGGTCTTAGTCCTTTTACTGTTGTCTATGGACTCAACCCAACCACTCCTTTGGATCTTGCTGTGCTTGACACTACTCACAAATTCAGCAAAGAAGCTGAAGTTACTGTTCGTGATATCAAGTCTCTCCATGAACATGTCCGCATGAAGATTCAACAAGTTAATGATCGTGTTAAACAGCGGGTCGAGGACAAACTCTCTTGAAGACGGGGAGGATGATAACCACGTACCTGACAGCACCACGTCACTAGCCGTTGGTGACCCGCCCGATAATCCAGCTCCAAAATGGGTCATCATGATCCATGCAGTTGACCCGTAGCCAACCAAACCCCACGTCCACTACCTGTTGTTTAGTTGCTTTTCCAAATTAATAGGCTTTTTAATTTGTTTTGTGCTTTGGTTAATTTTGACTTTGTCAAAGTAGTTTCCTTTAATTTTGTTAGTGGGCCACGTGGGGAAGTTATGAAATCCCACTCTTATGTAATTCGCAAAGAAGAAATGAAGGACAGAGTGAATTTCCTAAAATTTCAGTTTTCTCTTCGTGAGGAGGCTTCTGCGTTGCTATCTCAATTTTGGCAAATTGAGAGGTGAACTGTGGAATTCTAATTCAGGGTTGGGTGGTGAATCTGTAACCTAACTCCACGTTAGAACTTGCCCGACGATTAGTTCGAGTGGTGTGACTGTATCTCGCTAACCGTTGTGAGTTTCGGATTGTTTTTTTATCCAAATCATACCCGGTTGAAGTCTCTGTATATCATTACCTCTTCAATTTCAGATTTGAAACATTGCGGCATCTTAGATTGTCTGGCTATTGAAAGTGACTAGGGTTTGGAAGCCAATCATTTAATAGGGGCATGATGACCATTGACATGCCTGAACTGGTGCTTAACCCATAGTGGTATCAATAGAGAATTGGGGATGATTAGGATTGTGAATCGCTAGCGATGTTTGATGTGTGGAATCCGGATATGGCCGTTGAAGACAGAGAACATAGGTTGCCATCAAAGCAAGTGTGGGTTATATCCCGTTATGTTTTGACCGAGGTGACCCGGCCCTGTAACTTTCATTTTATAGTATGAACCATTGTAGCCCTCCCCTAATTATTACATGACATAGTTTTACCCATCAACTTTGAAACTTGACGCATTGATCCCAAATTTTAGATACTTAAAACTGTGTTTAATAAATGGTGAACGTAATTTTGGATTCCCCACATTAATCTCAATAACTTTCTTTTGAACGACAATTTGGCTCAGCGGTGTATCGGAACTAGTTACCCTGGACCTACCCACTGTCCCGAGTTCGAACCTCATAGAGAGGGAACCCGGGAGCGTCCCCCATTTGCACCATCAGGTGGGAACCGGGCAAGCCTGTAAACCCTCCCTTGTGACTTAGGATCAAGCAAGCCCAATCCTTCATTGCCCACCAATATCTCACAAAATGGTGTAAGTGAGACTAGAACCTAGGTCTCTTCAACCATAAGCTTAGAATTTTAACAACTACACAAACTTTGCTTGATTCATATCAATAACTATTCATCCCCTGATTTTAGGGCATAGGAATTTCTTGAAGATCTTTGCATATATTTGTGATGGTCGTTATAATATTTTTTGGTAGGGATAATAACTAAGCTATGCTTGAAACTATCAACTTCTAATGTGAATATTGTTTATTATATTTTGTTGCCATCATATGTTTATGGATAAATACTTAAGAAAATTTTAACGAATGTGGTGTCTCATTTTCTATTAGTGTTATGATGTAACATGAAACCACCATACCACAATTATAAATTAAGTACAAAGTGGTAGGAACTATGTGCTAAAGTTTGTTTGGTTGGTAAACATGCCTTCAATATCATCCATTCAGTAAGTTCCAATTAAAAAAGGGTCACAAATTAAATAAACGATCTACTTTCGGAACTTAGATAAATATATTAACATTTTACAGAATTTAACCATAACATTAACAACATGGAACAATGATTACAAAAGATGTGACCGATTAATTATATGAACATAATACAAATAAAATAGAAAATAGCTTCCAAAACATAGATATCTAGGACAACATTTTTGTAAGAGCGTATCTGTTGCAAAATTATAATCTCTAATTCCATTAACCAAACTTCAGGGACTTCCCCTCATTACATCAACTGTTTTATGAAATAAATGTGTTTTAAGGCTTCAGGAGTTATTTAGCCTCCTCAAGTGCCTGCATTACATCTTCTACAAATTTATTAACCAGTCAATGAGTTGTGGTTTCTTCTCTCCAGTTGTTTATAAGGTATCGATTAAAGGTTCTCTGCTTTACCTAAATCTACAATCTCTTCTCACTAACCCATACACCAGGCAAGAACAAGAAATATTGCAATGTCGAAGCGACTGGATCAAACACTATCACAACCAACCACACCATCAGGTTTGTGCTTTGAAGAGTTGAATTAAGAATATTCCGGGCCTCTTTTTGTAATGGTTTGTAGAAGATGGGATTGCAACAACGTCAATGGTCACTATATGAGCACGAACTACATCCTATCTAATAACGATGTAAGCAAAGTTATTTTTTCCTTTTATAATGTTCACATGTAATATTGATCTTGTTGTTGACGGTCTGCATTAAACTGATGTCATGTCCAGGGGCATTTTATCCATGCTACAACGAGGAGCAATATTGCTCATTTTTTGTGTGGATAAACTTAAGGAAGGTTTCCCGTATCTGTTGAAGGATTTCACTGTCCAGAATAACCGTAATGAATACCGGGTTCTATAAGACAGTCACTTCCTGATTGAAATTCAAGGGTCCACAGTTGTTAGGAAGGTGGCTAGAGAGCATGAAGGCTTCGTCCGACATCTTTTGGAATAGTACAACTTGTAGATTTAGAGGTCACCGGTAACAAGTTCTTTGTCAGTATGTTCCCCATGTGTGTCTATTTCTCATATGTAAATTGCTTACTTGGTTTTGTATGTCCTTATATTTTGTTTGCTAGCTTAATGTTCTTTTAAATCTGGATTTCCATGGTATATATGTCGAATATGCTTTGGTCTGACTGTTCCCTTTGAATGGGTGTAAAATGTTGTCACATATATGGTCAGCTATGTTACAAGTGTTGGGACTGTATTGAAGAAGTCAACCGGGAAGCAAACATTGGATTTCCAGCTACGCAATGAACGGTAACTTATACACAAATATGGTCGGCTATGTTACAAGTGTTGTCACAGATGTGGTCGGGTTTTTTGTTTGTGTGTTTTTGGGAATCACGGTTCACCACATTATGTAATTGGGTTTTGTAAAAACTATACTTTGGTTCCACTAAACTTTTATATGAATTTAACAAATTCATGTTTGGTAACTTGCTATGTAATGCTTGAAAGTTATTCCACATTGTCATATTTTTGTTTATCCTACAAATATATGTTAATCTTCTTTCTTACTTCATATTTCATACAATTTTCAGTACTAAGCACTTTCCATTTTCAAACTACTCTATATATTTATCTACCATTCTCTGTTTTGCTTAGTCTCTGTTTTACATGTCTATGTTTACTTTATTTGGTACTTCCTTTATTGAAGACTAGCATTTAGTAATTCAGATTGATAGTCTTTTACTACACATTTTTCCTTCTCATATGTGTGTCTTTGAGGATATTTTCACAAAAATTTTCCTTTCCAAAGCTCTCAAGTTGCTCATTAATTTTGAGTCTCCTTCAGCTAAATTTCATGCAGAAAAAAAATATGAACGTTACAACCCACTAACAATTGAAATTTATAACTCAACAACTAAAACAATCAACTTAATGGAATTACCTAATTTGGTATGCATTGACAGTAAAGTATAAAGTTTTATTTGACACATTTACATCTTATTTACTTCACTCAGCACTTATAACATAATCAAATAACCTGTGTTTGCCTTCTGTTTAGATGTCATATAAAGTACTCATTGATGTTAACAGAGATAGTAAAGAGAATCTGGGATACGTAAGTTTTGGTTTAAACATTTAATTGGTCAACAAACATTTTACCACCCTCTTACTAATATATTTTCCTTCTAGGCTTTACCATTAGAATTTACACGAGATTTACCACCAAACTCCACATGTATACGATTTTTCGACTACAAGAAAAAAAAATTCAATGTTAACCTCGGTCATCTGGGCAATATTGTAATGGGGGTACACGATGCCACCTGGCTAGCTTTTCTGAATTCGTTCAATGGGCAAGACGTACGAAAACTGTGCTTGAAATGGAAGAAGTTTAACAAAGTTGAAGTTGCTGCATTTAATGATGAGGGGTTGGAGATCCAAATAAATAGGAATGGCTAAAAATTTGTTCATTCCAGCGTCGTTAAAGCAACAGATGAATCGTACCAGAAACAGGTAATATTAGTTTTATCTATATATAGAAATGCTACAAGTTAACTATTATCTGGTTTCAGTTTTTAGTACATAATTTCCTCCTTACTAATATAAGAGGCTCACTAATATTATGCAGGTATTGCCACCAAGTTTTCTTGCAAACTTCTCAAACCAGTAACTTACTACTCCCGCCTTCTTGGTGAAAGTTGATAACGGGTGTCGAGACCGCTACAAATATCCTAAACTTAAACCTATAGATATGGTAAGTAGGGTATCAATCCAGGGGAGTTAGTGGTCACTAGTGATTTAGATTTTAACTACCTAAATCTAGATTACTGTCACTAACCTAGATTGACCTAAACTAAACTAAATTAATTTAATCTAAAAATTAAACTAAATTGCCTCTTGGCTGTTTTGATTGAGTTGGATTAATTAACTACTAATTAACTAGCTTAACAACTAAGGAAATTACTGAAGCTAAGATTACTTACGTGACAAGTTAACTACTTTTGGATCCTGGTTGGCTACCGATCTGGGCAAAACCTAATCAATTGCTAATACTACATAGACATAGTCCCCAATTGCTTCCTTGACCTAATAACCTAAATTTCTAATGGCTGATTAGTCCTGCCGCAAGAAAGTGCTAGATCATTAAACAGTGGACCACTAAAACCCTAGGTTACTAGTTAGATTAAACAATTTAGCATGCGGGTGTTCAACGGTAGCAAGTATTCCGGAACAATTAGCAATTAACCAGTTAAGAAAAGAACGATTTTACACAACCATTCATCAAAAAGCAATTAAAGAAAGTTAGCCAATAGTCATAATAAACATAACGGACACTGTCACTACCGAATAGTTCATCATAAAAATCAACCAAAACAACTAAACAAACTTTAAGCAATAAAAACTCTAATAAAGAAAACTAATCTTTTGCACCTTCTTGATCTCTGACTCCACGAACACAGCAGCAAAGAGCTGCCCTTTTTTCTTCCTCCCTTCTGCCGTTCGTAAGCCCCCAAACCCCTAAGGGTTGTCGAATGTCAAAAACTCTTTTTAATTGCTGTCATCGTTTGTTAACGTGAAGCCCATTTAAATTCCACCTAACTTCGTTTAGTCCATCACTCTAGCCCACCTTGGTTTATCTTGTAATTGATATTAAGCCCATGTGGCGTCCACATGCCCTTCTTAAAATTGCCCCATTTAATTCATGATGGAATGTGACTTTGACTTTCCTTCCTGTTGACTTTCGTAATGCTAAACAGCTCACATGCCATGTCCCAATTAGGATGCTTTTGTATTTTGTATATTTGCTGTTTCACAAAATAAACTTTAAACTAAAATCCATATAAAATGATAACAATCATTTACTTAATTTAATTATAGCTCAAATCTACCTTAATATTACATTTTTAAGCTCATTAATTCTCAGCACATTAATTATCAAAACCCAGTTAAAATAATATCTTTTAGACACAATTTGGTGTGTATAGAGAGTGATTAATATAAAATAAAGTGTACTAATTAACCTCTCATCAAAAGTTGATGTCCAAGCTGAGACCAGCAATAGTCAGGTCACGCTTTTCATCGAAACGTTTAACAATTTCCTATTCTACATATTACTTGAAGTACAACAATATGATGCTATCATATTATGGGTTTTTCAATCCATTACTAATATTCTATCTAATTAAACTATAGGTGGCATGTCACACCCTGGGAAAACCCGCTGCCCTTGGGGGCTCCGCGAACCTGGGGCGCGACTGGTGGCACGACCGTGACCGTCACGACCACCACTAAGATCTGAGTCGCCAGACACTTCGAACAACTACATGCTCGACTCAATAATCAAAACACATTTTCCAAACAGATTTTTATCAGAGTTAAGTAGTATTAACCAAAATTAGTGCAGAAGCATTTATCAAGTTTAGGAAAACACTTGCGGAAGCGACAAGCCATTAGTTACCCAAAACAAACCTTGCGAAAGCGAAACATAAACAGTTTAATAAGTCTTTCGCCCGAGACGATAAAACAAGTTTAAACCAAACATGATGTCACACCCTGCCCCGCCACGCCCTGCCAGGCGCGGGGGAGAGGAGAGTGGGACCGGCCGCCCGTATCAGAACACGCGGAAGCAAACAGATAGATGCAAGATCACAAAGTCAACACACATAAACAGACGACCCG
Source organism: Deinandra increscens subsp. villosa (assembly GCA_039602395.1). Classification (NCBI taxonomy): domain Eukaryota; kingdom Viridiplantae; phylum Streptophyta; class Magnoliopsida; order Asterales; family Asteraceae; genus Deinandra; species Deinandra increscens. The sequence continues at coordinate 59,042,355 of JBCNJP010000027.1, forward strand.
TCCAATACAAAATCAAATACAAACTATAATGAACTTAATATGTTAAGTCTTAAGTGATACACATCAGTCTACGACCAGGCAGAACCTAAGGCTACCAACACGGTCAAAGGAAAAAGACAACAATAACAAAGGATAGTCATGACGGGGAACAAATCCCAAAATCAACCAAATCAACCCCAACGGGTACAAAACCCAACTCGTCCCTAACATCCAAACGTGACATCCACCCAAAGCTTTACTTACCTGCACATGAACCAAAAATACGTCAACAACAAAAGTTGTTGGTGAGTCGTAGCGCGTTTGACTCAAATCCAAGTTTCCACAAATCAAGTAATAATACTGTGCCTGTTATAAATTCCTATGGTTAAACCAGCACTCCGGGGGTACGATCCTACGGCCGCACGCCTCCCTTTGTGTACTAGGCATATACGCCATCACCCGACCCCTAATGGATCCAACAAACGGGTATCAGACACCTTGATCTACCTCTACAGCTGTATTGGTGCAATATATGTCTTTGTGGCCTAACACTAAGGCCCAAATTAACCATACTAATCAAC